>JASVEL010013462.1:0-180912 GCA_032618575.1 Nicotiana noctiflora | reverse complement strand
GTCCTTCTATGACCAAATCATTAGGATTCCATTATTTTGCTTTAATGATGTAATAAGGCCAAATGCCACTTGTGACACTTATTTTCTATTATTTAGTGTCGTTTTGGCTTTGACTTATTTTTATCAATGAGATGAGGCATTTAGAATTATAAGTTCTCCAAAACTATATGTTGCTAGGCCTACCTCAGGCGCAAAGATGCACCCAAAATTAGTATGCAGTTTATATTCTCACACAATGTGTTTAAATACTACAACACTTTTCCTCAGAACCCGCACTTACTTGTTACCTTTTTTATTTTTTCTTTTATTTTTTATTGCCATCCCCAAAGGTTAGTTCGTGCATTCTGGCACCATCAACATATTCTGTAACATCCAAGGGCCCACCTCCTCCTCTTCCTCTAAGTCCTGTCCAGAACAAGAACAAAGGAAGAATGGAAAACACAAGTGCTAGAAAAGCGATTGAAAGGGAAGAAACTTCTCAGGGTACACCAATTGCTAAGGGAACTGCTGCTCATCTAGAACAGAAATTGTTAAAATTCTGGGAAGAGTTGGACCAAGTTCGAAACCTGGCAAGCCTATCATTCTCCCTTGCTAGTCCTGATGCCAACACCCAAAACCCCACACCTACACAAAATACCGCACAACCACAAATATAGCCTACCCACACTCAAACCTATTACAATGCTCCATTACTCATTCACGAGACACTAAACACCTCAAATAACCACCTCCATAACACTCATATCTTTGTGGATACCATGCCTCACTACACCCAACTGATCTTAATTGCACCGGACTCTGATGACAATGACTCTCTCATCAGGAACTTAGCAACTGAGCTCAAGAAGTTAACTAGTCGGGTCCAGGGTGTTGAAGGTAGCAAAGGCATTGAGGGGCTGAACTATGAAGACTAATGCATTCGACCAGATGTCAAACTTCCGGAAGGATACAAACTTCTCAAGTTCAAAATGTTTGATGGATCCGGAGATCCCAGGGTTCACAACCTATTGTGACAAGTTAGTGGGGGTTGGAAGAGATTAGAAAATCGGAAGGAAGCTCTTTATGATATCTTTGATTCCTTTGTGGTATTCTTAGAAGGCGATTAATACTAGTTATTAATTGTTGTCTCAAGTTACTCGTAAAGTGGTTAAGATCTAAATATATTGTTTTTATTTTCTTTTTAAGTAAAGGCATTTTGATTTCTTCCAGAGATCAGACGTTGTTACTTTGATCTTGTCAAGGCAAAAGAACTTGCGTTCTTGGAAGTTCTTGGAATTCTTTTCTTGAATCTTTTCCATATCCTTTATTTTCGTCTCTTTAATTCTAGTTGTTCAATTCCTGTTGTTATTGCTTTTGCATTTAATTCTCAAATTCTTACTCTAGTAAGGATTCTCGATCTAGTTGTTATCAAGTGGTATTAGAGCGGTTCTATCAAGATTTCGTTCTTGATAATTCTTGGGATATATTGAATACTAAGAGCAAAAAAAAAGAAAAAAGGTAAGTGAATTTAAATTAAAAAAAATATAATTGCTTGCTCTCCAGGATATTTCTTTTATATCTAAGTGTGTTTCGAAAAAAAATAAACAAAGAAAACAAGAAAAGGGGATCCTCAATTTTCTTACTCTTTCTAATCAGCATATTTATATTCTGTCCTTTTGTTCGTATCTTGTTTCAACCGAGCCTAAAAGTTCTAGGATTTGGTCCTTTATTTCTTTTCTTTTTGTTCCTAAAAACTGAGTTTTACTACTAAGAACTTCATACAAGTTTGGCTTAACTATAAATCTATAAAGTATTTTGTTCAAAGGTTATTCCGGGAGAGAAAAAGAAGCTAAAATTGTGTGATTCAATTTACTTTTAAAGATGTCACAAATATGTAGTGATCATGAAAGATGAGTTCTCCAAGAAGCTGAAATCAAAGCAAGAAATGATTTTACCTTACAAGCTATGCATCAACAATTTGAAAGGTTGAATTTGCAACTCCAAGAAATTAGAGATAGCATTGTTTATCAAAATGATACAATAGTTGAACATAGGAGGGAAAATAATGTTAGGCCACAAGCTAGAAGAAATGTATCCCATGCTCCTATTATAAATCAAAAACCTTATTGATGATTTTAATGATATTGATTTTGATAGGGTGAGAGGAGATAGGAGGGGACAAAGAGGTAGAATATGTGATGATAATATAAGTAGTATAAAGTTGAAGATTCCATCTTTCAAGGGAACAATGGATCCAGACTTGTATCTTGATTGGGAGAGAAAGGTTGAAGCCATATTTGACTATCACAACTACTCTGAAGGTAAGAATGTTAAACTTGTTGTTGTCGAGTTTTCTTACAATGCTTCTATTTGGTGGAAAAGGCTTAATAGGGATAGATTACAGTAAAGACAAGCACCAATTGCAACTTGGGTTGAGACGAAGAGGGTGATAAGGAAGAGATTCGTACCATCACACTTTCAAAGAGAGCTACAACAACATCTTCAAACATTGAAGCAAGGATCCATGTCTGTAGATGAGTATGTTAAGGCTATGGATATATCTATGAACCAAGCTAATTGTATGGAGGAAGAAGAGGCTACAATGGCTAGGTTTTTAAATGGTTTAAATAAGGAAATAGCTGATGTAGTAGAATAACAACAATATGTAACAATAGATGAGTTAGTTGATTTGTCTGTAAAGGTAGAAAATCAAAATGAAAGAAAGCAAATTAGCTTGTGTAGAGGCCGGACAAGCACCATGTCCAACAAGCTATGGACAAATCATGAGATGAAGAGTTCTTCTATGCCTCAAAAAGATAAGGGAAAAGGTAAATTTGAGAACAAAGAGGGAGGTAAAACCTTTAACCCTAAACCTTTTACACCTTCTAGTTCTATTCAATGTCATAAATGTAAAGGTAGGGGACATATGATGCATGAATGTCCAAGTAGAAGAAACGTCATTTTAAAAGAAGATGAAGGATATGAGAGTGAAAAAAGTGAGGGAGAAAGAGAGGGAGATGTGAGTGATGAATATGATTTAGAACTACCTAATGATGGAATGGTTGGGGTAGTTAGGATGATTATGACTATCAATTTAGGAAGCAATAGTGAAGCACAAAGAGAAAATATATTCCATACTAAGTGTGGGATAAAGGGAAACACTTTCTCTATGATCATTGATAGTGGTAGTGTGCTAATGTGGTTAGTTCATACTTTGTGGGAAAACTGGGACCTGCATGCATGAAACACCCTACTCCCTATGGACTCCAATGGTTAAATAATAGTGGTGAACTTAAGGTAAATAAATAGAGTATGATTTTATTTAACGTTGGTATACGAGGATGATATTATTTGTGATATAGTACCTATGCAAGCTTTCCATATATTACTGGGTCGTCGTTGGCAGTATGACAGGAATGTTTCTCATGATGGGAGAAAGAATAGATATTCTTTTGAACTAAATGGTAGGAAATTACTCTTGCACCTTTATCTCCTTCTCTGGTGTTTGAAGATCAAAAGAGGTTAAAGGAAACAATGGGAAAACCAATGGGAGGGATAAAAAGTGAGCTTGAGGAAAAAGAAAAGAAAGGAGGCCAAGAATTAGAAAAAAAAGGAGATGACCGAGAGAAAGAGAGAGGGCAGCAATTTGAGAGAAAAGCAAAAAAAAGGGTCCAAATGAAAAAATAGACAGTCTTGGTGAGAGGAAAGAGGCTAAGAAAAGAGAGTTTCTATATAAAAATCAAAGAGTGTTTAAATTCAAGAAAAGAGGTGCTTCCCATAATACTACTTACTTACAAAGAGGCTTTCATTAATTCTGAGTTGCTAACTTATTCTTTGCCAAGTAATATTTCTTCTCTTTTGCAGGATTTTGAAGATGTCTTTCCAAAAGATATTCCTAATGGATATCCACCTTTACGTGCCATTGACCATCAAATTGATTTTGTTCCTAGATCACAAATACCAAATAGGCCAGCCTATGGGAGTAATCTAGAAGAGACAAAAAAACTTCAAAGGCAAGTTGAGGAGCTGCTTGAGAAAGGCTTTGTGAGAGAGAGCATGAGCCATTGCTCTATTCCCGTCCTATTGGTACCCAAAAAGGATGGAACTTGGATGATGTGCGTGGATTGTCGAGCAATAAATAAGATTACGGTAAAGTATCGCCACCCTATTCCTCGTCTTGATGACATGTTGGATCAATTACATGGATCCAAAATCTTTTCTAAAATTGATCTACAAAGTGGTTTCCATCTGATTCTAATAAATCCTGGAGATGAATGGAAAACTTCTTTTAAGACCAAATATAGGCTTTATGAGTGGTTAGTTATGCCTTTCGGCTTGATTAATACACCTAGCACTTTCATGAGATTAATGAATTATGTTTTTAAGGATTTTCATGGAAATTTTGTTGTTGTGTACTTCGATGATATCGTGGTCTTTTCTTACACAATTGCTTGCTCTCCAGGATATTTCTGTTGTATCTAAGGGTGTTTCAAAAAAAATTAACAAAGGAAACAAGAAAAAGGGATCCTCGATTTTATTACTCTTTCTAATCTGCATATTTACATTTTGTCCTTTTCGTTCGTATCTTGTTTCAACCGAGCCTAAAAGTTTTAGGATTTGGTCCTTTATTACTTTTTTTGTTCCCAAAATCTGAGTTTTACTATTGAGAACTTTATACAAGTTGGGGTTAACTATAAATCTATAAAGTATTTTGTTCAAAGGTTATGCCGAGAGGAAAAAAAGAAGCTAATTTGTGTGATACAATTTATTTTTTAAAATGGCACATACAGGTAGTGATGATGAACGAAAGTTCTCCAAGAAGCTGAAATCAAAGCAAGAAATGAGTTTACCTTGCAAGCTATGCATCAACAATTTGAAATGTTGAATTTACAACTCCAAAAAATAAGGGATACCATTGTTGATCAAAATGATACAATAGTTGAACTTTGAACAAAAAATAATGTTAGGCCACAAGCTAGAAGAAATGTACCCCATGCTCCTATTGTAAATCAAGAAAACCTTATTTATGATTTTAATAAAATTGATTTTGATAGGGTGAGAGTAGATAGGAGGAGACAAAGAGGTAGAATAGTGGATGATAGTATAAGTACTATAAAGATGAAGATGCCATATTTCAAGGGAACAATGGATCCAGACTTGTATCTTGATTGGGAGAGAAAGGTTGAAGCCATCTTTGACTGTCACAACTACTCTGAAGGTAAAAAGGTTAGACTTGTGGTTATTGAGTTTTCTTACAATGTTTCTATTTGGTGGAAAAAGCTTAATAGGGATAGACTACAATAAAGACAAGCACTAATTGCAACTTGGGCTGTGACGAAGAGGGTGATGAGAAAGAGATTCGTACCATCACACTTTCAAAGAGAGCTACAACAACATCTTCAAACATTGAAGCAAGGGTCCATGTATGTAGATGAGTACGTTAAGGCTATGGATATAGCTATCAACCAAGCTAATTGTATGGAGGAAGAAGAGGCTACAATGGCTAGATTTTTAAATGGTTTAAATAAGGAAATAGCTGATGTAGTAGAACATCGACAATATGTAACAATAGATGATTTAGTTGATTTATCTATAAATGTAGAAAATCAAAATGAAAGAAAGCAAACTAGCTCGTGTAGAGGTCGGACAAGCACCACGTCCAACAAGCCATGGACAAATCATGAGATGAAGAGTTCTTCTAGACCTTAAGAAGACAAGGGAAAAGGTAAATTTGAGAACAAAGAAGGAGGTAAAATCTATAACCCTAAACTTTTTACATCTTCTAGTTCTATTCAGTGTCATAAAAGTAAAGGAAGGGGACATATGATGCATGAATGTCCAAGTAGAAGAAACATAATTCTAAAAGACGATGGATGATATGAGAGTGAAAAGGTGAGGGAGAAGGAGAGGGAGATGTGAGTTTTAAAGATGATTTAGAACGTCCTAATGATGGAACGGATGGGGTAGTTAGGAGGATTATGACTATCAATTTATGAAGCAATAGTGAAGCACAAAGAGAAAATATATTCCATACTAGGTGTGGGATAAAGGAAAACACTTGCTCTATGATCATTGATAGTTGTAGTGTGCTAATGTGGTTAGTTCATACTTAGTGGAAAAACTGGGACATGCGTGCATGAAATACCCTACTCCCTATAGACTCCAATGGTTAAATAATAGTGGTGAACTAAAGGTAAATAAACAGTGTATGATTTTATTTAATGTTGGAAGATACGAGGATGATATTCTTCATGATATAGTACCAATGCAAGCTTGTCATGTGTTATTGGGTTGTCCTTGGCAGTATGACGGGAGTGTTTTTCATGATGGGATAAAGAATAGATATTCTCTTGAACTAAATGGCAGGAAATTTACTCTTGCACCTTTATCTCCTTCTAAGTTGTTTGAAGATCAAAAGTGATTAAAGGAAATAATGCGAAAACCAATGGGGGATAAAAAGTGATCTTGAGGAAAAAGAAAAGAAAGAAGGCCAATAATTAGAAGAAAAAAAGAGATGACCGAGAGAAATAGAGAGAGGGCAGCTATTTGAGAGAAGAGATAAAAATGGGTTCAAATGAAAAAATAGACTGTCTTGGTGAATGGAAAGAGGCTAAGGAAAGAAAAAAAAAGAGTGTCTATATAAAAAGGAAACAGTGTTGAAATTCAAGAAAAGAGGGGCTGCTCGTAATACTACTTACTTACAAAGATGCTTTGATTAATTCTGAGTTGCTAACTTTTTCTTTGCCAAGTAGTATTTTTTCTCTTTTGTAGGATTTTGAAGATGTCTTTCCAGAAGATATTCCTAATGGATTGACAACTTTATATGGCATTGAGCATCAAATTGATTTTGTTCCTGGATCACAAATCCCAAATGGGCCAGCCTATATGAGTAATCCAGAAGAGACAAAAGAACTTCAAAGACAAGTTGAGGAGCTGCTTGAGAAAGGCTTTGTGAGAGAGAGCATGATCCCTTGCTCTGTTCCTGTCCTATTGGTACCCAAAAAGGATGGCACTTGGAGGATGTGCGTGGATTGTTGAGAAACCAACAAGATTACGGTAAAATATTGCCACCCTATTCCTCGTCTTGATGACATGTTGGATCAATTACATGGATCCAAAATCTTTTCTAAAATTGATCTAAAAAGTGGTTTCCATCAGATTCAAAAAAATTCTGGAGATGAAGGGAAAACTTCTTTTGAGGACAAATATGGGCTTTATGAGTGGTTAGTTATGCCTTTCGACATGATTAATACACCTAGCACTTTCATTAGATTAATGAATCATGTTTTTAAGGATTTTCTTAGAAAATTTGTTGTGGTGTACTTCGATGATATCTTGGTCTTTTCTAATACTTTAGAAGAGCATGTAGAACACCTAAAACAAGTTTTAAATTTCTTAGAAAGCAATTTTTATTTGCTAATCTTAAAAAGTGTACTTTTTATGTGGATCATGTGATTTTTTAGATTTTATAGTTAGTTTTAAAGGAGTTGAGATTGATGAAGAGAAAATCAAAGCAATTAAAGAATGGCCTAAACCTACTAGTGTAACTGAAGTTAGGAGTTTTCATGGACTTGCTAGTTTTTATAGGAGGTTTGTTAGAGACTTTAGCACCATTGCTTCTACTTTAACCGAAGTTATTAAAAAGGATAAGATTTTTAAATGGGGAAAAGAACAAGATGATACTTTTAACTTGTTGAAATAAAAGTTATGTTCTGCTCCATTGTTATAATTGCCTAATTTTTCTAAATCTTTTGAAATTGAATGTGATGCTTCTGGAAAAGGTATAGGTGCTATTTTGATGCAAGATTCTAAACCTATTGCCTACTTTAGTGAGAATTTGAGGGGAGCCACATTGAACTATTCCACTTATGACAAAGAGCTCTATGCTTATGTAAGGGCTTTAGCCACATGACAACATTACTTGTGGTCAAGAGAGTTTGTCATTAAAACTGACCATGAATCCTTGAAATACTTGAAGAGCCAAGGTAAGCTTAGTAGAAGGCATGCTAAATGGGTTTAATTCATTGAAATGTTTCCTTATGTAATTTCTTACAAACAAGGGAAAGGGAACGTTGTTGCTGATGATCTTTCAAGAAGGGTTGTCTTAGTTTCTACCCTCACTTCTAAATTGATGGGTTTTGATCAAATCAAGGAACTTTATGCTAATGATGTTGATTTTGGCAAAACTTTTGCAGATTTTAAGTTGGGTCCTTTTGATAGGTTTAACCTGCAAGATTGGTTTCTCTTTAAGGACAATAAGTTGTGTATCCATAATTGCTCTTTACGTGAAGCATTTGTAAGGGAAGAACATTGTGGAGGGCTTATTGGACACTTTGGTATCCCAAAGACATTAGACATACTTGCTGAAAATTTCTTTTGGCCTGGAATGAGAAAAGATGTTGAAAGAATGTGCACACAGTATTTGGAATGTAAACAAGATAAATCTAAAGTGTTTCCACATGGTCTTTACACGCCATTACGTGTTCCTACTTCACCTTGCATTTATATTTCTATGGAGTTTATGTTAGGTTTGCCTAGAACATGGTGTGGTAAGGATAGTATATTTATTATGGTAGATAGGTTCTTTAAAATGGCTCATTTTATTCCTTGTTTAAAGACTAATAATGCCTCACATGTTGCTAATATTTTTGTAAAAGAGGTTGTCAAATTTCATGGTATACCTAGAAATATTTTTAGTGATAGGGATGCTAAGTTTTTCAGTCACTTCTGGGGTGTATTTTGAGGGAAGTTAGGCACTAATTACTGTTTTCCACCTCTTGTCACCCACAATCTGATAGACAAACTGAAGTAGTTAATAGAACCTTAGAAACGTGTTGTGGACTATTTTGAAAGGTAAATTAACTTCATGGGAAGATCACTTACCTATGATTGAATTTTATTACAATAGAACAATCCATTCATCTACAGGTATGTCTCCTTTTGAAGTTGTTTATGGCTTTAATCCCTTTACTCCATTTGATTTATTACCATTACCTACTAATGATATTGCTAATGTGGATGGTATGACAAAGGCTGAGATGATGAAAAAAATTCATGAGCAAGCAGGTCATGCAATTGAGAAGAAAAATAAGAAAACTGTCTTGAGAAAGAATAAGCGTCGAAAACAAGTTATTTTTAAACCTGGAGATTTAGTTTGGGTTCACTTTAGAAAGGAGAGATTTCCTTCCAAAAGAAATTCGAAGTTGCATCCTAGAGGAGATAGCCCCTTTCAAGTCCTTGAAAGGATTGGAGACAATGCTTACAAGCTGGACCTTTCTGGTGAGTTTCAAGTAAGTGCTACATTCAATGTTGCTGACTTGGCTTTGTTTGATGTAGGATCGAATTCGGGGATGAATTCTTTTCAAGAAGAGGTGAATGATAGCATCACTGATAAGGATGGAGTTTTGGTAGCTCCAAGAAGGCCATTTACAAGATCTCAAGCTAAAGAATTGCATACTAAGGTTGCTGGACTTCAACGGCAAATAAAGTAGCTTCTAACTATGGAGGAAGTGCTCATGCCCAATGGAGAAGAATGCTCAAAGTTTTACAATTATTTGGTAGCTCAAATTGAAGTCCAAGAGGAGGAAGATTTGGTCACCCAAATAAGCCATTGAAGTATACCAAATGGACTCAAAATAAGCTTAAAAGAGTTCCAAAAGGAGGTGTTACAAAAGGAGCCCAATTGGAATCCAAACCAATGACCCAGACTAGTTGTTTTAAGGCCCACATTTGCCCCAAAGGGTCTTGTCCGCCCCTCACCTAATTTATCACTTTTCTTATCTTTGTAACCACTCTACGTAATTGTAATGATTTTTTTTTCCATAACAACCACCCCATCTAGTTTTAAAAGGAATTTTTATGCCTTTGTACTCATATAAATAGGGATTTCTTCTCATTCATAAGACACAACATTATTGATTAAGTATATCATACTTGAGAGTTCTTTTGAACCTTTGTACTTATTATTTAATATTTATCTTTCAACCTTTACTAGTTCATAGTTCAAGGTAGTAAGATTTCTCTTTTCTAATATCTTTGTTTCCTTTTTGGTATTCTTAGAAGGCGATTAATACTAGTTATTAATTTTTCTCTCATGTTACTCGTTAAGTGGTGAAGATCCGAATCTATTGTTTTGATTTGCTTTTTAGGTAAAGGCGTTTGATTTCTTTCATAGATCAGACGTTATTACTTTGATCTTGTCAAGGATATAGAACTTGTGTTCTTGGAAGTTCTTGGAATTCTTTCCTTGAATCTTTCCCATATCCTTTATTTTCATCTTTTTAAGTCTAATTGTTCAATTCATGTTGTTATTGCTTCCGCATTTACTTCTGAAATTCTTACTCTAGTTTACATTCCCAACCTAGTTGTCATCACTACCAATCTCCACCTACCCGCCAAAATTTGCCAAGGCCTAGGCCAAATTTCGACCTGAAAACTCCCAGACAGTACACAGCCACCATCGAGTGAATTGACCAATTGTATGAGAGACTTAATACTGCCGGTTATGTCACTCCTATCCCAGCCAAAACACTAGAAATCCCTCCCAGTAGATCAACACCAACAAGACTTGTGCATATCACTCCGACATGAAGGGGCACACCCTTGACGAGTGCCATTGATTGAAAGACAAGATTCAGACTTTGATCGACAACAAGATCATCATAGCAAAGGAGCCCGTTCCTAATGTTCGTAACACCCGTCCGACTGACCACAAAAGTAGAGACGTTCATATGATTGAGATCGAGGATGATTGGGACCCTTAAGGGTCAATAGGTTTGATTGCTGAAGGGGAGGAACCAAAGAAGCCACCGGTTACCCTTAACCCAATTGTTGTGCAGAACTATCCCTCTAAGGATGACGAAGTAAATATGTCTGTACCACTTGAATTTGAAGTGCCTCCTTCTACAAAGGCATCTAGGCTAATTGAAGTTGAATTTGGGGTTCTAAAGGCACCTACACCCTTTGAAGTTGTTGTGTTACCACCAAGGGTGCCAATTCCAGTAGCAATGACTGACATAGAACCATTCCACTCGAATGTCATACCATGGGATTACACCACCAAAGCTAGAAGTAACTAAAAGACCAGGATAGGAGAAATGACTGATGCACAAGGAATGACTAGAACAGGAAGGGTTTATAGCTTGGAGCACTTAGTTGAGTTCATTAAGCAAGCCTCGGTACGACCTATTGAAAATGCGCCTGCCGGTCTTTGGAGGAAAATACAGGCTAAGAAATACTCAGTCGTGGAACAGTTAAACAAAACACCAACACATATATCTATCCTTGCTCTTCTGCAAAATTTAGATGCTCACAAGAATGCCTTAATGAAGATAATGAGCGAAGCCTATGTGCCAAGCAACATAACCGGCGGAGAGATGGCGAATATGGGGGGCCAAGTGCTGGAAAGCAACAAAATAACCTTCCACGAGGACGAATTGCTGCTTGAAGGTTTGGGTCATAACCAGGCATTTCACATTACTATGCAATGCTAAGATTATTTCATCAGTAGAGTCCCGATCGATGTTGGATCCAGCCTCAACATATGGCCACTTGTAACTCTCAGAACTTTGGGAAAAGGCCTACACAAGATCAAAGACAAGGATATAAATGTTAAAGCCTTCGATGGGTCCCAGAGATTTACTATTGGAGAAATCAGCGTGTGCCTGCAAATGGGACCAACATGGTTCGACATCGACTTCCAAGTGATAGGCGTCCCGGCATCCTACAACTTGCTATTAGGACGCCCATGGATCCATGCTGCTAGAGTAGTATCATCGACCCTACATCAGGCGGTAAAATTCGAATGGAATCACCAAGAAATGATCATTTATGGTGTGAGCACGTGATTTTTGCATCAGGCCAATTAATTCCAAAATTAAAATAAATATATTTTTGAGTGCAATTACTTGCTTTGTTTGAAATTAGCTACACTTTGTGTGTTTGAATAAATAGAAATTGGAAAAAATCAAAAAATTAGGCTAGGTAATTACTTTATTTTAATTAGTTAGTTTTATGAAGAAAATTACCAAAAATAGTTTAAGTAGCGGAAATTAGGGAAAAATAGTAGAAAATTGCAAAAAAATACTAGATAATTAGTGTAAGTAGGAAATTAAGTTTGCTAATATTCCATAAAAGAAAAAGAAAAAAAAAAGTATAAAAGAAAATACATAAAAAATAATTAAAATCAGAAAAATACAAAAAAATATGTTGGGTATAATAAATTTGGGCCAAATACAATCCAAATCATTGGCCCAATGCTTTGGCCCAAAGGAGATCCGGTCCAGGGATTAAGCTGAAGTGATCTCAGCTGTTCACTTCCTCAAATCCAACGGCTGAGAATATTAGTTAAACTATAAAGGGTTAATTAATTTGTGGGATCAAATCTGAGCCGTCCGTTTGGATTGATCTAAGGGTCTTGGTCTTGGTGTCATAAGTAGCGAAACGGCGTCGTTTTGGTAACACGCCTTAGAATCGTTGATCTCCATCAAGTGGACGGTCTAGATTATCTCAGAAGTATGACCTATATAAGGCTTTTGTCTGAGAATTTTGGCCATTTTTCCAAATACCAAACCCTAGCCGCCCCTGAGGTCTTCTTCTCCTCTCCCCATCATCTCCTTCATTGCCTCTTAACCCTAGCCGGCCAATGGCGTCCACCACCCTCCACGGTGGTCGCCAGCCCCTCTAACTCCCTTCTCTCTTCTTTTCCTTCTTCTTTATCTTCTTCTCCATCAAAACCCTAAAACAATCCCTTTGTCTCCAAACTCCGATCACCGGAATCTACCGACGGTGACCACCAAACAACGAGAATCCTTTCCAGACCAACGCCAAAAGGACCGTCTTGGTCCGATCTACACAACCACACCACTCACCTCCCTTGAATCTTTTCGGAGCTCTTCGAATATCCAAAATAAAGTCGCCGGAACCCTAACTCCGGCGACTCGCAACCAACTTTCCTCCAAAGATCTCACCTTTACCCTCTCACAATCACCCCTTTGTAAACCAAAAAGCCTAAAGCCCCCGTCTTGACGGCTAAAGCAGAAAACAGAAAATAAAAAATGAGAAAAAAAGAAAATCGCGAAAAAAAAGAGAGAATTAAGAAGAGTCGGAAAGAGAGGGTGAAAGAGAAAAGAAATAGGAAAGCTTGGGGGACAGACCCCGCCAAGCTAAGTTTTCCCTCCTTTATTTGTTTGCTGTTTGTTTTCTTCTTTGATTGTGTTTTGTTTTGAATTTGTTATATCCTGTTAATTTGTCATACGAATTAGGGTGTTCTTTTGTCTTAATTTTGGTCTGTTTCTCTGATTTAAAGATATGTTCTTGATATCCCTGATTCTTTTTCATCTTTTGTTTCTTTCTCTGTTGGCTTTTTGATATCTCTTCTACAAGTCTTATCTGTTCTCGCATGTTCATTTTAGGGTTTTGTTTTGCTTGTTTTCACCTGTTCATGCTTTCCTTTGTTTTGTATCTGTCGTCTTGATATTTTGTTTATTTATTTGTCCCTTGTGCTTCTTCATCTTCTGTAGCTCCAGTGTTTTTAACTTGTTCATCTTTATGTCTTTCTTCTGATTTGTATGTTTCAATCATGTTCAGTTTCTTTCCTTTTTGTTCTGCTGTGTATTATGATTCTGGACCTGTTAACTTTCCATAGCATGACCGTTCCTTTCTCCATGATTCTTTACATGCTTAGTTGTCTAGTCATTGTTATTCATGTCTTATACTATGTTTGGATTTTTGTTTCTGATTCTTTGATTTGAAGATTTGAACCTGATATCGTTCCTCTTCTTTATCCTCTGCTAGTATTGGGCTTCTTCATTTTGTTTGCATGTTTTCTCATTCTGTCTTAATCTTCTCTGTTAGTTCTTGACAGTTTGAATGATTCTTCTCTTCTCTTTGTCTCATGCTTAGGGATAGAATTAGCTATTGGTCCCTTATATTAAGTTTGAATTAGTCTTTTCATGTTTAGTTATACTGTTAGGACTAAATATTAGTTTCATATCTGAGTTGGCTCTACTCCAGTTTTCCATGTGTTCACTATTTTCCTTTTAGAATGATTTTAGAATTAGCCATTAGACTCTCATGTCTACTTAAGGATTACTACTTCAAATAGCACCCTCACATGCATGCCCATGATCTTTCTTCTGTCACTTTTGCATAATAGATTTAGGGATGTTATTCATTGCTCCTTCATGTCTTTCCTATTCCTCATCTTCACTTTTCACATGCATACATCAAGCTAGGGTTGGTGCTTGAAAATGAATTCTGATTACCATGCTTATGTTTTTCTGTTAAATTCCATTATTTTTATGTTTAAATGAGCCATGTTGACTGTTTTGTGAGAGTCTGTGCTTATATATGTAACTGTGCCATGAACCTTAAAGGTTCTGAAGTTTTTCAAACTGTCATATAACTTGAATTGGTAGTAACTAGGTTTGAATTGACATGAGTTCATACTCTATCACATGTAGTCTGATGATATAAGTTAATTGACTAAAATTCAACCATATCAATTGTTTCCTCTAAGTTTGAGTTGATTAATGCATGTTTATTGGAGTATATGTGTTTCCGTATGCAATGCATGTTGAGGATGATTAAGTTTTTGCTAGTTTTTGCTTCCAATGAATGTTTGATTAACTGTTTGAACTTTAGGGGAATTGGTTATAGCTGCTAGTATTAGGTTCCATAAAGTTGGTTAGTTTTTAAATAGGTTAAAACTGAAAATCACAAAAATAGGCTACAAGTTAAATAAGTGACCAAGAGTGGTCAATTTTGCAATTGACCTACTCTGTTAGGTCTCTCACACATTGGCCAACACTTAAGTAGGCTAATTGTGTCAAAATGGGCTAAGTCTGCAAAGGCAGACTTGCTCAGGCTCTGTCTGGGCCTTGAACCTTAGGTGGCTAAGTCTGCAAAGACCTTAGCCCAGCCTATGTTCAGCAATTGGGCCACAGTTGCCCAAACTAAGTCTCAAACTTGAGACTGGCCATTAGTTTAATATTCTAAAAGCTTTAATAAAGCAGGCTAGTCCTGCAAATTAATTTAATCAACTTAAAATGAACAAAAATAGGTAATTAGGCAATAATTGACGTAAGAGTTGTCAACTTTGCAAAAGGTTGACCAACTCTATAAGGTCCTAACACACCAGTCCACCTTAAAAAGGGGCTAGTTGTGCAAAAAGGCTAAGTCTGCAAATGCACACTTGCCTAGGCTCTCCTTGAGCCCTGAACATTAAAGTGGCTAGACCTGCAAAGGTTTTGGGTCCAACTATGTTCAGTAATTGGGTTTAATTACCCAAGCCAAGTCTCAACTTGAGACTGGCTAGTTTTTAAATAGTTATAGTAATAAGGCAGGCTAGTCCTGCAATTAGTTTAAAATTGAAATAAATTGGTCTTAATTAACTGGAACTAATTAAAAGAGGCTAGAATTGAAATAGTTCCCTAACAGTAGACCTGGCCAGTCCTTAAATACCAAGGCAAGGACTAGCCATTAGTTAAATAAGTCCCCAAAAAGCTGAAACTTGACCTACGCAGGTCGGGTAAATCAGCAATGTCTTTGAGGGCATATAGGGAACTTGAATTAGTAATCTGGTAAATAATTTAGAACATAAGAGGGTAAGGGAGTCATTTGTACCTCTGATTTCTGCAATTTTGCAGAGATTTAAGGTATAATGGTCTCCCTAAAAAGGGAAATCAGTAAAAATCCCTAACCCTTAAGGATACATTGGTAAAAACCCATAAAAAGGAATCTTTGGAACCTTCCAGCGCATGCTGGAAGGGTTTCTGTTAACTGAAATAGGGCCAAAGTGTAAATGGGATAAATTTTAGAGGGGGAGAAGTGGGATTAATCCCATACTTTCTCCCCAAGTTTCAGCCCTTTCCCATGCCTATAAATACTCCCAAAAAGAGTAGAAGAGGGGCTGGCTTTTGGAGAAGAAAAAGTTCAGAGAAAAATACTAGCATAGCAATAGGGTTTTCTGGGATTTTTCGAGTGAGAATCTGTTGATTTCAATCTGGTTCTTTGGGTTTTCTGCTCGATTATTTGCCTGGGTTTCTACTTGTGTTGCTGTTGATGTGGTTTTCCTTGTTCATTGCTATCCAATCCTCCACTGTTGCATTGCTGTTTGGATCTATTGCTGATTGCTTGCTTTTATCCCCTAGACTCATTGGATTTTCATTTTGATCCAGGTACATCTCTTTCATTCGAAGCTGTAATGACGAGTTGTTGAAATAGAAATGAAGATCTAGATTTTGATTATATGCTTGTTATGTAACTCATAGTTTAATTTTGTTAGTTATTCTTCGTAGTAGCCTGTAGTAGCTGAAAAACAAAAACAAAAACAATGTAATAAGTAGTATAATGGTGGTAGAGTAGTGTAGATAGTATATCACTTAGCTTAAATAGGTAAAAAACTTTAAAACACAAGTTAGTTAATAATAGTTTCCAAACCGTTAATCACTCACTCACAGTAGCTTCGTAAATCATAATCACATATTTGATGTCACTTAAACATAGATAAGCTTCAAAAATAGGAAATGTTAGATCAAGCAGTGATTCATTCATGATTGGGCTAATAATCTGGTAATAAAACAAGTCATAATGAAATCAGTAGTATAATTATGCATAAGTCTCTGAGTCATTCATTTATGGGTATCTGAAGTCACACTATGGGGCCATTAGACTGTGTAATTGCTGCTCATGTAATTAGTTTAAATTTAAGGATCAGGAGTAAGATCTGAGCAGGCTATAGAAGGAAATACCTGGGTGTTGAAGCAACTTAACTAGAACCAGACTTGTAATGTTAAAATGCTTAGCACATAATGAAACTAGTAATGTAATTATACGTGTGTAGTTAATCAATTAGTCCAGATCCGTAGTTAATTAGTTTAATCATTCTTCAAGTTTCCTATATAATCAAACCGTTTTCTCAGATTTAGTACGAACCTCAAATAATAGTGTAAGAAGAAGAAGCAGTCTGTTAGTTCTAGCTTATGGTGATAAATAATTGATTCATAGTTGATGTCGATAATTGATGTATTGATTTCCCTTTACTGAATAAATAAAAGTGCATTTTTGTATCAAATGTGTATCTTTGTTCATTTATTTCAATTGTTATTTAGTTTGGGCCCAATATATGTTATGGGCCTGAACCTTGGTGCGAAACCAACTGGGTTGTCCGATATCGGCCTGAAGACTGCCGAGGCCTTTGAGGCCTGGGCCGATCTAATACTCGTTTAAGCTTAAATACAGAAGCTCAGGCCCCCAAAAATAAAAGATGTGACAAATGACATGGGCCGATATCTGGAATACTTAGTGTTAGAAATATGATTAAGGGAAAAACACAATTAGAAAAACGTAGTATACACTTTTTAGTATTGAACTTTAAAATTAAATCGGGATGAGCCTCGCACGACACCAAACAGCGGGGCCCCCTTTTAGTAATGGTATAACATAATTAGACTCGGGAAGGCTAATAGCGAATTCCATAGCCTCTCCCAAAAGATTTAAAAGCCGATAGACGTATTTAGGGTACAATTTAATGTGCTTTCCTATGAACGAGTGCGCAGTTGGTGCGACTGAAATCCAAATCCCGGCAAAGCTGAAATACACCGAAAGTCACAGGCGTACCGGTTGCAGTGTGACTCGAGGTATGTTTTCGCGATGTCGCAAATTCCGTACGAATATCTAAGTAAAAAGCACTATATGTTGTTAAAATCTATGATTGAGTCAAACAAGAGTCGGGAACGACAATTGAGCAACCGTGCTAAAACCAAGGAACCCGGGAATGCCTAACACCTTCTCTCGGGTTAACAGAGTTCCTTATCCGGATCTTTGCTTCGTAGACATTTTGAAAAGAGTCAAATTCCTCGGATTCGGGATTAACCGGTGACTTGGGACACCATTATTTTCCTAAGTGGCGACTCTGATTAATCTCAACAAAATCCCGAACCGATTGTCCTTTAATTGGAAAAACTCCTTCCTCTATGCTATTATATTTGTTTCGGGTATTTGAGCGTCGAGGTATACCCTACAAGTGTATTTATATGCTTTTTCCCAAAGTAGGGTAGTAAAAAGGGAGGTGTGACATATGGCGATGGTAGTAATCCCATATATAGTCGCCAGACCATCCCAATGATAGGGGGCAGAAGGAGAATAGGCAGAGAGACATACCACCACATCGAAAAGGTCAACACTGTAGACAAAGACAAGTGGTGGGACATCAAGATCGAAAGCATTTGAATTGGTGTGGGTACGAGCCAAGAAAGGGACTCGGCAAGAATCTCCAGGGAATCACTAATCCCATCAAATTGAAGAAGCATGGCACTACCTTTGGCCTAGGCTACGACTATACTTTGGAAGAATTCCAGAACTGGTTGCCACCATGGTGCGGCCCCTACTATCCATTGTAGTTTCCGATTCCTAGCCTGGAGCAGACCTTCCAGCCAGTAGATACTATATATGGTTCCCAAAAAGATGAAACATTGGCAGTCATGAAGAATTTATTCCTAGAGGATGATGATATGGACTATTGTGTTCTTTTTGAGGAGGAGGGGGAGGAAGGCCTTTCCATATAAGCCTCAAGAAAAGGAGACCGCCTCAATAACTGGTCAATTAGGACCGTTAGAGCCCGGAGAGCTTCGGGGTAGCAAGGCTATACAAAAGTATCATGCATCGCATTTTTTTTCTTTACTAGTTGATTTTCTTTCAGCTCTGTCTTTAATTTCAAAAAGTGCTCCGATGTTTCAAACAATTTTTAATTTAGTCAAAGCATTTCAGTTTATCATATATATCTCGCTTATTATTTTCCATATCATTTGCTCTATTTTATACAACATTACTATTACTTATCTTGACGATGAACCAACGATTGTGACTTGCAATGAAACAATGAAATAAAAGGAAATAGACTAAAAAAAAAGACGATATACTCGACGAGGTCGTCAGAGAAGTTGAATTTTGAGAATAGGCCTAAGTCGAACCTGGAAGAAAATGAGGTCATCAATTTGGGAGATATAGAAAATGTCAAAGAAACTCGCATCAGCGTCCATTTGTGTGCATCAGAGAAGGAGGAATATATAGAATTTCTGAAAGAATATGATGACGTATTTTCCTGGTAATATGATGATATGATTGGCCTCAGCACGACCATCGTAGCTCACATACTGCCAGTAGATCCAGCATGTCCGCCGGTTAACTAGAAGCTCAGGAAGTTCAAAGATGATAAGAGTTTGAAAATTAAAGAAGAGGTTACGAAGCAGGTCAAAGCCAAGGTTCTCAAGGTAGTGGAATATCCAACGTGGTTAGCCATCATGTGCCAGTACCAAAGAAGGACTACCGGGATCTCCATCGGGCCAGTCCCAGAGATGACTTTCCCTTGCTAAACATACACATTCTTACCGACAACTGCGCCAAACATGAGTAGCAATCTTTTGTTAATTTTTTCGCTAGGTATCATCAGATATGGATGGATGAGGACGATGCAAATAAAATGGCTTTCATCACACCGTGGGGAATGTATTGATACAAAAGGATGCCATTCGGGTTGAAGAATGCTGGCCCCACATACATTAGAGCCATGACTACTACCTTGCACGACATGATGCATAAGGAGATCGAGGTATATATGGATGATGTCATCATCAAATCCAAGAAAGCCACTGAGAATAGGGTAGATTTGAGAAAATTCTTCAACAGACTGAGAATGTACAACCTAAATCTGAATCCCGCCAAGTGTGCATTTTGGGTTCCTATCGGGAAACTACTGGGTTTCATCGTCAGTCATCGAGGGATAGAATTGGAATCATCAAAGGTTAAAGCCATTCAAGAATTGCCACCACCAAAGAACACGAAGGACGTGATGAGTTTCCTGGGGAGACTCAACTATATCAGGCGGTTCATAGCTCAGTCCATAGTCATTTGTGAACCTACCTTTAAAATGCTAAAGAAAGACGCTGCTACTAGATGGACCGACGATTGTCATAAAGCCTTTGACCAAATCAAGTAGTACTTGTCAACACCACCAGTCTTGGTTCCTCCCGAGCCAGGAAGACCTATACAACTTTACCTTGCGGTATTGGATGGAGCATTCGGTTGTGTTCTGGGACAACATGATGAGACGGGAAAAAATGAGCATGCCATCTACTATCTCAGTAAAAAGTTCACCCCGTACGAGGCCCAGTAATCCTTATTATAACGCACTTGCTATGCTCTGACATGGGTAGCTCAGAAATTAAGGCATTATTTCTGTGGCTACACCACCTACCTCATATCCAGGATGGACCCACTGAAGTACATTTTTTAGTAACCCATGCCCACTTGCAAGCTCGCCAAGTGGAATATTTTGTTGAGTGAGTTTAGCATTGTTTATGTGACTCATACAGTAGTCAAGGGTCAGGCCATAGCAGATCACCTTGCCGAGAATCCCATTGTAGGAGAATACAAACCTCTTAAAACATATTTTCCTGACGAAGAAGTGTCCTTTGTAGGAGAAGATATCATAGAATCCTACGATGGTTGGAGCTTGTTTTTTGACAGAGCCAAGAATTTAAAAGGAGTTGGCATAGGGGCAGCCGCGGTATCAGAAACCGGCCAACATTACCCGGTATCCGCCAAGCTCGGGTTCCCTTGCACAAACAACATGGTCGAATCCGAAGCTTGCATTTTGGGGCTTAAGATGGCAAGAACATTCAAGAATTACTAGTCATCGGGGACTCAAAATTGCTCACACATCATGTTCGAGAAGAATGGGCCACCAAAAACTCCAAGATACTCCTCTATTTGCATCACATACATGAGTTAAGGAAAAGATTCACAAAGACAAAATTCCAACATGTCCCTAGGGTCCAGAATGAGTTCGCTAATGCATTAGCCAGTTTATCATCCATGATCCAGCATCCAGATACGAATTACATTGATCCCATCCCAGTAAGGATCCATGATCAGCTTGATTATTGTGCTCACGTTGAGGAAGAAGCGGACGGAAAGCCATGGTTCCACGACATCAAAAGGTATTTGAACACATGGGAATATCCAAAACTTTCCAACGCTACTCTAAAATATACACTTCGGAGGTTATCCAACAATTTTTTTCATAGTGGAGGGATCCCGTACAGGAGAACTCCCAATTTGGGTTTTCTGAGTGTGTCGAAGCAAAAAACGCAACCAGACAGTTGGACGAAGTGCATGCAGGGACATGCGGGCTACACATGAATGGTTTTGTCATAGCAAAGAAGATACTCCTAGCAGGGTATTTCTGGATGACCATGAAAACAGACTGTAGTTAGTACATTCGCAAGTGCCATTACTGTTAGAGACATGTAGACATGATAAAGGTGCCTCTAAATGAGCTTATTACAACAAGCTCACGGTGGCCATTTGCCGCCTAAGGAATGGACGTTATCAGACCTATTGAGCCTGCCGCTTTAAACGGGCACCAATTTGTCTTGTTGGTGATCGATTACTTTACTAAATGGGTTGAAGCAAAATCATACAAGGCAGTAGCTTAGAATGTTATGACAAATTTCATCCATGACCGTATTGTTTGCCAATTCGGGGTTCCAAAATTGATCATCACTGTTAATAGTTCAAACCTCAACAACAATCTGATGAAAGCAATGTGTGAGGCATTCAAGAACACAAGAACTCTACAGCCTACAAGCCTTAGATGAATGTTGCTGTAGAAGCAGCTAACAAGAATATAAAGAAGATACTGAGGAAGATGGTCGAAAGTCAAAAACAATGGCATAAGAAATTATCATTTGCTTTGTTGGGATATTGCATCATTGTCCTTACATCAACTGGGGCAACTCCCTACATGCTAGTTTATTGTACTAAGGCAATTATTCCCGACGAGGTAGAAATTCCTTCCTTAAGGATCGTACAAGAAATGGAGTTAGATGACGCAAAATGGGTAAAAGGTCGCTATGAGCAGTTAGCCTTATAGATTGAAAAATAATGAATGCAGTTTGCCACGGTCAGTTGTATCAGAACAGCAAGGTCCGTACATGTCCATGGCTGCTGGTGTTGAATAAAATATTCCCACATCAAGATGAAGCCAAGGGAACATTCTCTCCCAACTAGCAAGGTCTGTACGTGGTTCACCAGGTTCTAACTGGAGGAGCCCTTATTCTTGTAGAAATGGACGGAGAAGTCTGGCCGAAGCTAATCAACTCAAATTCAGTGAAATGTTACTTTGTGTAACCATCTATGATTACTTTATGATGTAATTTGAACTACGCCTGACCTAATTCCCATTTAAGAGGGGATACGTAGGCAACCCTATGGGTTCAGTCACAATTAATAAAAATCTCATTTCCCCATATTATTGGAACTGCGACGGAATTTTGAGGAGGACCCTCAAAATTCCGAAGTTGGTCTTCAGTCGCTTATCACCAAAGATGTCACCTCAATAAACTGGGGAAGAATTTTGAGGAGGACCCTCAAAATTCCAAAATCAATATTTTTTCATTCAGCGCAATCGTCAGAAGGGGCATCCCAGTAAACTAGGGCAAACTTTTGAGGAGGACCCTCAAACTTTCTGAGTGAGAGAAGTTGCAAGCTTTTGAACCACGTTGCAGTCGTTGGTTCAGTTAAACAAAACTATTTTTTTTATTTATTTACATTATATTTGTTAAATCATGCATAACTATGACATCTGCTCTTTAGCAATGCTACCCCAATGATACGCAACGTCGGAGGCCATGGGAAAATGAACTAACCTTTCCCCGTTACAAAGTTAATTTTTCTTTTGATGCAGGCACCCAAGTCACAAAGTTACTAGACATATTACGCAATCACATTAATCTGTTGAGCCTATTTGTATTTGCTACCCGCGTGCAATATTCCCCTACATCTGCAACATCATAATCAGTTACCAGGAATCAGCTAAGAATCTTTATTACTATCTGCATTATCTGCATTGCATAAGGCTACCTTTCTGCCTTCCGAGACTAAGCGTTGTCTCCATTTGCATTTCCTGCATTGCATAAGGCTACTTTTTGCCTTTGGAGACTAAGCGTTGTCTCTATCTGCATTTCCTACATTGCATAAGGCAACTTTACTTCCTTCTAAGACTAAGTGTTGTCTCCATCTACATTTCCTGCATTGCATAAGGCTACTTTTCTGCCTTCTAAGACTAAGCGTTGTCTCCATTTGCATTTCCTGCATTGTCTACTTTTCTACCTTCCGAGACTAAGCGTTGTCTCAATTTTGCATCATCTACATAAGGCTACCTTTCTTCCTTCCGAGATCTAGCTCTACCTCCACTTGCATGGCTGATATATTTCCACTTTCATTTACGTCTTTCGGCTGAAACATCGCTAAACTTTATTTAAATTATATGTCGCCTGAAATATCGCCATTTTACTTTTCACATTAGTTGAAATATCGCAATTTTACTTTTCACATCGGCTGAAATATCTCCATATTACTTATAATATCAGTTGAAATATGGCCGAACTGCATTTAATTTTTTTTGTCTACTGAAATATCACCATTTACGCTTTTGCATCGGCTGAAATATCACCAAATCTTGCATTTCATAGGCTAAAATATAGCCAAGCTATCCAAAGGCGTCATCGTTCGAAGGCACCATCTTCATAGCCTGAGAACACCATGCCATGGCATGAGAATCCCACTTTATATCTTGCACATCATTATTCAAAGGCATCATGGTTTGGAGGCACCATTATCATGGCCCGAGAACATCATTTCATAGACTGCAAATCCTTCAATTTCGTGCTTCATGGACCAGGACATCATAGTCTGAAGATGTACTCCTAACTGTCCAACGACAACATTAATGGTCCGATGGGAACTTGCATCATGTTTAAGTTTAAGCATAATATACGCCTGTATTGCTCACTTGCAGGTACACTAACTAGCAATGGTCATCTCGATAGGAGCGACTCCATTCCGGTTCTCGTAATGGATCAACTTCAAAATACCTCCCGCTTTCGAGCGCCGCGTCCGTCCTTTCAAACCTCTATCGGCATGTTCCGTTAATGGTTCCTGAACTACATATGGATATGTAGGCACATATAGGTAGCTCAGAAACCAGAGCTTAGTCAAATTCTTTTTAAAATGCTACTTTCTGTCAAAATTGTCCATCATATGTTTACCCGACAACTATTTCATCCTTCTCGTGTAAAGATGGGCAGCTGTTGATACACAATTTTTTCCTATGTATTTTATACACCCAAAATATTCTCAAAATAGTATATGCAGTATATATAAGCATTCCTAAGAGTTTTGGTATTTTTTCTTAGTTTTTAAACTTCTTGCAATCAATTTGTTACCTATTTTAATAGTGCAAAATTCAATAATTATTTTCAGACTATCATTATTGATGAATAAATTATTTTATTCTCATATTTACACCAAAATATAATTAAGGTGAAGTTTGTACATTTTTTCAAAAATTCTCATTATTTTTAAAAGTTAATTGCATATAAATGTAATTATTGCCTATTTTACGATTAATAGTGTTTTATAATTTTAAAATTATCTCTAATATTTTTAAAGTAATACATATGTATTATTAATTGGTTCAGCACCTTCAATTTTTTTTAAACACATTTTTACTATTTTTTATAAAATAATAGGGAAAAACTGGCTATTTCAAATTTTTCCACATTTCATTTCAATTATAGCCTCAATTTCGTTTTAATCTTAAACCCAATTGGCCCAAATTCTAATGCTCAATTGGGCCAGCCAAATTCCAGTTTAACCCAACCCCTAACCCATTAAACTAAACTTGCTCGGGATCCCATTTAATCCAGGCTGTTGATCCTTTTGATCAATGACCACAAATAATCCTTTCCTTTTTAATTCCAAATGAACTAACCCTAACCCTCATTTCTCTCAGAAAGCCGCCCCCAAACTCTCTCTTTCTCTCAAACTCTATCTAGCGCTCGAAAACCTAATCGCCTCCCTCGTCTTCTCCGATCAATCTCATCGGAGTCCATGGCCTCTCAGGCCATGGACCTCCTGTACTCACATTCCTTTCCCATAGGCCTTGGTCGTTTGAGCTATTCTGAGGTTCAATATTGATGGTGTTCGAGCAGATCCTCCACGGATCTGTGGTTCTATGACCTCTCTGGCCGTGTTCCGGCGTGTTCGAGCTTTAAGAGCCTAGCTTTGGCTCAGATCTATCCGAGACCAGACTCTTTCCAAGCCTTCTCCTTTATAGGGTTTATAATATTCAAGGTTCTTTATTAATTTATTTGCCCAGATCTGTGTTGAACCTATGCTATATGCTACGTTTTGAGTGTTTTCCCCAAATTTCCTTTTCAAAATCGTTAGTTTTTCAAATTAGTGTTTTTGAAAGTATTTGGATTTTTGTTGTCCTTTTCTTTTCGATGTTTGTCTATATCATGCTCGTATGTTTTCCTCCTCTATTACGCATGTATGTCTTTCTACTTTTATATGTATACTCCTATGATTGATCTGTTTTTCTCACTATTCTACCACGCATATTTACTACTTAGTTTCTTGATGTTTTGCTTTCCTGAACTATGCTCATGTTCTTGTTAAGCATGTTTTCTTAAATGCCAATGTTTTTTTGAGCATGTTCTTCATGCCTTAAAGTGGTTTCCTTTCTTTGATTGTTTCAAGCCTACTATTCTATTTTGCTTGATTCTCATGAGACTCATTGAGTATGTTCAGTTGCCTTTTCAATTTTTGTGTTTGATTTGATGGGGAAACCCTAGAATTTTGGGGTTTTCTTGGTAAATTGAATAAGGGCTCCTCTTTGGGGACCCTATACCTTCAGACTCGATATGAGTCTCTGGCTGAACTCGTATTCTTTTATGATTCTGAACACTTCAATGTTAGACTCTTCTTTTTGAATTGTCTGCTTTATATGCGAGAACTCCCCCCCCCCCTTTAAGGTCTTTTGGGGTTTGCTTGATTAATTTTGGATCCCTTTGATAGGGTCTTGATTGATTGTCGTTGATGTTTTCTTTGGTTAAGCCCTCTCTACCTATTTCTGGTTGAGTTCGTTCGATTTAACTTGGTACTTTGATTTTGTTACTTGTTTGATTGATTCCCTTTCCTTTCTCTCTACAAATAAAGTACTATTGAAAAAGTTCCTTAAATATACCTTGAGTATTTTCCCTTCTTATGATATTATGAAGGATTTTATTCAAATTTCCTTTCCTTGTTTACACTTTTCTGTTTGAAAGTAAATCCCTTAACTAAAGGGAGAATATTTGAGACTGATTTTTAATAGGTTTTGTTACCTTTTATGTTAGTTGTTTTCTACACTATAAAAGAGGCTGCCCTTCTACAGTTTTAGACACGAACACAAAATACCATATGAGTTCACAATTCATTTCACTTAAATTCTCTCTTTTTGATATTTACACTGTTGTGAACTTTCCTCAATTTCTTCTGCACTCTTTACTTCTATACCAGTATGTTTCAATTAGTTTATATGCCTCAAGAATAATGTGTTAATTCTACCCATATATTTTTCTTGCATGACTTTCTTTTTTTTTACAGTCCAACATCTAAATAATCTGTGAAGTTGTTTGTTTGTTATGAACCTAATGCTTTATGAATTCCCTTAACCCTTTGCCCCTTTTGTATGTGAGTTTATGTTCAGGGCATAGCAGCACCACAATATTGTTGCCTATGACCTTGAACTAGGTTTTTTGAACTCCTTAACTCAACCCATTCTCATTTCCCATTTACCCCATTATGTGTTTGATCCTTGACTTAAGTCTAATAGTGTCCTAATCACTATCCAGACCTTTCTCTGACCTTCAAAAGGTCTGCTCCTAACTTTTTCATCTAAAATTGTGGTCACGGGTGTGCCAGCCTACTTTATGGCTAGGTATGACCATCACTTGTCATTGCCTCCTCATTCCCCTTCCACTTTGCACTTACACCTAGCTATAAGTTGTGCCCCTCTCTTGAAACCCTTGCTTTGGGACCCTTGAGATCTCTCTGAACTTGGATACCTGACGGATGGCTATTCCACATTGCACCATTATGTTTATAATTGCATCATGGGTGTAAGCAATTCCTGGAGTCCCTGAGGTTCCTTAGATCTTTGAAACACCCTAGACAATGAGAAGGCTTTAGAGATCTGGACCCCAGAGTTGTCTAAATAGATATTATTGGACATTAAGATTGAATTAGGCTTCATGGATCTAGTTGTTAGTTTTGATGTATTTTTATTAATTCATTTGATTCAAGGGGTTGTAATAACTTGTATAGAACTCGAGGAATCTAGTAAAAGGGTGTGGGAGGGGTTTTACTTTCTTGCATCAATAAAGGGTAGATATCATGACTTTAGGACTTTAAGTTTTCTTACTATAAATCATGCACATAAGCAGGTTCGATGTTTTCTGATTCAAGTCACCCAGATACCATGCCTATAGGGAATGCATATGTGTTAGCCAACTGTAAGATAACTGGATAATCACCTCTTCTTACATGTTCTTAACAGGAGTTTTAAAATCAAATATAGATATCATGACTATTGGATTTCACATTAAATTCTTGCGATTCTTTTTAAGCAATAACAATATGTTACTGGTCCATAATGCCTTAATGCTTTTAGCCTTAATCTTTTGAAAAAACTCTTTTGAAACAGTATACATTTGAGTTCTTCAAACCAGCACCTTTTCTGAAATGCTTTCTTTCTAAAATTCTGCCTAAACATTTCCATCTAAGTTTTGGTCTTCCTGAAACTGTCTTTAAAAAACAGTTCTGCAGCTTACTTTTTTTGTAAATATTTTTTATTCCGAAATTCCTTCTATGGTTTATACTTATGAGTCTTTTAAACTTATTTGTAAAGTAGCTGAAGTTTGTACTTTCCGACATTAGGTTATGTTTTTTGTGAAACCAGTACCTTTCTAAATCACTCGCTTAAAATACCTTAAGTTCTAACAATTGGATCCAAGTTTCCTAATGCGGGCTTCATGTCTAAACATATGTATTGAACCAGTCTGCTTGCTGCTTAATTTCTAATTTTAAAGACCAATCCGGTATGTGTAAAGGCATGCTAAACTACATGTTAAGTAATTTACGGGGTTTATGTGAGCCTTACCTGTTTGTTTGTTCATTCTCTCTACCTGTTACTTGTTTTTTTTAATATCGATTAGAATTTTATCCTTTAAACTTCATAAAGGACCCATCCCTTTCTTCCCCTTTTAATATTAGAAGTCCCAACACCCAGGGACTGATAGTTTAGGACGGGAAATAGCATGCAATAGGCAAATGATACCATCCCGCGCTCAATACCTCAATAGGGTGGGAAGGGTAGACATGGAGATGATGATTACACGATAACACTATGCGTGAGATCGGGTACCAATGTTGTGCGAATGATCCATGTAATATATAAACCTAGGACTCCCTTTCCTCTTTATTTGTTTAATTATTTTTATAATTTTAAAGTTGTCCAATCTTTAACTTTTGTTTCTTGCAAGTTACTTGTATCAATTATTTAACCCTTTTTCTTTACTCACGTATCTCTTCTTTAATCACAAAACTATTTCCTTCCAAATTTCAGCATTTTTTAAAACTCTTTTGTGCTTCTTATTTGCAACAATTTTCTTCATATTTGAAATCCTTGCTTATTTACATTTTGTTTTTTGCATTTAAAGTCATAATTATCGCATGGCCGGAAACCACACTAGTGGATCTCGAGGGGTGCCTAACACCTTCCCTCGAGATAATTTCGAGTACTTACCCGAACTCTGGTTTTTCATTTTTAATTCTTCTAAAAATTATCCTAATGCACTATTATCATTAGGTGGCGACTCTCTAATCTCTCAAAAACCGAATTCCCAAAGTGGGAAAAGAGTTGTCCTCCCAGAATGTTGTGGACCCGATTTTGCTCTTTTGAAAAAGGGTGCATCGACACTAAACTGGGAGAAGTGCCATTTTATGGTATAAGAGGGGATAGTCTTGGGACATCAAGTGTCCAGAAAATGTATTAAGGTCGACCATGCTAAGGTAGACGTGATTGAGAAGTTACCACCGCCCACTTCAATAAAGGCGGTGCAAAGTTTCCTTGGTCACGCTGGGTTCTACTAGCATTTCTATCACGACCCGAATCCCAAACCCGGTCGTGATGGCGCCTCTTATGAAAAAAAGGCCAACCAAAAAAATGAACGCTTCCTTTTTAACAGTTATTTAACATTTATAAAGTTAGAACATGATTAGCATATTCAAAAGCGTGGAAAACAACGATAACAATAGGGAACCATCCTGGCACAGCCCAGACATCAGGGTGTCACTACTCATGAGCTACTACAGAGATCACTAAAGTACTACAAGTCCATAAATAGGAACAAAGTCTGAAGGTAACATGAACAACATAAAATAAGGGAGAGGATCTGGTGCCGCGGATGCTAGCAGTCACCCGGCTTCACTACGATAACAAATCTTCAATCAGCCCGAATCTCGCAACCATGTGGTTAATTACCTGCAACTGCACACAAGGTGCAGTGAGTAAAGGGAGTACTTCCAACTCAGTGGTAATAAGAGTAAATAATACTGAGCGGTAAGAAACCAGGTAAGAGCACTCCATCATGTTATATAGGACATTACAACCCTTATTAGAAACCTTTAGAAAATGTTTGGCTCAGTTAGAAACCTCTTTTGGAATTATCCTTTTTCCAACGGTTAAGCTACTAAATGCAGAACATGTAGTGCAAGTCAGCACAAAAGTCATCCCTTCGGGGCACAAACAAGTATGCATAATTGTGCTCATAAACTTGCCCCACATACAATATTCTTGTTCCTGGTCAGCCATTATTACCTGACCCGTTTACATCATATAATCTCATTGTTACTATTGTCTCAAATTTATCCCCTTTAAAAGTGATCAGACAATATCAGAACAACAAATAAATATCTCAAGAAATAACATAACAACAAAAAATGCACAAAATCATGAATGCAATGCAATTCATATGATGGTACACTCCGGTACCCATTACGGCATGCAGTCCGATCCATTTAACATAGACGACGCTCACTAAGGGTGTATACAGACAACAGAGGGACTCCTCCTACAGCCCAAGCGCAATATCAGCCATGTCTTTGCTTCAAACAGACTCCCGGCCTCAATATCAATATATCATTGCTGCGGCGTGCAGCCCGATCCATCCATGTATTCAAAAATCACCGTAACATTGTAGCGGCGCACAGCCCGATCCATGCTCAGTCCAGAATTGCACATAAGCCACTTGGGCACATTTTAAAACGACAGTTCTCTGCTCAAAACGACAATAAAATATTGTTCAAGTTTTTCATATCTTAGAAGAATAGCAGAGTTTGCAAAACCACATTAAAACCTTGGACTGAGACCAAATAATATGCAAATTAATGCAAAAGTAGTGATACCAATCCCTGAAGGATCCAAATAATCGACACGATGCCCAATATATGGCAGTCATCCCAAATCATGATTGTATCAAGTAAGTTTCAATCAATTACGTAGTAAAATCAACAACTGGGATGGACCAACGGTGCTCTACCCTACGCTCGTATCCAGCGTGCAAGTCACCTTAATACAACACTATGATGTGCAAATCCAGGGTTTCAAACCCGCAAGATTCATTTACAAGTATTACTCACCTCGAACTGGCAAAATCAAAAGCTCGCGATGCCTTTGCCCCTCAAATCGGCCTTCACAGGCGTCAAATCTATCCAAAATCAGAGCAAATATATTACAATATGCCAAAGGAACAAAATCTTATCGAAAACAATTGAAATGTAGCAAAAATCTGTAAACTAGCAAAACCTTAGCCCCTGGCCCACTTCTCGAATATCCGGAAAATTTTACATCAATACGATCCTTATCTCACCATGAGTTCATACATACCAAATACACAAGAATCAGAGTCCATTTGTCCCCTAAAATTATCAATTCAAACTCTCTTAAGTTTCAAACCCTAACCTCCATTTTTAGTCTTAAATCCCTTTTTAGTAGTTAATCCATGATTATACACTACATAAACATAATCCGAGTCCAATAGCTCATACCCGATGATACCCCTTCGATGTGACGACCCGGCCTGTTGTCACAAGAATTACCACCCCGTTATGTTGTAAATACATGTTTTATGCTTTTATACCAGTGCTAGAGTCTATCGGGTGATTTAGGAGTGATTTGGATTGAAAATGAGGCATATAGCCTTTTTGAAGGAACTTGAATAAGGAAAGTCAACCCGGAGTTGAGTATTTGGTTAGAGGGCTCGGAATCGGATTCTGATGATTCGGTTAGTTCCGGGAGGTGATTTGTGACTTAGGGGAGCGATCGGAATTGAATTTGGAGGCCGGTGTAGAAATAGGCTTGAATTGGCTAAGGTTGAATTTTGGCGAAATCCGAACGGTAGGTGAGATATTGATCCGGGGGTCGGAATGAAATTCCGACAGTTGCAGCAGCTCCGTTAGGTGATTTTGGATGTGCCTGCAAAATTTCAGGTCATTCGGACGTCGTTTAGTCGGGTTTTTGATTGAATGCGTGATTCGGAAAGTTTTAAGGAATTTAGGCTTTAATCCGTGTGTAATTGGTGATTTTGATGTTTAGGATGGTGTTTTTATGATTGGAACAAGTTCGTATCATGTTTTGGAGTATGTTGGTGGTTATCGTTGGGGTCCCGGGGGCCTCGGGATGAATTCGGGGGTCCAAACGGACCAATTTGTGCCAAAAGGCACTGCTATTTTGCTGCAATAATTGCAGAGAATTTTTTCTCTCTGCGATCGCGAAGTTTTGAATGCAATCGTGTAAGGCAGTGTTTGGGTGTATCGCGATCGCGTGGTGATGTCTGCGATCGCGTAAGGTCAAGTCCGGATGCAATGCGATCGCGTGGCTGGAGTTGCGATCGCGTAGGGATCTTTTGTTGTTCACTTCGATCGCGTGCCAAAGGCTGCGATCGCGTAGTGGAAAAATCAGGCCCCAGGGATTTGTGCATCGCGATCGCGAGCCCAGTGCTGCGATCGCGTAGGGTTAATTGGCATGGCAGTGAGTTTAAGTTCAGAACAGAACCAGTCGCGGGTTTCATACCCCAAAACGCCATTTTTGAGTTCCAAGAGAAGAAATTGACGGGAATTGCTGGGAATTCATCGGGGATTCGTCGGAGGTAAGTTTTGTGGCTTAATTACATCATTTTAACATGAAACCTTGGTTAAATTTCCGTAAATGGAAGATTAAAGGTGGGTTTGAGCCCTAGGCCTAAATTGAAGAAAAACACCGATTTGAGTGGGCAAACGGAGTCCGATTTTGGTAAATTTTATATGCCTAGACTCGTATCGAGATGAGGATTCCGAATATGTAACTTTTGTAATTTTTCGACAAGCGTACCGAAAGTCGGGTTTTGACAACTTTGGGAATTTTGATGTAAATTGAGTTGTTTTGATTGGGTGTCGTCCCATTGGCCTAATTTGTTGTATTTCTACTGTATTTGATCAGATTCCAAGCGTGCGGAGCTTGATTCTCATGGCAAGGGCATTGCGGAGTAGTCGTCGTGCCGTATTGAGGTGAGTAATAGATGTGGGTGATGACCAGCGGGTTCGAAACCCCGGTATACCACTTTGTGATGCTGTATAGCGGCGAGACACGTACTCTCGTGTGAGTGCGGGGTCGATTGTGATTGGGGACTAGGACATAGTCCGACTTGTTGATACTGTATTATGATATTAGGCTATTCATGAGCCGTCGAACCTCCTTCTCGGATGGTTGCATATTATACTGTGATATTGGCTACTCTTGAGCCGAGGAACCCCCTTCTTGGGTGGTTGAGTGTACATGTGGGCCGTGAGCCAGTTATTGGATCCCGCGAGGATCGTTATCATTGTCTTATGATATTGACATGTTAGTTACTACCGGTCCGTAGCTATTTCTGTTATCATGCTATTTCCAATCTCTGGAATTTGATATTACTGTTTTCCAACTGAAAAATTATAAAAAAGGGTTTTCAAAACTACTTTTGAGCCTGCGAGGCTGTATTTGCATATTAGCTGACTGGTAGTGGATCGGGCTGCGCGCCGCAGCGGTATACATGTTGGATCGGACTGCACGCCGCAGTGATATTGTGCTTGGGCTGTAGGAGCCCCTCCGGAGTCTGAACCCCCACAGTGAGCACGGGTACCCAAATTGGATCGGGCTACGCGCCGTAGCGGTCATATCATGCATTGCATTGCATTTAGCTACATCTGCTAGCTGTTATACTGTTTTGCTGGTACTTGTTGGTACAGGTTCAGTTGATATTGATTCTGTGACAGGGTATTTGATTTCAGCTTTACATAGTGCTTTATTGCGGATTTCTTATCTGCGTTGTCTTACCCTTGTTTATTACCACTGAGTATGGCAGTACTCATTTTACTCCCTGCACCTTGTGTGCAGATCCAGGTACCTCTCAGCAGTGATCCAGTAGCTGTGCGAGGCGACGTTTGTGGATATTTGAGGTAGCTGCAGAGTCCGCAGGACCCGATATTCCTTCTTACTGTCTTGATTTTGCATTGACTTTTCCTTCCGCACTTGGTATCTTGTAAACCTTTATACACTCATGTTCAGTAGAGGCTCATGACTCTTGACCCTTGGTCTATGGGAGTTGATGTATTATGGGACTTGGTTCCCCGTTTTCGTTATATGTATCGCTGTTATTTCATGAATTAATATGCTTAAATGGGCTACAGAGAGCTTCTAGCTCCGTTGTTGATCTTGATTGGTCAGGCTGGCTTAGCAATGTGCTGGGCGCCATCACGACCGGATTTGGGGTCGTGACAAGTTGGTATCAGAGCCTAGGTTTACTAGGCCTCATGAGTCTTGAGCCGGTTGGTAGAGTCTTGTGGATCGGTACGGGGACGCATGTACTTATCCTCGGGAGGCTGCGAACCTTTAGGAAAACTTCACTTTTCTTGAACTCTGTCGTGCGATCTTATTGTTCTGAGAACTAAATTTCTATATTCTATTTTCTCGCAGATGGCGAGAACACGAGCATCAGGACGAGGTGGACGACCTCCATTGCCACCTGTTAGAGGCCGTGGGCGCGGTCGTACTAGAGTTAGAGGTAGGGCAGCTGAGGCAGTGCCAGCTGACCCGCCTGTTGTACCAGTTCAGGAGCAGCCCCCAGTGGTTGATGCTCCAGCAGCCCCAGTTCAGGGCCAGACTATATCTATTGCTATTCCTGGTCTTCAGGAGACTCTTGCTCAGATATTATCGGTGTGTTCCGGTTTGGCTCAGGTAGTTTCGGCTACCGCTACCGTAGCGACATCTCGGTCGGGGGTGGTCGGCGGACCCTGCGGCTCGCACACCGACCCGGTTGTTCGGGGACTTCGGACGCTAGAGGCGGTCCTTGCTCGGTGGTTGCACCGGTTATTCCTCCAGTGGCACCAGCTCCAGCTCAGAGCATATGGTTGAGGTTATGCCCGACGACGAGCGGCGTCGTCTCGAGAGATTTGGTAGACTTCGACCACCCCATTTCGGTGGCGTTGAGGGCGAGGATGCCCGGGGTTTCTTGGACAAGTGTCAGAGGATGTTGCGGACGGCTGGTATTCTTGAGTCCGGCGGAGTTTCATTTACTACCTTTCAGTTCACTGGTCCCGCATTTGATTGGTGGGAAGATTTTGAGAGGCGTAGGCCTGCAGGAGCAGCACCTCTCACATGGCGGTAGTTCTCTACTCTCTTTCTAGAGAAATATGTACCTCAGTCTCATCACGAGGAGCTACGTCGCCAGTTCGAGTGGTTGTTTCAGGGCGACATGTCTGTGACCCAGTATGAGCTCAGATTCACACAGTTGGCTAGGCATGCCACATGGATGATCCGTAATGATAGGGAGAGGATCAGGAGGTTCATTGATGTCCTCAATTACTCTATCCGTATTCTTATGACCAGAGAGAGAGTTTTGTCATCATCATTTGAGCAGGTTGTTGATATGGCACGCTCCATTGAGGCGGATCGTTGCCGAGAGAGAGAAGAGCGGGAGGCCAAGAGGCCTCGTGGTTCTGGTAGTTCCAGTAGTGCTCCATCTAGAGGGCCTTCCCAGCAGAGCAGAGGTCGATCATCTACACCTTCTCATTCAGGCCGCCCAGAGCAGAGCGGAGGTTCTTATGGTCGTGGTCGATAGGGGTTTCAGCAGGGTCAGTCATCGCTTAGTGCCCTTCCAGCCAAGGGTGCAGCACCTACTTCATCAGCCTAGGGTTCTTCTGCGGCGAGGGGTTCGCTTCAATCCCCTTCTCCAGCACCAGGTGCATGTTATGAGTGTGGTGAGTTTGGCCACATAAGGAGACAGTGCCCTCGACTCCGTAGGGACAGGACTCATCAGAGGGACCAGCCCTCATCTTCAGCACCATCTCAGTCTAGTAGAGGTGGAGGTCAGTTTTCTCGTGGTCGCCCCAGGGGCGAAGATAGATCTGGTGGAGGCCAGGTGCAATTTTATGCACTTCCTGACATGCGTGATGCAGTCGCCTCCGATGCAGTGATTACAGGTATCATTTTTGTCTGTCACAGAGATGCCTCTGTTCTATTTGATCCAGGGTCCACATATTCTTACGTGTCCTCTTATTTTGCACATCACTTGGATGCGACTCGTAGTAGTCTTGATTTACCTGTTCATGTATCCACCCCCGTGGGTGATACGATCGTTGTGGATCATGTCTATAGATCCTGTGTTATATCTATTGGGGGTCTGGAGACCCAGGCAGAGTTGTTATTGTTGGGGATGGTGGACTTTGATGTTATATTGGGTATGGACTGGTTGTCTCCGTACCATGCTATATTGGACTGTCATGCTAAGACAGTTACGTTGGCCATTCCTGGTATTTCTCGGATTGAGTGGCGGGGTTCGACCGATTTCGTCCCTAGCCGTGTTATTTCGTTCCTAAAAGCTCAGAAGATGGTTGAAAAAGGGTGTTTATCGTACTTAGCTTTTGTGAGAGATGTGGGAGCTGAGTCTCCTAGCATTGATTCTGTACCTGTTGTGAGGGACTTCCCAGATGTATTCCCCTCAGACCTGCCGGGCATGCCGCCGGACAGGGATATTGATTTTGGCATTGACTTGGTGCCGGGCACTCGGCCCATATCCGTTCCTCCTTATCGGATGGCACCAGCTGAGTTGAAAGAACTAAAAGAGCAGCTTCAGGAGCTTCTGGATAAGGGTTTCATCCGCCCTAGTGTGTCTCCGTGGGGTGCGCCGGTATTATTTATTAAAAAGAAAGATGGTTCCATGCGAATGTGTATTGATTATAGGCAATTGAACAAAGTGACAGTGAAGAACAAGTACCTTCTACCGCGCATAGATGATTTGTTCGATCAGTTACAGGGTGCGAGGGTGTTTTCTAAGATCGATCTTCGTTCAAGCTGTCATCAGCTGAAGATCAGGGACTCGGATATTATGAAGACTGCATTCAGGACCCGATATGGTCATTATGAGTTTCTTGTGATGTCGTTTGGGGTGACCAACGCCCCAGCAGCATTTATGCATCTGATGAACAGTGTGTTCAGGCCTTATTTGGATTCATTTGTGATTGTGTTTATTGATGACATTCTAGTCTACTCCCGTAGTCAGGAGGAGCATGCTCAGCATTTGAGTATTGTGTTGCAGAGATTGAGGGAGGAGAAGCTGTATGTTAAGTTCTCCAAGTGCGAGTTTTGGCTCGAGTCAGTAGCTTTTCTAGGTCATGTGGTGTCTCGTGATGGTATTCTGGTTGACCCGAAAAGATAGAGGCGGTGCGGAGTTGGCCTAGACTATCCTCAGCTACAGAGATCAGGATTTTCCTTGGTTTAGGCGGGATATTATCGCCGGTTTGTTCAGGGATTTTCATCCATTGCTTCTTCATTGACTAAATTGACCCGGAAGGGTGCACCATTCGTGTGGTCGGATGAGTGCGAGGAGAGCTTTCAGAAGCTCAAGACAGCTTTGACCACAGCTCCAGTGTTAGTATTGCCATCAGCTTCAGGTTGATATATCGTTTATTGTGATGCCTCGAGAGTGGGGATAGGTTGTGTGTTGATGCAGGAAGGTAAGGTAATTGCTTATGCTTCTCGGCAGTTGAAGCCACATGAGAAGAACTATCCTGTTCATGATTTGGAGCTAGCCGCCATTGTTCATGCATTGAAGATTTGGAGACACTATTTGTACGGTGTGTCTTGTGAGGTGTATACCGACCACCGTAGTCTCCAGCACTTGTTCAAACAGAAAGACCTTAATTTGAGACAGCGGAGATGGCTTGAGTTGCTGAAGGATTATGACATTACTATATTATATCATCTGGGGAAGGCCAATGTGGTGGCCGATGCTTTGAGCCGGAAGGCGGTCGGTATGGGGAGCTTGGCATATATTCCAGCTGAGGAGAGGCCATTTGCTTATGATGTTCAGGTGCTAGCCAATCGGCTAGTGAGGTTAGATATTTCGGAGCCCGGTCGGGTATTGGCTTGTGTTGTATCTCGGTCATCTCTATATGATCGTATTCGTGAGCGCCGGTATGATGATCCACATTTGGCTGTCCTTAGGGACAGAGTTCAGCATGATGATGCTAGAGATGTCACCATTGATAGTGACGGCGTATTGAGGATGCGGGGCCGGATATGCGTGCCCAATGTTGATGGCCTTCGTGAGTTGATTCTGGAGGAGGCCCATAGCTCGCGGTATTCTATCCATCCAGGAGCCGCGAAGATGTATCAAGATTTGAAACGACACTATTGGTGGAGAAAGATGAAAATGGACATTGTCAGACATGTAGCACGGTGCCTCAACTGTCAGCAGGTTAAGTACGAGCATCAGAGGCCCGGTGGTGTATTTCAGCGCATTGATATTCCTGAGTGGAAATGGGAAAGGATCACCATGGACTTTGTTACTGGACTCCCTCGGACGGCGAGGAAGTTTGATTCTGTATGGGTGATTGTGGATAGACTGACCAAGTCAGCTCACTTTATTCCAGTTAGCACTACCTACTCATCGGAGCGGTTGGCGGCGATCTTTATTCGAGAGATTGTTCGGTTGCATGGAGTCCCAGTGTCTATCATATCCGACAGGGGTACTCAGGTTCACTTCTCAGTTTTGGAGAGCATTTCAGCGAGAGATGGGTACACGGGTTGAGTTGAGTACAGCATTTCACCCCCAGACAGACGGACAGTCTGAGCGCACTATTCAGATCTTGGAGGATATGTTGCGAGCTTGTGTGATTGATTTTGGTGGTTCGTGGGATGAGTTCCTACCACTTGCCGAGTTTGCCTACAACAACAGTTATCAGTCGAGTATTCAGATGGCCCCGTATGAGGCATTGTATGGGAGACGGTGTAGATCCCCCGTGGGATGGTTTGAGCCTGGTGAGGATAGATTGATAGGGACTGAGTTAGTCCAGGATGCTCTGGATAGAGCAAAGTTGATCCAGGAGAGGCTTCGTACAGCACAGTCTCGTCAGAAGAGTTATGCGGACCGTAGAGTTCGAGAGTTGTCTTTCATAGTTGGTGACAGAGTATTTTTGAAGGTTTCACCTATGAAGGGTGTTATGAGGTTTGGGAAGAAAGGAAAGTTGAGTCCCATGTACATTGGTCCTTTTGAGATACTTAGGAGGGTTGGAGAGGTGGCATATGAGTTAGCCTTGCCGCCCAGATTATCCAGCGTTCATCCAGTATTCCATGTGTCTATGCTCCGGAAGTACATTGGAGATCCGTCTCATATATTAGACTTCAGTACCATTCAACTTGATGGTGATTTATCCTATGATGTGGAGCCTATTGCTATTTTGGGTCGTCAGGTGAGAAAATTGAGGTCTAAGGAGATTGCATCAGTTAAGGTTCAGTGGAGAGGTCGACCCGTGGAGGAGGCCACTTGGGAGATCGAGCGGGAGATGCGGAGCAGATATCCTCACTTGTTTGAGACTTCAGGTATGATTCTTGACCCGCTCGAGGACGAGCGTTTGCTTAAGAGGGGAGAATGTGACGACCCGGCCCGTTGTCACGGAGAATTACCACCCTGTTATGTTGTAAATACATGTTTTATGCTTTTATACCGGTGCTAGAGTCTATCGGGTGATTTAGGAGTGATTTGGATTGAAAATGAGGCATATAGCCTTTTTGAAGGAACTTGAATAAGGAAAGTCAACCCGGAGTTGACTATTTGGTTAGAGGGCTCGGAATCGGATTCGATGATTCGGTTAGTTCCGGGAGGCGATTTGTGACTTAGGGGAGCGATCGGAATTGAATTTGGAGGCCCGGTGTAGAAATAGGCTTGAATTGGCTAAGGTTGAATTTTGGCAAAATCCGAACGGTAGGTGAGATTTTGATCCGGGGGTCGGAATGAAATTCCGACAGTTGCAGTAGCTCCGTTAGGTGATTTTGGATGTGCCTGCAAAATTTCAGGTCATTCGGACGTCGTTTAGTCGGGTTTTTGATTGAATGCGTGATTCAGAAAGTTTTAAGGAATTTAGGCTTGAATCCGTGTGTAATTGGTGATTATGATGTTTAGGATGGTGTTTTTATGATTGGAACAAGTTCGTATCGTGTTTTGGAGTATGTTGGTGGTTTTCGTTGGGGTTCCGGGGGCATCGGGATGAATTCAGGGGTCCAAACGGACCAATTTGTGCCAAAAGGCACTGCTGTTCTGCTGCAATAATTGCGGAAAGTTTGTTCATCGCGATCGCGGGAGGTGTGATGCGATCGCGTAAGGTCGACTGGTTGTGCATCGCGATCGCGATGTGTAGTGTGCGATCGCGTAAGGTCAAGTCCGGATGCAATGCGATCGCGTGGTTGGAGTTGCGATCGCGTAGGGATCTTTTGTTGTTCATTGCGATCGCGTGCCAAAGGCTGCGATTGCGTAGAAGAAAAATCAGGCCCCGGGGATTTGTGCATCGCGATCGCGAGCCCAGTGCTGCGATCGCGTAGGGTTAATTGGCCTGGCAGTGAGTTTAAGTTCAGAACATAACCAGTCGCGGGTTTCATACCCCAAAACGCCATTTTTGAGTTCCAAGAGAAGAAATTGACGGGAATTGCTGGGAATTCATCGGGGATTCGTCGGAGGTAAGTTTTGTGGCTTAATTACATCATTTTAACATGAAATCCTTGGTTAAATTTCTGTAAATGGAAGATTAAAGGTGGGTTTGAGCCCTAGGCCTAAATTGAAGAAAAACACCGATTTGAGTGGGCAAATGGAGTCCGATTTTGGTAAATTTTATATGCCTAGACTCGTATCGAGATGAGGATTCCGAATATGTGACTTTTGTAATTTTTCAACAAGCGTACCAAAAGTCGGGTTTTGACAACTTTGGGAATTTTGATGTAAATTGAGTTGTTTTGATTGGGTTTCGTCCCATTGGCCTAATTTGTTGTATTTCTACTGTATTTGATCAGATTCTACGCGTGCGCAGCATGATTCTCATGGCAAGAGCATTGCGGAGTAGTCGTCGCGCCGTATTGAGGTGAGTAATAGATGTGGGTGATGACCGGCGGGTTCGAAACCCCGGTATACCACTTTGTGACGCTGTATAGCGGCGAGACACGTACTCTCTTGTGAGTGCGGGGTCGATTGTGATTGGGGACTAGGACATAGTCCGACTTGTTGATACTGTTGTTATGATATTAGGCTATTCATGAGCCGTCGAACCTCCTTCTCGGATGGTTGCATATTATACTTTGATATTGGCTACTCTTGAGCCGTTGAACCCCCTTCTCGGGTGGTTGAGTATACATGTGGGCCGTGAGCCGGTTATTGGATCCCGCGAGGATCGTTATCATTGTCTTATCATATTGACATGTTAGTTACTTCCAATCCGTAGCTATTTTCGTTATCATGCTATTTCCAACATCTGGAACCTGATATTACTGGTTTCAACCGAAAAATGATAAAAGATGTTTTCAAAAACTACTTTTGAGCCTGCGAGGTCGTATTTGCATATTAGCTGCGGTAGTGGATCGGGTGCACGTGCCGCAGCGATATATATATCGGATCGGAGTGCACGCCGCGGTGATATTGTGCTTGGGCTGTAGGAGCCCCTCGGAGTCTGAACCCCCACGGTGAGCACGGGTACCCAAATTGGATCGGGCTACGCGCCGTAGCGGTCATATCATGCATTGCATTGCATTTAGCTACATACGCTAGCTGTTATACTGTTTTGCTGGTACTTGTTGGTACAGGTACAGTTGATATTGATTCTGTGACAGGGTATTTGAATACGGCTTTACATAGTGCTTTATTGCGGATTTCTTATCTCGCTGTCTTACCCTTGTTTATTACCACTGAGTCTGGCGGTACTCATTTTACTCCCTGCACCTTGTGTGCAGATCCAGGTACCTCTCAGCAGTGATCCAGTAGCTGTGCGAGGCGACGTTTGTGGATATTCGAGGTAGGTGCAGAGTCCGCAGGACCCGATATTCCTTCTTACTGTCTTGATTTTGTATTGACTTTTCTTTCCGCACTTGGTATTTTGTAAACCTTTATACACTCATGTTCAGTAGAGGCTCATGACTCTTGACCCTTGGTCTATGGGAGTTGATGTATTATGGGACTTGGTTCCCCGTTTTCGTTATATGTATCGTCGTTATTTCGTGAATTAATATGCTTAAATGGGCTACAGAGAGCTTCTAGCTCCGTTGTTGATCTTGATTGGTTAGGCTGGCTTAGCAATGTGCTGGGCGCCATCACGACCGGATTTGGGGTCGTGACATTCGAATTCTCTTCAAAATCGCCCAAAAATCTCCTAGGCCAAAGTCCAAAATATTTTCTTTCTCTTTCCCAAATCGTGAACATTGTTCACTTAATACCCAGGTCGATTTCCGCTTATGCAGTTATTTTACCGGACCTGCGGTACTGCATTTGCATCCTCTATGACCGCTTATGCGGTCTGACTTAAATCTCGGGGACTATTTCTGCAATATTAAATCGCACTTGCGGTTGCTGCTTCTGCGATAAAAATGACCGCTTATGCGGTCTCCACTATTTTCTCAGGACCGCTTCTACGGCCGAAATCCACTTATGTAGTGTCTGCTTTTGCTGAGAGACTTTGCTTCTTCGGAATGTTCCTATCCCCTCAAGGACCGCTTTTGTGAACCCATAGCGCATCTGCCGAACCGCCTCTGAGATCCTTTTTTGCAGATGCGGAAATACCAGAAGCTAGAAGGACTTACCTGCTACATGCTTCTAAAATTCCCGTTTAACCACCCGAAATCACACCGATGCCCCAGAACCTCAACCAAAAGGCACTAACACATCCTAAAACGTTATTCAAACTTGTCCCAATCCTCAAAACACGTCAAACAACGCAAAAACCATTAAATCACATCAAATTCTATCCCAAGTTTCTCCAAAACTTCTGGAATACGCATTCAATAAAATACATGACCAAACAATATCTAAATGACATGAAAATTTGTATATATGATTGAATTACCTAACAAAGCTACTAAAACTCGCGGAATTCTATTCTGACCCTCTGATCAAAATCCCACCTATCAACCAAAATTCGCCAAAATTCAAACTTAGCCAATTCAAGTCTAATTCTATACCGGACCTCCAAAATCAATTCTGATCACACTCCTAAGTCACAATTCACCTCCAGAAGCTAACTGAATCACCAAAAATCACATTCGAGCCCTATAACTCATAAGTCAACATCCTGTTGACTTTTCCTACTTAAGCCTTCCTTGAAGAGACTAAGCGTCTCATTTCTTATCAAAACCAATCCAAATAAACTCTTACACACCACATACTGATAACAAAACATGAAGAAGCAATAAATGGAGAAAACGCAATAGTAACACATGTGATGACGGGTCGGGTCATCATAGTTTCATAAAAGACATTTTCAAAATTGCTAACCCATTATGCAAATTCCTTGAAAATGATCACCCCTTTGTGTTTTTTAATGATTGTAGGTTGGCATTAGAGGAACTGAAGAATAAGTTGACCACTGCACTCATCATTATTTCGCCTGACTGGGAGCAACCATTTGAGCTCATGTATGAATCCAGTGACTATGCTATAGGAGCAATCTTGGGGTAGAGAAAAGATAAGTTGATGCACCTGATTTACTATGCAAGCAAAATGCTAAGCGGTGCACAACTCAATTACACAGTAATAGAGACGGAGATGTTGGCAGCCGTGTTAGCTTTTGAAAAGTTCTGATCATATCTGATTGGTTCCAAGGTAATTGTATATACTGACCATACAGCTCTCGGGTACCTCATTGAGAAAAATGAGTCTATGTCACTCCTGATTCATTGGGTGCTGCTGTTACAAGAATTTGGCCTCAAAATCCATAACCGTAAGAGCACAAAAACTCAAGTCACTGATCATCTTTCATGACTTGACAAACCTAAAAAATTAGTCGACATCGAAGTAATTTTGGAATCCTTTCCAGACGAGCACCTACTCGTAGCCAATCTTAAGGATACACTATGGTATGCAGATTTTGCAAACTACCTATCTTGTGGTATTGTTCCTGATGACCTTTCTTCTACCCAAAAGAAAACATTTTTCCGCGATAGCCGCATGTATTATTGGGATGAACCTCATCTGTTTCAAATGTGCATTGATAACAGTATCTGTAGGTGTGTCCCCGAGATAGAACAATCATTAATTTTGCAAGCTTGTCACGCTTTAGCATATAGAGGACATTTTGGAAGGGTCAGAACAACTGCGAAGGTGTTGGAGGCTGGATTCTTCTGGCCAACTGTATTTAGAGATGCACACCTCTAGGTAAGGGGTTGCAATGAATTCCAAAGGACAGGAAACATTTCCCATCTCCATAAGATGCCAATAAAACCAATTCAAGAGGTAGAGATATTTGACGTGTGGGGGATAGACTTCATGGGTCCCTTTGTCAGCTTATTCAGTAATAAGTACATACTTGTGGCGGTGGATTATATGTCTAAATGGGTGGAAGTTTCACCCTTGCCCACTAATGATGCACGAGTTGTGGTCGGATTCTTGAAGAAGCACATATTCATCCGGTTTAGGATACCAAGGGCGATCATGAATGATGGAGAGACTCACTTCTATAATAGAGCCTTCGAGAAATTTTGTGCTAAATATGATGCGCACCACAAAGTGGCTACGCCCTACCATCCGCAGATTAGTAGGCAATTTAAAGTGTCCAACAGAGAGATTGAGAGTGTATTAACGAAAACTTTTAATTCAATCTGAAAGGATTGTGCGAAGAAGTTGGACAATGCACTCTGGGCCTACAGAATTATATTCAAAATTCCAATAGGTATGTCATCGTACAAGTTGGTGTTTGGGAACGCCTGTCATCTACCTGTGGAGTTAGGACACCGTGCTTGGTGGATACTGAAACGATTAAACATGGATCCCAAACCAGCCATACAAAATCTACTAACGAAGATGCATGAGCTAGAGGAATTTTGGTATCAATCCTTTGAGAGCACGAGTCTTTACAAGGAACGGATGAAGAAAATGCATGATAAGCACACCATGGAAAGAGACTTCAAACCCGGTTATATGGTGTTATTGTACAACTCAAGGTTGAGATTGTTTTCGGGTATAGCTGTGGAGATTGAATCAAAAGATGGGACGAACATATTCTCCGTCAATGGGCAAAGATTGAAATATTACCTCGGATCAACTGATGAAAAAAGGGATACAGTGGTTTCACATTTCAAATAACCCCAATACGAAAACAAGGAGTAGGAACTCCACTATTTGCATTGTGCCGCGATGTTAAATCAGGCACTGCGTGAGAGGCAACCCATGAATTGTACTAAGTGTAATGTATAACTGTATATATATAGAAAAAAAAAACAAAAAGCACAAAAAAAGTTACTAGAAAAACGCCTCCACAACTGTCCAAGCGTGACCGCGGTGAAAGAGGCTCTCTGAAGTTTTCCCATCACGTTTCAAGTGTGATCGCGGTAGGACTGTGGTAAAACATGCTCTCTAAAATTGGTCCACCGCGGTCCCATCGTGACCGCGGTAGGACAACGGTGGTACATAGACGGGCTAATCATGTAGGTTTCTGAAATTTTTATTCTTTTGTCCATTTCTTCTAATTTCTTAGCCCCCCCCCCCCTCAAATTACCCTTATCCCAACACCCAACCCCTTATTCCCCACTAAATCCCACGACCCAAACCCCTTTCTCATAATATTCTCTCCACAATTTCCCTCTCTTATTCTTCCTCCCCAAGCCCTAACCCCCATTCTTCACCAAATTTCTCCTTCTTCAACACTCTCATCTCATCTACAAGGTATTCTTTCTTCTATTCTCTTCTCGTTTCTTTAAATAGTTTGTGTAAATTAGTTTCTTAACCCTAGATTTTTTTCTAATGTATAAATTGTATCTTTTTCTTTGTTTCTCTCATTTTATTTGTTTCTTTTAGCCATGGTTGATGCTCATATGTTGGGTTTCATGGTGCATAACTTGTGGGGAGGGATTTGTAGTGTTTTTTAGACCTAACAACAATTATTAGGGCTAAGTGTAGTGGATGCTCCTATATGGCCAAAAATTTGGGAATTTGTTATAAAATTTTGAAGTACTTTGTGCTCATTGTAATTGGTTGTGGTGGTAGTGGTTGAAATATTTCACTGATGAAAGGCTAGGTGTGGTATTGTGGGAGTATTTGACATGTTGAGGGGGGTGTTAAATAATCATAATATGTGGTGGCTATTTGGGGCCACAGAGAAATTGGGTGTTTTGGCATTGTTGGCCAATGATAACTGTTTAGTGCCTTCAGGTGGTGAAGTTTGACTAACCATTTGCATGGCCTAGTTTAGGATGTATTTGATAGTTTCCCTGTCTTGTTGCAGGTATTATGGCACGAAAGAGGCAAGGAGGCTCGGCTAGTACTTCCCAGGCTCCACATATGATGAAACTAGGTTCTAGTCTCCGGGGGCGGAGGATGCATTCCATGCAAAAGCCACAAAGACCTTCATCCCGAAGATTGATGTGGATAGGGCTACCCTCTGCATGGAAAGCCCGGCCATGGATGAAGATATACAGCAGAGGGAACTGGAATTTTTGTTTTAGGTACCCGAAATAGTGAATCCAATGCTAGTACGAGAGTTTTATGCACATTGGCAACATCATTTTAGCCGGGAGGTAATTGTGCATGGAAAGGTGGTGGATGCTTCCATTCCTAAGATTCGGCAGGTTTTGGAGTTGCCCTAATTCAGAGGTGATGTTGATTATTACCACGACGTTCATTGGGTTAATTGGGATACCTTGATCAAAGCAATCTGCAAGAATGGCTAACCAACTTGGATACAAGAGAACAATACCCTCCACTCTAAGTCATTCACTCACGAGGCCAAGTGTTGGTTTAATATCATTTGCAGCCGCTTCCTGCCCACAAGCAACTCCACCGATGTCAACCACCTAAGGACTCTACTGGCATGACGCGTTTTCACTAACGTGACTTTGATGCGGCGTGGCTCAGTGGTGATGAAATGATCCTCTGATCCTTGATGCAGTCTAATGGGTTTTATTTCCCGTCATTGGTGACTAGATTGTGTCTGCTCAAGGGCATTCACACTCGGCCTACTGATGGCACATTGCCCGCCAAGACACCCTTCAGAACATCTAGGATCAACGTGGGCAGAGATGTGCCCACGACCATAGATATTGATGTTGAGGAGGAAGCCCCAACAGTAGTGGCATCCTCCAGGAAGTCCAAACATGGAGCCGAATCTTCCCTGCGTCCCCTCACTTGAGCCAGACTCTCAAGATCACAATCCACTAGGCATATGTTATGTTCAGTGGAGGAAGAGCTAGAGGACCTTTGAACCTTGGTGGATGGCCTGCATGTGTTGATGGATGCTATGTCTCAGCGCCATGCTAGGTTTGAGAACCGCATGATGGTATGATTCCGCGCATTGGGACGAGCTTGTCATATGGACCCCAGCACGGTCTCGGACTCCGAGTGATACTCGGGGAAGCCTTCTTATCCTACTGCTCTTTATTTTTGTATGGCATGGGGACATGCCATGATTATAAGTGTGGGGTGGGACACTTGTTGTTGTGATTTGTTGTACTGTACATATTAAGCATGTTGTAATTTTATAGCTAGAGTGTTCTATCACCCTATATATAATTGACTTGGCCCAACGACGGACAGTTGTCAACGTGTCTCTTGAGGGTTAAAGTCTATTGTTAAAAACATAAAAAAAGATAAAGGACTCTTCCTAAGGACGGACAGCTTGGACAGTACTCTTGAGGGGAAGTAGTCCATGTAGATATTTTTTATTATTTTTCTTTTCTCTTTTTATGTAGTGTTGTAATTCCCCCTTGGTTTTTCTTTTGACCACAATTCTTTTCCAAATACTTTTTCTTGAATAAGGTTAGGTTGATTTGTTTTAGGACTCTGAAGACTCTCTTAGAATAGGAGGGGCAAGGGCAGGAATCCACCCTTTTGATGTATACACCTGCTAACAACTAAACGAATTTGAGAGTGCAGCCGGCGTCTAGGCTCATGTGTAGACTCATAAATTGTGCCTTAATTGTGTACACCTTGTCTTGCTTGAATACTTATATGAGTGTGTTGACGAACTAGTTTGGAATGAGTTACATGCCAAGTGTGTGTGAGAATTACTTACATTCTATGTTTGCATGTGATACCTAGAACTTGCCCTTTGTATTTGCGAAGCGAAATGTTAGTTTGGTTCTGTCTTGGAAGTGATATAGGAATTTCTTGTTGAGCCATATATACATATTTTACCCATCTAATTATTATGAATCTTATTTAACCTCTTTGAGCCCGTAAACCTATTTCTTTGGAAACCACATTACAAGCTTTACCCATTTGTTTCAATTAACCATCTATTTGAACTTTTTCACCTCTTATGAGCACTTGAATGTTATGAACTTTGTAAAAGTTAAAGTGTGGGGTGGTTGGTTTGTCTTTTGAGTGGTACTAATTTAATACGGAGAAAGGTGCAATGTTTTGAAAATGGAAGAGCCGCTTAAATTGAAAAAAAAACTATTCTTGATAAGTGGTGGCTCTTGATGTAAGTACTTATAGAGGTATAGGGTAATATAAATTGATGTGAATGTGGCGTTTGATTTTATATAAGTATAAGGTTTATATGTTAAAATGTATGTATTTAAGTGCTTAGGGAGGTGTAGTCACTCTAATATCTAAATGTATCCTACCCATCCCGTAGCCTACATTACAACTAATTAAAGTCCTAATTGATCCGAGATTGAATAAATAAAATTAATAGAGTATTACACTAAGGGAAAGCTTATGGTGTATCTGTGTGGCATATGAATAATCTTTGCTGAGAGTGAGTGAATTCTTTCTATCTAAAGTTCTTTTTGCTTGATTCTATACGTGTGGAACTTTTCTCAAATTATTAATGTGAGGGCATGCGACTGAGGAACAAATAGCACGTCTTCACCTCTGTTAGAGTAATTAGAGTGAGCATGTGTGTGGCATGGCATTAGAGTTTTCATTTGAGGTATGGCAGTTGCACTGCTTAGGTTATTCTTTCATATTGGCAGGTATGATATAAATTGGGTAATTCGTTGAGCGATTAGGCACAGAAGTGTGGTTTAACTTGCTCGAGGACAAGAAAAGGTTTATGTATGGGTGTTGATAATAGGTGAATTGAACTATGATTAAGCCCCAAAAGAACCACTTTCTTGTAGAGTTTTTATTATAAAGTGATAGCCAAATGCTCTTATTAGTGCTTTTCATATTTTTCAGGTTATATACATTAGAAGAAGGCTATAGAGTGATTTTGTATCATTTATGGAAGAAAAAGAAGCCAATTGTATCAAAGTCGCCAAGTGAACCATTTGAAATACGCACACGAGGCATGGAGGTGAACTGCCGTGGTCCCAGCGTGGGCGCGGTAGGATCGCAGTGAGCTATCAGAGGAGATTCAGAAAAGCCTTTTGGCCACGGTCCTAGCAAGGGCGCGGTAGGACCGCAACATGCAACAGGAAATTAAGGGATTGAAGTTCAAATTCCGGAATTCTTAGTCCAAAATCATATTTAAATACTAGAACTCGCCCAAAAGAGGCATGTAACATTATTAGAGAGTACTTTGGCAAGAAAAAATAATTGTGAGAGATCACCCAAAATATCTTTATTTGTTTATTTTCTAGCAGTTCATGATTATGAATCTTTTAGTATTTGATTTACCAATTGTTATGAGTAGCTAAAAACCTTAATATAAGATTTTGGTGGAACCCATTGGGAATTACTTTGTTGTTTTACCAATATAATTAGATTTAGTTGTTATTCTCTAATTGATCGTCTATATTTTGATTGTGGAATAGTTAAAAGGGCACTCAATTATCCGTTCCTATTTATTGTGTATTTTCTTGAGAGAGAGTTCATATTTAGGTGATTGTATAAAAAATATCACTCCGAGAGTATAAACGAGAGTTATAACCGAGGGTTTAGGGGTTGGATTAGAGATAACGAAACTCTGGGTGCAATCTAGGTGAACCGTATTGTGAAATTAGCTAGTGTAGCTTGAGAGAGTGCGTCTAGTAGATTACTATTATTACTTGAGATAGAATTATGATATATGGAAAGTTCATGATTGTTCGAGATAGCTAAATCATAATTATAAGAAATATACAACGGAGGAAAAGACCAACGGGGGAAACCGTTGCCTAAGACCTTCTTTATATTGTTTACACATCAGGCTTAGTTAATATTCAGTTATTCATTACTTTCAGTATTAGTTGTTAGGAAATCAACAATTGTGAATCCGAAAGTTTGGTAAAAAAGGTTGGGTGAATTGAGTAACTCCGACAGTGGTAATTGGTAGGTTAATTTTATGTGGTTCGACTCTAGGCTATAATACTTAGATTATATTTGCAACGCCCGCAAAGTCTTTTGTGAGACTCAGTTGAGCATGATTAGTAAGCAACCCTTACTTCCAACCAAGAGCTTGTGACTTTGAGTCTTCCTAAGAGCAAGGTGGGAAGTTTTTGGAAGGAAAGATGCCAGGTTTCTATTTGTAAGCAGTCTCTCTACCTCAGGATAAGAGTAAGGTTTGCGTACACATTACCCTTCTCAGGCCCCGCTAAGTGAGATTATAATGGATTGTTGACTTGTTATTGCTGTAGTATATAATAATGTATAGTTAGTACATGAAAAAATTGAAAATTGAGAAAGCGAATCCCAATTAATAGAATCAACTGTCTAAAACCTGGTCTAAGTCAGTTACATTCACATTATCATAGTACTCACCATTTTTTATTATTAATTTTTTTTTTATTATAGTACTCACCATTAGTTCAATTATCAGAAGGTTAATTATCTTTATGGATAAAATTAGTACATTCACATGTTTCATTAGTTCTTTTAAACCGACTATTGTTGTTACCAATTTCTTTCTTACGTCACCCAATCTTTTTATTCTCTCTTTATTTGGGTGTTGTTTTTCTTGTTATTGAGTATATAGTTCAAAATTTGAAAGCACAACCTTGATCTAATAATCCCATCGACTTTTTTCATTGTAGCCGTTGTTGATTGCTCATGTACTTTTAAAAAAATAATCTAAGGATTCTATGATTTATAACCCTTCCTTTTTTCTTTTGACAAACTAATTGCATATATAGGTCTTCATCGATTTAAGATATATGATATAGTTACCATATCAGTGTAAGAACATTCTACATTATAAAGTAATGGAACCAAAACACAATTTAGTATCTTATTCACCCTTCTTTGACATCCCTTTTAGGATTTGCGTCAAGCTTTTATGTGGAATTTATTCAATATCGGTCATATAAAGTGTTTCATATGTAATAAACAAACAAGCGTAAGATCACTTGATATAATACCAAAACACTTTGTGGCTTCTCCAACATAAGTTCATCATCACCATTCATGTTTGAACACTAAATATCTTATATAGGATAAATTACTTTTGCTTTTCTGCAAACATGGAATTCTCGAATTAGAAATCATGTTCCACACACTTCGAGAATTTAAAATAATTTTGAACCACAACTTAGAAAATTGGTCCTTGTTCTGCAATAGAAACTTGACTCAATAGTGCAATAAGAATCTCTTCAATCGCCCACCTAAAAGAGAGTAAAAATAGAAAATTGATACATAAAAAGAGAAAATATCTTCTGATTGGAAACTTTCCTTATACAATAGTTATTAATCCTTTGACTTAGCATCCCAAAAAAGTAAAAAATAAAAAGTATCGAACCAAGATATATTAGCTGTTACCATAACATAACAATAGTACTCCATAGTTTGTATTTTTAATGTAAGTAGTATAATTATTTTAAAAATTAACAAAGCTAATATTAATCTTAGAAAGTAACAGTAATTGTATAAATGCTATTGGCAATAATATTTTATCTTTTTTTATTCATGAACTTTAAAGATAAAAAGGTTGAGAAAGTGATCACCACCGTTAACATAGAGTTAATATGCATGTTTAATGTTTAGCTCAAAAAGTTACCATACACTTTATGAACGTGAAATAATACACACAAGTTACGGGTAAATCATAGCAAATCGCAATAATCCATGAACCATGTGAAACGAATGATAATAAACATTCCAAATTAGGAGAAGACGTATTGACAACTTTTATTGATGATATTGATTTGGTCTGCCACTTCATGAAGAGGTTCAGAGACTTACAATGGTGTCTTATCTTCCCATGAGATGGGTATTTCTTATCTGTTCTCTCTCTATCTTTTTGGATAATAGTGATGAAGAAGAAGCCCCCCTCCCCCCTTTCTGAGGTTCATTCTTCTAGTACTTATAGTTGGGAGCTCCATGGTAGGAAGTGAGTGGTCGTGATCTCGTTGAGATTTCGTCCCCATGGGGAGGCGGGTAAGCCATACCTTTGTCCAGCTCACTAAATGAGAGTCCCATCATATTATAAGCAAGTTTTCATACCTCTTATTAATTATGGATTAGTTCAAGATATAATTATCTTCATTAATTATCGTGGGATCGGATTCTGCCCATACAGTTAGTCCCTCCGTTTATCGAGGTCGTGCTTTGGCCAAGCTCGACAAACGAACTTCATCGATTATTCTTTGAAAAACTCAGATAAGGGGGGTCGGTCGTTGCTTTGGTCGAGACCGAGTTCTTTTTTGCGATGGCCCGAATATTGTAGAGTTTCGGCGTCATATCATCATATTATTAAGTTACTGTATAATCAAGACGGGGCGCCTCTTCTCGGAGAAGATATATGACATTTTTAACACAATTCGAGCGAGACCGAACTTCGTCACGTTCTGGTCCTCGCGTTGGTTTGGGTTCGTAATTGTTGACGACGGGGGACGGGCCGTATGCGACGCGGCCGCAGGAAATAAGTATGTTCGGGTACGCTTTTAATAGCGTCCAGAGTTTTGAAGACGTATAGCATATTTCTCCAGCGTTCGTAGGCCGTTATGATTGTTCCAATGGCGAGGCGTTAGCGTGAGGTCGAGATATCACTTCGTGGTGCTTGTCATAATGGCATACGTCATGGTAGAATTGAACCGTTTTATGGTTGGTCATGCAGTTAATGGTGGCTATTGGGTTTCCCGAAAGCCATTTATGTTGCCTATAAAGGCAGGTTGAGGCATTCATTTCTCATTACTTCATTGTTCATCTGAGAGTGCTTCTGAGCAAATTCTTTCATTCTGCCAATTCACCTTCTCCTTTCTTTCTTCATTGTGATAACCTTCATCTTGCCCACCGAACTTTATTCCTTGCTCTTTAAATAGATCAGCAATGGCAGGTACTTCTTCGTGCGCTCTTCCGATAGATTTGCCGGTCAATTATCTGACAGTTAAAGGGCCACATTCGGCAATGGGAGGTGTACAGCAAGCAGAGATCGGAGGAGTTTCGTCAGTTGACGAGATAGTTCCTCGGCCCGGAGGTTTGGCGATTAATTTTATCGCTGATGGTGGAGAGGACTCGGTGGATGAAGCCACGCTATCGAGGGAGATTAGAATGGCCCGATTACCTATGCAGACATCGCCCTCACTAGAAGCGAGGAGAGGTTCCACATCGACCGTAAGGGATACTGCATCTTTTATGCATATCCCTTTAGGTTGGTGTTCAGGATTCCACTCCCAATGCTAGTGGTGGATTTCTGTCATCACTACGGGGTGTGCTCGGGTCAACTCACTCTTTCTCTCTACAAATTACTGGCGATGTTTATGAAGTGAGGGGAACTAGCTGGTAGGGTGGTACGCTGCAGCATGTGCTCATCCTTTATGCTCCGCAGAGAGTCTGTGGCACCATGCTTCGGGTGTGCCCTCGTGGGTCGAGGGGCCTGACTGCAGCGCTGGACGATGAGGTCGACCCCAACCTTTTTGAGAACTTCTTCTATTTAAGGACCAAGCATTTAGTGACATGCCCCACTGGGTTCCCAAAGGCTTGGAACCTTGCACGTAAGTCATTTTATTGTCGTATTCTTTTTTCTTCCCCCTTTTTTTATGTCTCGCATTTGTGAGTGTTTACTCGTTGTCATTTTTGCAGTTGAAAAGCCGCCACCAGCTATGTTAGCTGGGATACACGGGTGGGTTGAGGTTGTGCTCCCTCATACCGAGGGGGTTCGTACATGGGCATTTTTTGGGAGAGGCATGGCTACAGGTCTGCTATAGGTGAGAAATTGGCTTCTACCTTTGCTCTGTTTTGGTTCGGCTTTGTTTACCACCATTGCGTTTCTGTGATAGGGAGGGCACGTTATGGCATGGCTCCTCAGTTGGCCTTTCGGCGGCTGGATGAAGTCGCTATTACAGCACCAGTACCATGCTGCATACCAAGGGCGGCGTCGGTTGAGTCTTAAATGGCTCCTTCCCTACCATGAGACGCATTTCGGGATGAGGGTCCTTCGGGTTTTGTGCGCCCTAGGGATGAATCACCCTCAGACAGTGAAGAGGAGGAGAGGTTGTTAATCATGCGCAGGGTCGTGTTCACGCCGGCTCCTCCCGCAGTAATCATGATGGTTCCTCCTATGGTGATTAACCTAGACTCCCCTCCAGTGGATGCAGAAGAGGCTACGGCTACGACGCCCGCCCTTAAGGGCGAACTAGTAGTAGGGGTTGCCCGGCTGGCCTAACCTATAATAATATTGTTGCTTCGACGACTCAGTTAGTGGATCCCGTTACTGAGACGGGGGGAGGTTCCTCAGCGGTTGCTTAGGTCGGTGAGCCAAGCGTCCCATTGGCCATGATGGAGGGAGGAGGAAGAGACCCGCAGGATAATAGTGTGAATCCAATTCGAATTTGGTTCCTGAGGATGTCCGTATATTCCGGAAGGCTTCACAAATTCTGTTTTGCACGCGGAGGGAAGATCTCGCCTTATCGGGGTCCCCACAGATTTATACTTGTTGCTCCAAGGCTCAAGTTTTGTGCTGTAGTTTGGGGTGTTGTGCTCGAAAATCAAGAATACATCGCTGAGGGGCGTTACAGACATCGGGCTGATGAAAGAGGTGACCGTGATGGGCTTGAGGATACGTAATAGAATGTTGGTTCACTTTTTCTTTGCCTTGTTTTACTTTCCATTCTAACCATTGCCTCTGTTTTGTAGTCTTATTTGCTGGAGACGGGAAGCATCCATCAGGCTAACGTCCTCTCGGTAGTATTTTTGCGACTGTTGGAGAAGTATCGCCGCTACCGGGATCGATGCCGGGAGATGAGTGTGCACTTGCGAAATGATCCCCGTAGTTGGGCCCTGGTTGAGGAATTGGCGGAGCTCCAAATGCAGCAAACACTTTGCAGACTAAGTGTGTTTAAGAAGCAGCTCCGTCGGAAGGACGAGGAGCTCGAGGCGGTGAAGCGGGCCATAGCCGAGTGTGAACGCCATGGCCTGGCCAAGGCAGCGGAGGCTACAATGGCGTGGAGTGGGAAGGTGCTGCACTAGAGGGTGAAGTTCAGCCTTCAACCATTAGGTGAGTAACACCTCGTCGAGGGCTGAGGCGTTGCAGGAGGCTATCCGCACCGGTGAGTCTCAACTGTCGCTGGTGAGGGCTGCTGCTACAGCCTTTACGGAGGCGATCTTTGAAGAGCGGATAGTGTTTTTGAGCGAGATGGCCAGGCTATGGCGGAGGGGGTTACGGCCTTGGAGGAAGAGAATCAGCACATTCGGGACCATGCTGCTTCCTCCAACCATTCTTTTGAACTTTGGGTTTATGCTGAGGCCCAATGAGATGTGTATAAAAATTTTTGGAAGGCTAGCATCATGGCCGAAGCTCCTTTTGAGGGGGTGCGCCAAAAGGATTGTGAGGCATGTACTAATTGTGGTTTTTATACGGTGATGCCGAAGGCTGACGACGGCGCAGATGGCAGCGCGGATGGTGCCGAGTAAAAAAGGAGTGTTTTTCTTGTCTTATTTGCCGCTTGGCGTTTGTTCTTGTTATTTTTCTTTTTTCTTTTTTCATATTGATCGTCCTTGGCCGGGTGTAAGCAGGGATGACCCGCAATTATTTTTATGACTAAATGAAATCTTCTTTCCGTTATTTCCCTTGTATCTGTTTTGTACCTCCCATTTCCCCCTTGTGTTCTTCTTTGCATGCATTTGAAGTGGTGATTTGCCTTTAAGTTTGACTTAGGTAGGCATGTTAGTTTTTTATTGTTGGCAACTTTCTTCTTCAACTTGCGGTGATCGAGTCGGAACTGTCGCTTGGAGGTAGCGGCACTTAGCCTTAGTCCCTGTTCGGGTGCGGTTGGACTACCGGCCGTGATGATAAAATATGCGGCCTCGTAGTATGGCCGGGACCATACATTACGTGCCTCTAACCTTAGTTCGAGTTGGGCGTAATTACTTGAACGGCGAGGGTACCTAACCCGCGCCTTGATTCGTTGGAGATCGAATTTTGCTCAGTTCAGTGGTGAAGGAGCTCAGTCCGAGTCCTGGTTCAACCGTGGTTGAACTTGTCAAATTTGAGGTCGAAAGCATTTGGCACTACTGGAAAATATGCTTATGACAACGGTTGGTAAACCGTTGCAATTGATAGAAAAACCGTTGCCATAGAGTTATTGGAACGGTTCGGCGACCGTGACATCCGCTCGCGTGCCAATAGATTTACAGCAGCGGTTTGGCAACGGTTGACAACACTGTTGCTATAGATCAAGCTATAGCAATGGTTTTCCCTCTGAAGCAACGAATATTCATTTTAACAGCAGCGGTTATAAACCGTTGCCGTATACTTTATGCAACTGCAACAGTTATTTACAGCTATTGTAACGGTTACACTTTATGGAATGGTCTACAACACCTATCGGAACGGTTCAGAATGTCTATGGCAACGACATTTGTGCTTATTGCAACGGTTCTATTAGGCTATTTTAAACGTTTAATTGATATTACCACCTAAAAATATTTGTAATTATAACCTGGATATTATATAAATAAAATAATAAAACACTACATAATCTTTCTTATCCAATAAGCTAAGAATAACGATAATAGCAAAATATTTTTAACCAAGTTACATAAGTTTTACAGCTTCTAAAGTTAAAGTTTCAAATGCTATAACAAAAGATCTGATAGATTGATCGGTGCTGATCCTTTAAATGCCGGCCTTGTAGGCATGCAATATATGGATCTCCAGCCGTGATAATGCATTTTGAAGCCTGTTAATATATCCTCTGTGACTGAACCATATATCCAGCCAATCTGTATTTTCAAAGCAGTTGGGTAGAACGATCAGTACATTCGTTTTGATACTTGTAGAAAGCAAGAAACTTGAAGAGATGAACCCGACTTACCACTTTTCCCCATTCTATTTTATCTTCATAACAACAGCTTATTACATGAATGGCCTTTTTTAACAGGGAAGCTGGACTAGCACTTCTAAGAGTTCCACCATTTTCTCACAATGTTGATGCAACAAAAACTGGAGATTACCCAAATTTCATTTCTAACTTGTGATCAGAGATCGGAGATCGATTGTCACCTGCTCAAGCCACATTGACATAAAAAATAAGGATATCAGTTAAATGGTATCGGCATAGTATGCAGAAGGATATCAGAAATGTGACTTTACCTTGGGTGCCCTCTTGAGAGACCACTAATGCGACGGAGTCTTTTTCTTTTATAAGAGGCTTCACCTCCAATTTAGGCTTCTTACTTTCCTTTTTCCTTATGGAGCAACAGCTTTTGCAGCAGCAGCAACACTTTAACCAGCAATTGCATATCCTCGTTGGAGCTTTCTTCTGCTTGGGCGTGTCATGCCCGAGGCTGAATGCTGAATTTCTTGCAGAAAGGAATCTATTTCTTAGCAAACTCAGCTGTTTCTGATAATGCTTCAAAGGTCAACATAGAAGCACCATCATCCGATACATAGCATGACACCTTATCGACGGGGTAGTCCACCGCCAAAATAGACAGAACCGTGTTTGTTGTCACCAGAGGTGGTTCTTTAAGTGGATCTACTGTACTCACAAATATATCCACTGCAGAAAGTAAAGAAGGTTGGCCTTCTTTTCATATCTGAACGACAATATTTTTTGCAAATTTTCAGGTGAAAAAGATGACTATATATCTATTAGCAAAGAGAAAGTAAACATTACAACAACAACAACACCAACAACAACCCAGTATAATCCCACTTAGTGGGGTCTGGGGAGGGTAGTGTGTACGCAGACCTTACCCCTACCCTGGGGTAGAGAGGTTGTTTCCAAATAGACCCCGGCATCCTTCCCTCCAAGAACTTCCCACCTTGCTCTTGGGGAGACTCGAACTCACAAACTCTCGGTTGGAAGTGGGGGTTGCTTACCATCAGAGCAACCCCTCTTGTCAATTTCAAAATAACAGAGGAAAAAAATTGGTTAGTCACTGACCTGAGGGACAATCGGTCGAGGTAAGTCTTCCTGTCAATGGGAAGCCACTTAGGGAATTGATCAAGGATCCATGACACAGCAAACCAAATTTCATAGATTATAGAAACTAGCCACAATCCATAAGCATCATTTACAGGATGAGAGACCTTATAATGAAAGAAAAAGCCAAGAACAACAAGCCGAATCATGATGATCATTCTATAAGGGTTGATTTGGATTGATGGAACTGACATTTTCCTTGATAATGGTTGTTTTGCTTCATTCAACCTGCTCTTGGAAAAAGTAATGCATAGATTAGCAAATTTACAATCTTATAAGTGCTTGGATCTCTATCTTGTGAATAAGGTAATAGTGTTTTTACCATTTGACCACTGGTTAGCAAAGGAACTAGTGAAAGGTGGTTTCTTGACTCACGAGAAGGCATGTCTAGCTCAAAGTGCTCAAAACCATAGCACTGAAAATGATGTTTCATCTGATCACTTTCAAAATTGAACTCATTTTCAACATCATCAATATCATCTTCTTCCTAGTATAATGATATCATTAAAAATACTAGTTTTGAAAATCACTGGTATAATGCTAGCGAAACTATAACATCAACGTCCATTATAACAATTAACAACAAACAACATCTATACATAGCAAATAGAATAATAGGCTTTTGTGGTAACACATGGCTCAAAAATCTTTTGAAAGTTAGGCTTAAACTAGCAAAAGAAAAAAAAATTGTATTGTATTTGTCTTGTAAGCACCTACAGACGCAAACAAAGAAAGCAGTGGTAGAAGAAGCTGAAGAAGCATCACAAGGAAGGAGGAGAAGAAGAAGAAACAGAACTATAGAAGAAGAGGTATAACATTTGGTATGTTATGTCGGTTGATTAGCTGAATAGCAGCTTCTTGTGCAGAAGAAATTCACTTTTTCCCTTTTGAAACTTTACTATTTCCCTTTTACAACCAATCCTTCACACAAAATAAAACAAGAAACAAATAGATAATAGGTCAGAGAAAGAATGGATGTAATTACCTTGTGGTGACCAGAGTTTCAATATTCAAGAAGATTCTTAAACTGAGACTCCGAAACATCTACGGGCCTATTGTCCCTTCGAAGCTCGTCATTCTATAGGCTTCAAAGTGTTTTTTCTACAACCGATTCTTATACTTTCTCCAAACAAACTGAAATAGAGAATGTTATAAGCACACCAGATCAAGATAAGAATGCAAAAAGTTAGCACCAAAAAGATGATTTGATTGGAACCTATGGGATCAAGAATAGCAATAAAGTTTATTCTCTATCTTAGGATTTTATGGAATGATTATATGCATATAGTCTTATATATTTTTATAATCTTTCCCTAATTATCCCAGGGAAGAGAATAAACCACATCTCCATCCTATGAAGCGCACTTATTCAGATTATTCCAGTTAAAAATAAGATGAAGCACGCTAATATGTGAAAATACTAATGTTATTATCCTCCAATGATGACTCTCCACAACAGTTTCATAACTCATACCAACATGTGAATAACCAATATTTGATTTATGAATTCGTAAAAGGACACACAACCTTGTCCTATTTTGGCTTTACTTCAAATGGTAATAACATAATGACAATTTAGTAAAGTTCTCTCATTTTTTTGTATGTTTGATGGTGTGTAAATTTTCAGTTCTTTCGCTATTAGTTATGCTTATGTTCTTCTGGTACAACAAGTCCACACGAGAAAAGGAATGCAAAGCAGAAACACTTGAAAAATGACACAGCAAACCTCCTTAAAAATGGATTGGATGACAATACCTATAATATGGTAATTTTTTCTGGTAAATTAAAGCGTCTAAAGAAAATCCAAAGTGTGCAAGAAGATTTTTCATACAAGTTGGAAGGTAAAGTATATATTAAGCCTAAAACGATTATAAGAAAATAATTAGTATCACTGTTACTTCTTTGTCACGTGTAAAATACTTTTGTTCGTAGAAAAATTTATAGATTTGAATTAATGAGTGGATGAAAAATAAGAGGATGTCAGTGTCACATGAAAAAAGTGTAGCCCGGTGTCCTAAACTCTCACTATGCACGAGTCCAGAAAAAACCTTTGTCAAGATTAAATTAATACAAAGAAATTGTATAGTATGAAATATGAGCAGAGTTAATTTGATCATAAGGACATTGGGCCAAACCTTGGTCTAGTATAACAAACAAATCGACCCAAATTTATGCTTACTGCCTTGTGTTTTTTCTGACCCTCCTCTGCAACTAACTTTCTCGTTGTCCCTTTAGTAGCGAACTTCTCATTCTTTCCATTTTATTGCTAAAATACTTACAATGACATAAAACCATATCCTATTTGTTTCTCTTTTTTCTTCTTCTGGGGATACGTATTTAATCAAATTCAATACAGAACAAAATTGAATATTGAAGCAAAATAGAGTAACCCCAAATCAGAAGGTACAGACTTTTTAGATAACAAAAGGTATTTTTAGTATCAGCAACAAAAGAAATTAAGATACAATCATTAGCTACGCCCTTTCTGAATATACGACATCAATTTCCACCACTTTCCAAAAAATGATTATTTCAGAGAAAATCATTGCACCATTGCTACCAAAAAGTAAGATATTTAATACACTAACCACACCCTAAATATTAGAAAAAAGAACGATTAAAGAAGAAAAATAACCAAATTGAAAAAGGAAAAACTTACAGTTAAAGCCAATTTCTCAGAGACTGCCTTTTGCGTTGATGATCTTCGCTATTGAAGTCACATGCCACCGATATTAGTTGAATAAGACGACGTTGAGCAGATAAACTGAAGGTTTGCAAAACAGACACAGATCTATTCAGATTTGGGGATAAATCTAACTATTTTAACTCGTTCTGTTTCGATTTGAAAGATTTTTCTAAAAATTTAAAGGAAAAATGGTCGGATCTAAAAGATTAGAGTAAATGGGTCAGTGCAAGGGACTAGAAAGAGAGGAGTCTATGGGGTTAGAAAGAGAGGGGTCTGAAGCGAAAGGGTCTTCTAATTTAAGGTTTTAGGAATAGAAATAAAAGTTGTGGGTTTAAGTAAATTTAGTAAGTATTACATATTAAAACTAGAAAATAAAAATAAAAAAAGTTATTAAAGAAGAGAAATTTGGCGGGTTTCGTAAAGAAGAGCCGAAAATTTACGGAAAAGGGTCAAATATATCCTTGTACTATTGAAAAATATTTAATATTAGTGTCACGACCCTAGTTCACCAATCGTGAACATGTCATGACGGCACCCAGTCCCCACGACTAGGTAAGCCTAACACTTTGCGGAATGTACAAGTTTATGAATTTTAAACAAGAAATAGCGGAAAATGATATAAATAGGAATGTAATCCGTGCCGCTTGGCACATACACTCGTCAACACACTGCATAAAAATACCACCAAGACCCGGAATCCCACGGTAACACGGACTAAAAGAAATACAACTGTGGCTCTATGTGTAAAGAGTATCTAAAACAACAAAATGAAGGAAAACATCTACTAGAACTATCAGAATAGAAGGAGGGCCTCCGGATCCGCGGACGTAGCAGATCATACCTCGAGGTCTCCGAATGTGCTGCTGAATCACCTAGGATGAGCCTGTCCTGATGTACCTGGATCTGCACAACAAAAGTGTGCAGAAGAGTAGCATGAGTACACCACGGCGGTACTCGGTAAGTGCCAAGCCTAACCTCGATGGAGTAGTGACGAGGAAGGTCGGGGCCCAACCGAGAATAATAATAATAATAATAATAATAATAATAATAATAATAATAATAATAATTTCCGAAATAACAACATTGTGATGATTACTGCAACTGTCTACAATTAAGCTAACAACAAATAACCAACTCAAATAAACAAATCCAGGATCTGTGGGAATTGAACCCACAGTCCCATTCTCAGTACCTCTGGGTCTCCGGGAATCGAACCCGCGGCCCATGTCTCAATAATATCTCAATAACTCAGGATCTCCGGGAATCGAACCCGCAGTCCCTACCAATAAGTCAGGATCTCGGGAATCGAACCCGTAGTCCACATTTCAATAATATCGGGATCTCGGGAATTGAACCCGTAGTCCATATTTCAATAATCTCAGGATCTCGGGAATCGAACCCGTAGTCCATATCATTATCACTCTGGGTCTCTGGGAATCGAACCCACAGCCCTGGGATCTCCGGGAATTGAACCCGCGGTCCACAAACACAGCAAGTAAAGGAAATGCACAGAGGGAGGTATAATATGCTTAACGATAACTTCGCCGATGAATAGCGCCAGTGATTTACCAAGAAAACTCAAGTAAGTCAATTAAACAACTAGACAGTTAGATTCTATCTAATCATGCTCTTCTAACCACTACCGGGTAAAAATATCAAATTAACAGCCAAAGACGGGAATATCGCTCGTCGAACATTTTAAATAAAGTACGTGTTCAACAACCAGCGCATGTACGCGCCCGTCACCTCGCGTACAAGGCATTTAAACTATCACATAATATCCTAGGGGTAAAAATTTCCCCCACACGAGGTTAGACAAGCCACTTACCTCGACTCCGGTACAAAACCGCTATGAAACAACTCTCTTGCCACGAATGTCGGCCTCCACAAGTGTAGAATCTGATAAAAATCAATAGAATCACATCAAAATAGGCCAATTGGGCATTACCCAATCAAATTAACTCAAAATTCACCAAAACCCACAAGTTGCCAAAACCCGACTTTCGGTACGCTTATCCAAAAATCACGAAAATTATATTTTCGGGTTCCTTATCTCAATACGAGTCTAGGCATATAACATTTACCAAAATCGGACTCCATTTGCCCACTCAAATCAGAGATTTTCTAACATTTAGGCCTAGGGCTCAAACCCACCTTTAATCTTCCAATTTCAGTGAAATAATCACGGCTTTCATGATAAACCAACGAATTAAGGTCAAGAAACTTACCCCCGATGATTTCCCGATGATTTCCCAACGTTTCCCCTTCAAAATCCTCTCTTGGAGCTCAAAAATGGCGTTTTTTGCGAATGAGGGTCGCGGCTGAAATGTTTCTGGACTTAAGTCACTGCCAGACATTTTTACTCTATGCGATCGCATGATCCCCGTTGCGATCGCATAGAACAAATTTTGACCCTCGCCAAACTACTCTATGCGATCGCATAGCCCTTAATGCGATCGCAATGCTCACCAAAAAATAACTATGCGATCGCATGCCCTGCTCCGCGATCGCATAGAACAAAAGCTGGACCCGGGACCCCTCTTCTCTATACACTATGCGATCGTATAGGACTGTACGCGATCGAAGAGCACAACCTTCCAGAACTATGCGATCGCATATCCATTTCCGCGATCGCATAGAACAAATTCTTGGCCTCTCCAAAACCTTCTATGCGATCGCATTAGCCCATTGCGATCGCATAGAGCATTCGTCTGCAGCACACACCAGCAGTTAACAGCATTTCCAAAATGCAAGAAATAGCCCGATTTGACCCCCGGATTCATCCCGAGAACCCGGGATCCCAACGAAAACCACCATCCTATTCCGAAACATGATACGAACTTATTCTAATCATCAAAACACGTCTAGCAAGATCAAAACTCATAATTCACATCGAATTCAAGCCTAAATTTCTTAAAACTTTCCGAATTGCACATTCGATCTAAAACCCGACCAAACGACGTCCGAATGACCTAAAAATTTGTGGACATATCCAAAATCACATAACGAAGCTACAGAAATTGTCGGAATTCCATTCCGACTGCCGGATCAAAATCTCACCTATCGTTCGGATTCGCCAAAATTTCAACCTTCGGCATTTCAAGCCTAATTGAGCTACGGACCTCCAAAATATATTCCGAACGCGCTCCCAACCCCGAAATCACCTAACGGAGCTAATGGAACCATCGGTTTTCCGTTCCGAGATCGTCTTAACACTGTTCCGGCTACGGGCCATTTCCTAGCTTCAAAGCTCTTATTTAGGGACTAAGTGTCCCAAAATGCTCAAATTTTCAGAACCGACTCTCCCGGCAACCCAAAATGGCAGAAATGAACTTAGGGGAACAGTTAAGTTAGGGATTGGGGCATAATTTTCTAAAACGACCGGTCGGGTCGTTACATCTTCCCACACTTAAAGATTCGTTCGTCCTCGAACGAGCATAGAAAACATACCTGGAGTAGTGAAAAGATGAGGGTACTGGTTGCGCATATCCTGCTCGGTCTCCCAAGTCGCCTCCTCGACCGGCTGGCTCCGCCACTGAACCTTTACCGAAGCGATGTTCTTTGACCTTAGCTTTCTGACTTGCCTGTCTAGAATGGCTACTGGTTCCTCAACATAAGACAGATCCTTGTCTAGCTGAACAGATGTGAAATCCAACACATGCGACGGGTCACCATGGTATCTCCGGAGCATGGAGACATGAAATACGGGGTGAACTCCGGCTAGGCCGGGAGGTAAGGCCAACTCATAAGCAACCTCCCCAACACGCCTCAAAATCTCAAAAGGGCCAATAAATCTAGGACTCAGCTTCCCTTTCTTTCCAAACCTCATAACGCCCTTCATGGGCGAGACTCGAAGCAGAACCCGCTCACCAACCATAAAAGCCACATCGCGAACCTTCTTGTCCGCATAACTCTTCTGTCTAGACTGGGCTGCACGAAGTCTATCCTGAATCACCTTGACCTTGTCCGTTGCCTCCTGAACCATATCAGTACCTAGCAACCTGGCCTCGCCCGGCTCAAACCAACCCACGGGAGACCTGCACCTCCTACCATATAGGGCCTCGTACGGTGCCATCTGAATACTAGACTGGTAGCTGTTGTTATAAGCAAACTCCGCCGGTGGCAAGAAGTGATCCCATGAACCTCCAAACTCAATCACGCACGCACGGAGCATATCCTCCAAAATCTGAATAGTGCGCTCGGACTGCCCATCAGTCTGGGGGTGAAATGCTGTGCTCAGCTCCACCCGAGTACCTAACTCCTGCTGTACAGCTCTCCAGAACCGTGAAGTGAGCTGAGTGCCTCTATCTGAAATGATGGAAACTGGAATACCATGCAGCCGAACTATCTCCTTGATATAGATCTCCGCCAGTCACTCCGATGAATAAGTAGTGCTCACCGGTATAAAATGGGCGGACTTGGTCGGCCGATCCACAATAACCCAAATGGAATCAAACTTCCTAACAGTCCGTGGAAGCCCAGATACAAAGTCCATGGTGATGCGCTCCCATTTCCACTCTGGAATCTCAATCCGCTGCATCAATCCACCTGGGCGCTGATGCTCGTACTTCACCTGCTGGCAATTGAGGCATCTAGAAACATAATCAACTATATCCCTCTTCATCCGCCTCCACCGGTAATGCTGTTTCAAGTCCTGATACATCTTCGCGGCACCCGGATGGATGCAATACCGCGAACTATGGGCCTCTGCTAGAATCAGCTCTCGAAGATCATCTACATTGGGCACACAGATACGCCCCTGCATCCTCGTGACTCCATCATCCCCGATGGTAACATCTCGAGCATCGCCACGCCGAACTCTATCCTGAAGGACAAGCAAATGAGGGTCGTCGAACTACTGACGCTCCCTAATGCGGTCAAATAGAGAAGACCGAGAGACCACACATGCCAGAATCCGGCTGGGCTCCGAAAGATCCGGTCTAACAAGCCGTACGGCCAAGGACTGAACATCCGTCGCCATAGGCCTCTGCGAAGCCTGGTGGATATGCTAAACTCCCCAAACTCTGCGCCGACGACTCAAGGCATCGGCAACCACGTTAGCCTTGCACGGATGATAGAGAATAGTAATATCGTAGTCCTTCAGATAGTTCCGACCATCTCCTCTGACGCATATTCGGGTCCTTCTCAAGCAAGTGTTGCAAGCTCCGGTGATCGGTGTAGATCTCGGAAGGAACCCCGTATAAATAATGACGCCAAATTTTCAAGGCATGAACAATGGCGACTAGCTCCAAATCATGAACGGGGTAATTCTTCTCATGCACCTTCAGGTTGTCTCGACGCGTAGGCAATCACCCTACCGTCCTGCATCAATACCGCACCGAGTCCAACTCGTGAGGCATCACAATATACGGTATAGGACCCCGAACCTGTAGGCAACATCAATATAGGGGCCGAAGTCAACGCTGTCTTGAGCTTCTGAAAGCTCGCCTCACACTCGTCTGTCCACTGAAAAGGGGCACCCTTTCGGGTCAATCTAGTCATAGGTGCTGCAATCGAAGAGAACCCCTCTGCGAAACGACGGTAATAGCCCGCCAAACCAAGGAAACTGCGAATCTCAGTAGCGGAGGAGGGTCTGGGCCAACACTGCACGGCCTCCACCTTCCTCGGATCTACTCGAATACCATCACTCGATACCACGTGGCCCAAAAATGCCATTGAACTCAACCAGAATTCACATTTAGAGAACTTGGCATAAAGCTGCTTCTCCCTCAGGATCTGAAACACTATTCTCAAATGCTGTTCATGCTCTTCCCGGCTCCGAGAATATACTAGAATATCATCAATGAAGACAATCACGAACGAGTCCGGATAAGGCCTGAACACACTGTGCATCAAATGCATAAAGGCTGCTGGGGCATTAGTCAGCCCAAAAGACATCACGAGGAACTCATAGTGACCATACCTGGTCTTGAAGGCAGTCTTCGGGATATCTGGCTCCCGAATCTTCAGCTGGTGATACCCAGAGCGCAAATCAATCTTAGAAAACACATGTGCGCCCTGTAGTTGGTCAAATAAATCATCAATACGGGGCAAAGGATACCGGTTCTTCATTGTAACCTTGTTCAGCTGATGATAGTCAATACACATACGCATAGAACTGTCCTTTTTCTTCACAAACAATACAGGAGCACCCCAAGGCGAAACACTGGGTCGAATAAAACCCTTGCCCAATAACTCCAGTAACTGATCCTTCAACTCCTTCAACTCAGGAGGAGCCATACGGTACGGTGGAATAGAAATGGGCTGAGTGCCCGGCAACAAGTCAATAGCAAAGTCAATATCTTTGTCGGGCGGCATGCCCGGAAGATCAGCTGGAAATACATTAGCAAAGTCACGTACCACATGAACAGAATCAATAGAGGGAGTGTCAACACTGACGTCCCGCACATAGGCTAGATAAGCAGCACACCCCTTCTCAACCATACGCTGAGCTCTGAGAAAAGAGATAACACGGCTAGGGGTGTGATCTAGAGTACCACTCCACTCAATACGTGGAATGCCTGGCATAGCCAGGCGTCACGGTCTTGGCGTGACAATCAAGAATAGCATAATGGGGCGACAACCGGTCCATGCCCAGAATAATATCAAAATCGACCATCCCAAGCAGCAATAGATCCGCTCTGGTCTCAAAATCACAAATGGTAATCAAACACGACCGATATACGCGGTCCGCAGCCAAAGAATCACCCACCGGAGTGGAAACATAAATGGGGGCACTCAAAGAATCCCGAGGCACACCCAGATGAGAAGCAAAGTAAGAAGACACATATGAAAAAGTGGAACCGGGGTCGAATAGAACCGATGCCTCCCTGTGACTAACCATAATAATACCTGTGATAACAGAGTCAGATGCAACAGCCGCAGCGCGATCAGGAATAGCATAAAATCTGCATGTCCCCCCTCTCGAGGGCAGCCTCTGGAACCCTGACCCCCGCCGTTAGCTGGCTGGGCAGGTGGAGTGGCAGCTGGAGCTGGAATGATAGCCTACTGGCCTTGAGAACTACGCTGAGGCTGCGATGACTGATGAGGTGCTCCCCTCCTACGCCTGGGGCACTCCCTAACCAGATGGCGAGTATCCCCGCACTCGAAGCAAGCTCTGGGAGGACGCGGTGGCTGTGACTGACCGGCCTCACCCCCACTAGTCTGACCCCTGGAAAGACCCTACGCAGGAGGTGCACTGGAAACTGGGGGAGCATAACAAGGCTCCTGAGGTGCTGGAAGAGCTGGAGTACTACCGGCTGCGAGCAATGCCGAGTGAACTGGTCGACCGGAATAACCCCTGCCAAAACGACCGGCTGATGAAGTGCGGGCACCAGAGAAATGACCCGACTCACGAGACCTCTTGGCCTCTCTCTCCCTCCGCTCTCTAGGGAGCATACTCTCGATCCTCTTGGCAATGCTAACTGCCTGCTGATAAGATATATCTATCTCAAGCTCTCTGGCCATGCTGGATCGGATAGGCGGAACAAGGCCCTCAATAAATCTCCTCACTCGCTCCCGAACCGTGGCTACCAAAGCCGGTGCATGCCTGGCTAGGCGGGTGAAACTGATAGCATACTCTGATACTGACATGGAGCCCTGTCGCAACCGCTCGAACTCCGAGCGCCAAGAATCCCTAAGGCTCTGTGGAACAAACTCCCTCAAAAACAGATCTGAAAACTGCGTCCAAGTCAATGAAGCAGACTCCTCTGGACTATCCAGCTCATACGTGCGCCACCAATCATAAGCGGCCCCACGAAACTGAAAAGCGATGAAGGAAACCCCGCTGGTCTCCACAATCCCCATAGTGCGAAGAATACGATGACACTCCTCTAGAAAACCCAATGCATCATCTGAAGCCAAACCACTAAACACTGGAGGGTCATAGTTCTTGAACCTCTCCAATCTACGGTGCTCGTCCTCAGAGGCAGCTGGTCCACCTCTCCGGACTGTGCTGGGGCGGCAGGAGGCATAACCAAAACATCCGGAACATGTCCCACCGGCACACGCCGCTCCGGTGTAACGCGCTGCGGGAGTACGGGCCCCTCCCCGGCTTCGAGATGTAGGCTGCGACAAGAGGAAGCGATCCTGCTCGGGCTAAAGTGGTATACATACTCATGAGCGGAGCCAGGGTCTCTCGTAGTGCTGTGGAGTAGTAGCAGTCGTAGTCGGTGTGCCAGGTGCCTGCGCTCCAACCTGGTCTACCGCTGGCACCTCGGCGGCGGCGCGCGCGGGTGCTGTGGCTGCACCTCGGGCGCGTCCTCGTCCTCTACCTCGGCCCCGGCCTCGGACGGCGGCAACAGGGGGCGCGGGTACCTGATCATCGCGAGTAGATCGTGTCCTCACCATCTATGAGAGAATAGAAATCAATAATTTAGATTTTTGATGCCAAAAATGTCGCACGACAAGGAATCCAAAAGAAATGAAGAGTTTCCTAAACAATTACTTAGCCCCTCGTAGATAAATAGAAACGTCTCTGTATCGATCAGCGAGACTCTAAGTAACCGGTCTGTGTCCCGTGACTCCTATGAACCTTGAGCTCTGATACCAACTTGTCACGACCCTAGTTCACCAATCGTGAACATGTCATGACGGCACCAAGTCCCCACGACTAGGTAAGCCTAACACTTTGCGGAATGTACAAGTTTATGAACTTTAAACAAGAAATAGCGGAAAATGATATAAATAGGAATGTAATCCGTGCCGCTTGGCACATACACTCGTCAACACACTGCATAAAAATACCACCAAGACCCGGAATCCCACGGGTAACACAGACTAAAAGAAATACAACCGTGGCTCTATGTGTAAAGAGTATCTAAAACAACGAAATGAAGGAAAACATCTACTAGAACTATCAGAATAGAAGGAGGGCCTCCGGATCCGCGGACGTAGCAGATCATACCTCGAGGTCTCCAAGTGTGTTGCTGATATCACCTAGTATGGGCATGTCCTGATGTACCTGGATCTGCACAACAAAAGTGTGCAGAAGAGTAGCATGAGTACACCACGGCGGTACTCAGTAAGTGCCAAGCCTAACCTCGATGGAGTAGTGACGAGGAAGGTCGGGGCCCTACTGAGAAACAATAATAATATGATGATAACAAAATAAACAGTTTAACAGATAACAACAAAATTTCCAAAATAACAACATTACGATGTTTATTGAAACTGTCTACAATCAAGCTAATAACAAATAACCAACTCAAATAAACAAATCCAGGATCTGTGGGAATTGAACCCACAATCCCATTCTCAGTACCCCTGGGTCTCCGGGAATCGAACCCGCAGCCCATGTCTCAATAATATCTCAATAACTCAGGATCTCCGGGAATCGAACCCGCAGTCCCTACCAATAACTCAGGATCTCGGGAATCAAACCCGTAGTCCACATTTCAATAATATCAGGATCTCGGGAATCGAACCCGTAGTCCACATTTCAATAATATCAGGATCTCGGGAATCGAACCCGTAGTCCACATTTCAATAATATCAGGATCTCGGGAATCGAACCCGTAGTCCACATTTCAATAATATCAGGATCTCGGGAATCGAACTCGTAGTCCATATCATTATCACTCCGGGTCTCTGGGAATCGAACCCACAGCCCTGGGATCTCCGGGAATTGAACCCGCAGTCCACAAACACAGCAAGTAAAGGAAATGCAGAGAGGGAGGTATAATATGCTTAACGATAACTTCGCCGATGAACAGCGCCAGCGATTTACCAAGAAAACTCAAGTAAGTCAATTAAACAACTAGACAGTTAGATTCTATCTATTCATGCTCTTCTAACCACTACCGGGTAAAAATATCAAATTAACAGCCAAAGACAGGAATATCGCTCGTCGAACATTTTAAATAAAGTACGTGTTCAACAACCAGCGCATGTACGCGCCCGTCACCTCGCGTACAAGGCATTTAAACTATCACATAATATCCTAGGGGTAAAAATTTCCCCCACACGAGGTTAGACAAGCCACTTACCTCGACTCCGGTACAAAACCGCTATGAAACAACTCTCTTGCCACGAATGTCGGCCTCCACAAGTGTAGAATCTGATAAAAATCAATAGAATCACATCAAAATAGGCCAATTGGGCATTACCCAATCAAATTAACTCAAAATTCACCAAAACCCACAAGTTGCCAAAACCCGACTTTCGGTACGCTTATCGAAAAATCACGAAAATGATATTTTCGGGTTCCTTATCTCAATACGAGTCTAGGCATATAAAATTTACCAAAATCGGACTCCATTTGCCCACTCAAATCAGAGATTTTCTAACATTTAGGCCTAGGGCTCAAACCCACCTTTAATCTTCCAATTTCGGTGAAATAATCACGGATTTCATGATAAACCAACGAATTAAGGTCAAGAAACTTACCCCCGAATGATTTCCCGATGATTTCCCAACGTTTCCCCTTCAAAATCCTCTCTTGGAGCTCAAAAATGGCGTTTTTTGCGAATGAGGGTCGCGGCTGAAATGTTTCTGGACTTAAGTCACTGCCAGACATTTTTACTCTATGCGATCGCATGATCCCTGTTGCGATCGCATAGAACAAATTTTGACCCTCGCCAAACTACTCTATGCGATCGCATAGACCTCAATGCGATCGCAATGCTTACCGAAATATAACTATGCGATCACATGCCCTGCTCCGCGATCGCATAGAACAAAAGCTGGACCTGGGACCCCTCTTCTCTATACACTATGCGATCGCATAGGACTGTACGCGATCGCATAGAACAACTTTCCAGAACTATGCGATCGCATATCCATTCCCGCGATCGCATAGAACAAATTCTTGGCCTCTCCAAAACCTTCTATGCGATCGCATTAGCCCATTGCGATCGCATAGAGCATTCGTCTGCAGCACACACCAGCAGTTAACAGCATTTCCAAAATGCAAGAAATAGCCCGATTTGACCCCCGGATTCATCCCAAGACCCCCGGAATCCCAACGAATACCACCATCCTATTCCGAAACATGATACGAACTTATTCTAATCATCAAAACACGTCTAGCAACATCAAAACTCATAATTCACATCGAATTCAAGCCTAAATTTCTTAAAACTTTCCGAATTGCACATTCGATCTAAAACCCGACCAAACGACGTCCGAATGACCTGAAAATTTGTGGACATATCCAAAATCACATAACGAAGCTACAGAAATTGTCGGAATTCCATTCCGACCCCCGGATCAAAATCTCACCTATCGTTCGGATTCGCCAAAATTTCAACCTTCGGCATTTCAAGCCTAATTGAGCTACGGACCTCCAAAATATATTCCGAACGCGCTCCCAACCCCGAAATCACCTAACGGAGCTAATGGAACCATCGGATTTCCGTTCCGAGATCGTCTTAACACTGTTCCGGCTACGGGCCATTTCCTAGCTTCAAAGCTCTTATTTAGGGACTAAGTGTCCCAAAATGCTCAAATTTTCAGAACCGACTCTCCCGGCAAACCCAAAATGGCAGAAATGAACTTAGGGGAACAGTCAAGTTAGGGATTGGGGCGTAATTTTCTAAAACGACCGGTCGGGTCGTTACAATTAGCCTCCATTATACTATTAGTCCAAATATATCCCTAACGTCATACTATGGGTCCAAATATATTTCCGACATCATAAAAACAGTATAAACCTATCCTTCCTCCGTTAACTGCCTTCCCTATGAACACATTTTATTGCTAAATCACCATTTCTCCCTGTTTGAGCTGCCAAGTTCAATTACTTTGAAGTTCTATCATTATTTAGAAGAATTCACTGCCTCTACTTCCTCTTGTTGCTTCTCCGGCCGATCCTGGAGTTGTACGTACCTTCACTTGACCTTAAAATTTTGCGTTTTATTGTGCATTTCCTTGAGTTGTCTGAATTTGTAAGACATATTTAGGGAAAATTTAGTAGCACTTTTATTTTAACATAAAACATAAAGAGAAAAAAAAGGTAGCCTTCCAGAAATGTGGTTGAAGAGAAAGAAATAAAAAAAAATTAACTCTCGTGTCTAGGTTGTTTTTCTTTCTCACCATGGTCAATATTGAAACCTTAAACTAGTTTGCGCGTATCTTTGCTTAGTAATAAAACAAAATGTATTTTCGTTCGTATAAGCATTATTTGAATAGCAAAATTAGAATTTTCTCGGTTCACATTGTTTCATATTATCTTTAGTTGTTAGCATTTCTTTTGATATAATTTGTTTGTATATCTGTGATCTGCGATTTTTGTTCAAATGAACTGGAAAGAGAGGTTATGAGGAAGGGATGAAAATGAGAGTATAATGGTGAGGTGGCAATGAAATGTTGTCATAGGGAGGCAGTTAACGGAGGAAGTGTATGTTTGTACCACTTTTATAATGTCAGGGATATATTTGTGCCGGTAATATGACGTTAGGGATATATTTGGACTGATAGTATAATAGAGGATAATATTAAACCTTTTTCAATAGTAAATGGACATATTTGACCCTTTTAAGGGGAACATTAACCGTTCCAATAACATTCAACCGTTGCCACAAGTAAATGAAATGTAACGATTAAGTAAACTGTGGTTATAGTAAATATTACGGCAACAGTTATTGTACAATGGCAACGGTTTTGTTGCAAAAGTGTACTAATAACATCCGAAATCTTAGGTAACGGTTAAAACCGTTGCAATAAGCTGTCTGTAGCAATGGTTATTTAACCGTTGCAACAAATACGTTTCCATAGGCTCTTTTTCTAGTAGTGTGGCATTATGGTTCGAGCGAGGTCGAACTTAGTGGTGGGCCATATGGTGCTGGTGAGTAGGGTTGATGATGTGGGCGAGGTTGAAGGTAGTATGGATTAGGATTCCTGGACCACTATCTCCCTTCTACAACTGCCACCTCTTCTTTCTTCTTTTTCCCAAGGGCTCCACCAGTGCTAGTTTGAATTGCCTAGGTCGTAGCTTTTATGGTTGAATAGCTCACAATCTTGTTTGATCTTAACCCTTCCTCAACGTTGATCCCCATCTTAACTACTTCATTAAATGTTTTCCCGATGGTTGATACTAAATGCCCGTAGTATGTTGGTTCCAAAGCTCGTAGAAAATAGTCTACTATCTCTCCTTCTTTCATTGGTGGGTCTACCCGAGCAGCTTGTTCTCACAACCTGAAGTCGTATTCCCAAAAACTTTCTCCCGGCTTTTTCTTTATCTTTGTCAATGACAACCTATCCGGAACGATCTCCAAGTTGTACTGGAAATGATTAGCGAATGTTTGGGCCAGGTCATCCCAAATAAACCATCTGGCGTGGTCTTGCCTGGTGTACCATTCCAGAGTCGATCCGCTAAGACTTTTGCTAACGTAAGCCATGAGCAACTCATCTTTTCTACCGGCACCGCACATTTTACTACAGAAGCCCCTCAAATGTGCTATTGGGTCTTCGTGACCGTCATATAGATCAAATTTTGTTAGATTAAAACCTACCGGCAGTTGTACATCTGGGTATAGACATAAATCCTTTTAAGCTACGCTTACTTGGCCGCCCAGGCCCTGCATGTTCCGAAATGATTGTTCAAGACTTTTTATCTTTCTGAACATCTCTTCGTGTTCAGTATTTTTGGGTGGCTTTTCCTCTTTGGCCTTGTCAATGAGAGGTTTATAAGAATCATGCTGTTGGAAAGTAGGTTCCGGAGGATAATAATGATTGTCTTGGACATGAAATAAGGGTTCACTGGATTATTTGTGTAGTGTGGCTGGTGGAGGGGACACATATACATGAGCAACATATGGTGGTGGTAGTGGAATTTGTTTTGGAAGTGGAGGGGGTGGTGGTGCTTTTAAGGTAGTTGCATAGTGAGGTAGGTATGTAGGGTAAGTAGAGTATGCGTTTACGGTAGGTGGGTCCTGTGCTTGGACCGGTGGAGGGATATAAGCAGGATGGGCTGGGTATGTGGGTAAAAGTTGTCCCTTCGCCCAGGCTTGGTACATCTCGGCCATCTACTGTTTGAGCTTGTACATCTCTTCATTCATACTGCCCATGTCTACTACCTCATCCTCCCGTGCTGGATCCATAACTGTGGCTTCAATTTCGTTAGTGATTGCCTTTGTCATATCCTTGGAACGAGTGTTGTAATGATGGGTTGCCAGAATGCCAACTACTAACCACTTATCTGTTACTCAACAACAACAATACTTGTTAGTGATTAGGCCACAATGGATCAAAAAATCACATGTTGGGAGCACAAACACAATTTTGCATGGCAATATGCGCCATCCTGACCTTATTATTTTTATGTTGTCTTTTCTTGTTTTGCGAATTCTTTTGTTTCGGCTTTTCTTATTTCTTCTCTCTTTTATTTTTATTACCTCCAACGTTCCTCTTTTCTTTTCTTTGGTCAATCCTATGCATTTGCCTACCGCATATGTATTTAAAGAAAAAGAACATCAAAGACGAGGAATACAAATTTTTGGGATTTTCAATTTTATTAATAACCAACATTGATTACAAAGATAAACTCTAAGATGGTAATTGTACTAAATCCACTAATAATGCAAAAAAATACAGACTCAAAATGCATAAACCTAAGAAAACATTGAAGACCCTAGTACCCGCGGGACATCGTTCTGTCTCGCCGCGTGCCTATATGCAATTCCCCTTTGGAGTTTGTCTAAATCACCAATTATTTGTTTCACGAATATCATTGTTGGAGTGAAGAATGTGGTCTGGGTGATATCTTCACATATCTGCCATTTCTGAGTGATATAATGAGCAATGTTGACAATTCTCTCACTAATCATTCCTTTTTCTTGAAGTAACCTCCCTATTTCTAATCGTGCCATGGTTGTGTAGCAATGTTCTCTTTCCATGCTAAACTCTTTTACTTGTTTTCTAATTTTAACCTCGGCAATGACAATCTTTTTTCCTCAACCAAGCAACTTCAATATTATGTTCTTCTTTGATTGCTGGATCATACGATCCATTTCTTCAGCATTCCTAGCCAATTGCTTCCGAACCCCGATCAATTCTTTTTTGGCTTCATCCAGGTCAAAACTATAATCGTTCACCTTTCGCCGCAAATTATCAATCAGTTTTTTATCCCTGGCATTTCGAATAGGGGTTTCAATTGTTGTTCTCATTTTCAGAATTTGAGCTTTTAGGGCCTCATTTTCTTTAACCAGTTGCTTCTTTTCACCCTTACCAGCTGCTATTTGCATGCTCTTTTCGAACTTGAGGTCTTGAACTTATTTTTCTAGCATACTGGTTTTTGCTCGGTACTCGTTTTCCTTTGCCAACCAATCCCATTGCTCTTTCGACAGCGCGGCTAATTCTTGGATGTGATGTCTCTTTGTTGGTCTTTCATGCCCACAATCTCTTCTATACCATGCAGAGTAACCAGGTGACACTTCACCCTTGGCCCGATCCCTTACACAGGTGTCTAATTTCAAACATAGACACTCATTCCAAATTTGACGGACTTTTGCTTCAGGAAATTGCCCATCATGACGAATCTCTATTACTTTAGTGCTGAGGTCTCCATCTTTTGGCACTATTTGATATCTTCAAAACTCAATATGGAGCTTAGGGTTGAATACTTCTAAGCCCCATTAAAAGTAAGTGTGATTCTTCTGCCGTCATGTATATAATTTCATTAACGGGTAGCCACCCGAAAGCCATTCTATCTAGCTAGCACTAAGAGATCGAAAATATGTGATCCAACCCTTAAACCCTTACGGCAACTTCACCCCTTTTATCCTCGTGTAAAATTCTTCTATGCAAGTCCTTTCCGAAGATCCATTACTCACAAATTGAGGATGATGACATAAGTGCTCGATCATCCACATTTGTAATAGCAAATTGCATCCCTCGAAGAAATCTACTCCAGCTTTACAAGCTGCGAGGGCACGAAAGATATCGGCTACTATCATAGGCGCCATAGTACTATTATCCTGCGTGCGGAGAGTACTGATAATTTTGGCAATTCTTATGTCGATGTTCCCTTCTTTCCTTGGAAATATTATTAAACCCAAAAAGGCCATCATGAAAGCAAAACACCTATGTTCCTCCCATTTTGCCCTATTTGCTTTGCTGCAGAGTTCGTTTGCCGTGTTACTAAAACCTCCGATGTGACCATATCTATGGTATATAAAATTCATAGTGAAGAACCCATGGGCAAAATCTTCATTATGGACGCTTAGAGCTATTTTCAAGGAATCCAGGAATCTATGAGCGGTGACGGCTCTTGGAACAACCGGATATTTGTCTTTTAAGGGGACCTCATCTTTCCCAATATAACTAGCAATCTCTCTAGTGTCGGAGTAAGTTCGAAGTCCGAGAAATGGAGCACATTGTGTGCAGGATCCCAGTAGGTAACCAAGGCTCAAATGATGTCTCCCCGAGGCATAATATCAAGCAACCTGGTAAGACCTTTCAAATATTTCTTGACCTCATCTTGTCCGTCTTGACCCAAATCATTCCACCATAGATGCAACTCCAAAGGGATTTTATTCATTAATGAAAAAGGTTCATATTGTATTGTGCTCATCCTGCACATTTATTAAAGGTGATTTAATCACATATTATTTTGACCCAAAAAGACAAAATATATTTTCAAATTTTTTCTTTTCTTTCATAAACGAAAAAGTCCCCATTTGCAAATTCGGCCTTTCAGCACTTTAACTGAAGATTTCAAGGCTGTACTTATTATTTTAAGGACAATGACTCAAAAGTGGCCATCTCTGCACAAACAGCCCTCCGGCGCCTTCTCGGGACATTCGGCAATTTTGTCAAAATGGCATCACTTTGATTTATTCAAAAGTAACATTTTTTGGTTATTTTTGGAAAAGGGATGGTTGGACTCGTCAAGGGTTTCCTACGTATTTCTCCTAGTGGTGAGAATCAAACCAGTATAGTTTGGTCAAATTATTTTTAGACCAACTATTTTTTGATTTTGACAAAATTGACTTATTCCAACTATTTTTAATAATTTCCTCAAAATTTTGACAGAGTTTTGTCAGTAGTTGGACATCGGTTGCTTCTAAAATTACTATTCTTCTCTTTTTCTTTCCCTCAATTATTTAGTCGGTCAACATAATGGCCCAAAACAAATAAATGCAACATATAATCATGGTCAGTCTTTTCATATTCAGGTCACCTGTTCTAGGCGGACCTAAACCCTGTGTTGAGTCCCCTAAGTCAGATATGATGCAAATAATCGTCCTAATTTTAGGCTCAATATCCTGGTTTTTATTGGTTCTAGACGGTGCACCCGAGCGGACAACTCGAGTCAAGGAGGGGGCTACGTACCGGGGACCCGCGGGATCTTCCGGCTTAGTAACTTGTCCGGCCTATTTTCTTATTTTTGGTATTGATACTAATAGAAAGGGGAGTCTCAACCAGTAAGAACATCCCTGGAGGTAAGAAGAGAAGGATTTTCGGCACAATATTTTATATACAATTCACGTAAGATCAAAGCGGTAAACATATAGCACTTGATAAAAAAATATAGGGAAATCAGATATAAACAAAAACAAAAATATACTGAGCTCGGATTCTTAAACCCTTAACCGAAGTTCTGGGTTTTTTATCCCCAGCAGTGTCGCCAGAGCTATCACACCTCCATTTTCATATGCTACTTTACCCGCGAGGGCGTAGAAGAGTTTTTCTAATTTAAGGACAGTCGGAACGAGATTAGTTATTTAAGTTTTCAGAGTCGCCAATTGAGAATATAATGGTGTCCCAAGTCACCGGTTTAATCCCGAACAGAGGAAAGTTTGACTCTGTTACAGTCTGCGAACTAGAAATTCGGATAAGGAATTCTGTTATCCCAGGAGAAGGTGTCAGGCACTCCCGAATTTCGTAGTTCTAGCACGGTCGCTCAACTGTTGTATTTACTTTTATCCGATTCCAATTGTATGTTTTTAATTATGTGCATTAGTGTTCTACTTTTAAATTTTAAAGAATTGTAACGTCGTGAAAATGCATTCCTTAACCACACCGTACCAGTGCGCATGTGGTTTTAGATACATTTCGACTTCGTTGAGAGTAGGATTTGGGTCACATAAATGTGCACCCGTACTTGAGAATGTATATTAAAAGTGTGCCTATGGTATGTATTTCTTATTACTTTGGGAAAGACCGTGAAATTAGCTAAACGGTCCTTCCGAGTCTAAAAATATTATAACAATTATTTGAGGTCCCTGTGTATTTTAGCTTATAACGAGGCTCATCTCATTGCATTTTTTAGAGGTCAAACCTAAATTGTGTTATGTTTTCTATCACTATTTTTTCCCTAATTAACATAACCATAGTGCAGTCACAGAAGTGCATTGGGCTAATTAGAGCTCAATTCATAATTGCGGGCTCAGTTTTATAGACCTAGAAGTCGTCCATTGAATCTGGCTTCTTGGCTTTATAACACCCAAATAATTAACCAAATTTAAAATAGGTTTAAACACTCTTTATCAAGCTAATTATACATGTAAACGAGTATTACAACTTCAGTATCAGTACTTAATTAAAAATTAACACCGATTTCTATTTGTATATTAGTGTTTAACTATCGAATTGTCTCAGTCTAATTTTATTAATAGAGATATGTGTTCATTCAAGTGCAGAGCTATCTGATGTTTTCATTTAACTGGAAATGTTGTTCTAACTCCCAGCAGACATGTTCAAACTAAATCCTCGATTTATTTCATATATTCGAATCTCTATTTCATATCAAGTTCCTGAACTTCATTCGAATTTGACTCCTATTTCTTAATAGGTTTTTGAACTTAAAAGCGAGTTATAAAGCTAATTTAAAGAATTCAGGATCATAAACGAAAACTACTTCATACTTTTCTTATTAACAATTACTGATTCAGCAACTTAACTAACAAGACTACTCCCATATTTTTGTATTAATCTTTTGGTTTAAGAATAAACAAAAATCTACAAGTAATCAACGAGATTTTAACAGTTTTAGAATGCTGCGCTTAGGATAACTCCTATATTAACCTCTAATCTAGCTATTCTATAGAATCACTAATTTCAGTCCAGAATTCATACAGTCCAAGTCCATAATATACATAAAATCCTAACAAATTACATAGATCTAAGATATTCTATAGCTATAATATGAACATAATTAAAAGTAACAGAAGACTAATGAATATTTCATATCTTAAAAGCTTTAATTACATCCTCGAAGATCAGCAACAATACAGGAATCCAAACAAAAACCAGCAACAACACCACAATATCGCAGCAACAGGGCTCGAATTCACGATAAAAACTCAATAGCTTCAACCAAACAATGCAGAACAGTAGACGATAAAACACCAGGACTCGAGAGTTTTCTACTCGAATTGCAACTAAACCAATGAAACAGTAGTTGAACATAGTTTCTATGTATTTTTAGACTTACCAAAATTTCTGAACCCTATTTGTAATTATGGCCTAAGAGGGCCTATTTATAGAGCAATATGGGAGGGAAATTTGAAATTAATTTTCAGATTTCCCACCCTTGCTCTTTCAACTTATTTTTCAGTTTAGTCCATACATTTTAACCGTGAATGCACTAGAACCCCTGCTAGAAGGTTCTAGTGGCATCCACATGGTTGTAATTACCCTTAAATGTCTTTACTACCCTCACTTACTATTAATTTCTACTTCTTTACCCTTTCACTATACCTAATATAGCCTTTATTGTTTGGTTAATTACACAAGAGCCAGGCAACATTGCATTTTACACCCCTACCCCTTTTGTTTAATTACAAAATACCATTTTATCCCTTCCATTTTAACCCCTGTGCTTTACTTTTATTTACCCGACCAACCCTTTAATCAGTTAGAAGTTCAGAAAAGTCAAAAGTCAAAATTGCATTGCAAGGATACCCAACAATAGACAGTCTTACAGATATAGCCATATTTTGATTAAACACTCAATTAACAGGACCCAGAGGAACAAATTGATAATAGGTTGAATCCAATTAACAGAACACTCAATCATGAATTTAGATCTATCAAGTAGGAACCCTAAGTGGCTACAAAGCATGTGATTTAACTAGTGACATTAATCGGAAAAGTGAACATATAAGCATGCAAATCTAGAGTATAAGACCAGCAAATTACATAGTCAAGAATTTAAGTACAAACAAAGAGGACTTAAGCATGCAACAGACTTATGTTATACTCATGATGACAAGAAACAGTTGAAGAAAAGAGACAATAAAAAACAAGTATCAGTAGAGAAAATTATGGTTTTTTGGGAACTTAGCTTTTTTCGTGTGTTTTTTCCTTTTCCTTTTCATTCTTTCTTTTTTCTTTCTTCTTTTTCCTTTTTATTCATTTTTCTTTTCTTGTTCTTAATTTTTCGGCATAAGGAGTCCATAAGCCATTTTCTTGGCTTTTGGACTTTCAAACAAACTCTTAGAGTCTTCTTTTTGTAAGAAAGATCTTGGTAAGAGGCAAGGGATTTGATGGGGGTAGTTTTGGGGTTAAGTGTATCCGCCGGAGTAGGGTTCCAACAAAATACTCTTCAATATTCAATGAGATTGAGTCTGATTTGAAGGAAAATAGGTAGATGGGGTGAAAGAGGAGGAGGAATGGGTTTAGGGGTGTGAAGGGTGAACAGAGAAGATGACCGGACTGAACCACCGGTAGGGTTCCGGTGAGTTTGAGTGGCAGCTCAGGTGGAAGGAAGAAGGAGAAGAGGGGCAGCTAGGGTTTGGGTTATAAAACTAAGGATTTATAATGAATATACACAACCCTTCTGATATATTTTATGTTTATAGATAGGTGCCAGCCGTTGGATTAGATTAGATGAATGGCTATCACACCTATTTTTTCCGCAAACCCGCTGTTTAATACTACACCCCAGGAAGGGATATAATAATAAAAGCGAAGGAGTTTTTTTAATTAAGGGACATTCGGAACAGAATTTATTAATTAATTTTCAGAGTCGCCACTTGGGAAAATAATGGTGTCCCAAGTCACCGGTTTAATCCCGAACCGAGGAAATTACGACTCTGTTTAACAGTCCGTGCAATCAGAAATTTGGATAAGGAATTCTGTTAACCCGGGAGAAGGTGTTAGGCACTCCCAAATTCTGTGGTTCTAGCACGGTCACTCAACTATTGTATTTGTTTTTCTATCTGATTTCTATATGTGTTCTAATTTATGTGCATTTATTAATATTCTGCATTATCATTTTTAGACGAATTGCGACGTCACGAAAACATATTTCGAATCACACCGCAACCAGTATGCATGTGATTTTAATGCGTATTAGTTTCGCCGAGAATAAGATTTGGGTCACGTAAATGCGCACCCGTATTTAGGAAAGTAAATTTATCAAATGCGTGCCTAAAGATTCTATTGTGTTGTTATCTTTTAGAAAGACCGTGGAATTCGCTAAACGGTCCTTCCAAATCTACATGTTTTATATCAATTATTTGAGGGCCCTGTGTGTTTTGTATTCAGAAGAGGCTCGTCTCATTATTATTTATTAGAGGCCAATCCTAAGACAAGCTAAATTTTTTATTTTTTATTTGTCTCCATAGGCCAATTAATTCACAAATATAAATTCAAGCCTCCAATTCAAGTCCGAATTCAAACAAAAGGGAGGGCCATTTTAGCTTGAACCCGCTACCTAATCCAAAACCCAATTTTATATTTATGAATTAATTTCCTATAACCTAAGGCTCACCTACCCAAGTGATGACGACCTAAACATGCTCCTAACTAATAATATCACCAATAAAGGAAAAAGAACAAAAGAAACAATTAAGTAAAAGAACACGTCAATTCATGCTCATGCTTTATTTTAAACTTTTCAATTTTATTAGCCGAGCCCGATACCTAAAGTATGGAACAAATTAATTGATAATGGGCTTTAGCCTTTATAACTGTAACGACCCAACCGGTCGTTTTGAGATACGGCGCGTCATTCAGCAGTTTGAGGCCATGAGCAACTTCATCTCAAGTATATTGACTTGTGTGTATGGTCAGAATTAAAATTCAAGAAGTTTGGAGTCAAATTTAAATGAAAATTCTTATTTCCAAAGCTTAAAACTGAAGAAATGAACTAGGATTGGAATTTTGAGTATACGAACTCAGAATTGAGATTTGAAGGTTCCAACGGGTTCATATGATGATTTCGGACTTGGGCGTATGCCTGGATCGGGTTTTGGATAACCCGGGAGCGTTTTGGCGCATATTATGGAAGATAGCATTTTAGAAGAAATTGCATCAATTTGGCTTAAAATGCATTTTAGTGTTATTAATGTGCGTTTGGGATTCCGAGACTGGGAGTAGCTCCGTATGGTTATTCTGGATTTGGGAGCGCGATCGGAAGTGAATTCGGAGGTCCGTGGGTCATTTTGGAGTCGTTTGGCGAAAGATAGAAAATTGAAGGTTTTTGAGAAAATTTGACCGGAAGTGGAAATTTTGATATCGGACTCAAAAATGCAAATCTTATGGTTCGGATAGTTTCGTTAGGTGATTTGGGACTTAGGAGTGTGTCCGGAATATTTTTGTGACGACCGGTGTAGAATTAAGCTTGAATTGGCAAAGTTAGTATTTTGGCGAATTTCGGTTGATAGGTGAGATTTTGATCCGAGGGTCAGAATGGAATTCCGAAAGTTTCTGTAGCTTCGATATATCATTTTGAACGTGTTTGCAAAATTTGAAGTCAATCGGATGCGATTTGATAGGTTTCGGCATCGGAAATAGAAGTTGGAAACTTCATAGTTCATAAAGTTTGAATCGGGGTGTAATTCATGGTTTTAGAGTCGTTTGATGTGGTTTGAGGCCTCGAGCAAGTCCGTAATGTGCTTTGGGGTTGGTTGGTATGATTGATTGGGGTCCGGGGGCCTCGGGTGTGTTTCGGGTTGTGATCACGCTCTTATTTGATGTTTCAACCTTTGCTTCTTTGAACATAAAGGGGTACCATATTAGGTAAATGATCTCCAAATTCAATTTTGTTTGAACCATTAGATCCGTATCGAAATTACGGAGCCATAGGAAAAAGAATCATCGAATTTGGACATCGTATGAGGAAGTTATGCTTATTTTTGTGTCGGGGAAAAACTGCTGCTTCTGGGTATGCTCGCAATTGCGAACATTTCCATCGCGATTGCGATGCCAGTTCGCAATTGCGAACATTTTGTCGCAAATGCGACCCTTCCCAGCCTCTCTTTGTTCGTAATTGCGAAGAACTTCTTCGTTTTTGCGAGGGTTCGCAATTGCGAACCCCGGATCGCAAATGCGACTTCCGCAGCTTGATTTTAGCTGTGAACCTCGAGTTTTTGCTTCATTTTACCATATTTTGAGCCCTAGGTCCGAGAATGGGCGATTTTGAGAGTGGATTTTCATACCAAATCATTGGGTAAGTTCCTCTAACTAGTTTTCAACTTTTATTTTGTGTTTATACCTTAGATTTAACATCAAAATTCATGAGAATCAAAAGGAGAATTTGGGTTTTAAAGAAAAACCTAGAAATTGAGATTTTTGGATTTTGACCACGATTTTGAGTATGGAATTAAGAGAAATTTATATATTTGAGTTCCTAAGGTCATGGGTAATCTTTATCTTCAAAAAAATTTCAGATTCCGAGCTCGTGGGTCAGAGGGCATTTTGGTCATTTTACATAATTTCACGTATTAGCTTAGAATTTATGTGTAGAATAAATTACTTGAATTATTATTTACAATATGCAATTTATTTGGATAGAGTTGAGCCACTCGGAGTCGGATACTCGTGGCAACGAAGTCGTTTCTTACCGGTTTTGTACCGGAATTGAGGTAAGTGGCTTGTCTAACCTCGTGTGGGGGAATTTTCACCCCTAGGATATTATGTGATAGTTTAAATGCCTTGTATGCGAGGTGACGGGCGTATACATGCGCTGGTTGTTGAACACGCACTTTAATTAAAATGTTCGATGAGCGATATTCCTGTCCTTGGTTGTCAATTTGATATTTTTACCCGGTAGTGGTTAGGAAAGCATGATTAGGTAGTACTTAACTGTTTAGTTGCCTAATTGCCTTATTTGAACTCCTTGATAATTATTGGCACTATTTTTCGGTGAAGTTATAGTTAAGCATAATTGATCTCTCTGTGAATTCCTTTATTTGTTGTGCTTGTGGACTGCGGGTTCGATTCCCGGAGACCCAGGGCTGTGGGTTCGATTCCCGGAGACCCGGTGTGATATTGGTAGGGACTACGGGTTCGATTCCCGAGATCTTGAGTTATTGGTAGGGACTACGGGTTCGATTCCCGAGATCCTGAGTTATTGGTGGGACTACGGGTTCGATTCCCGAGATCCTGAGTTATTGGTAGGGACTACGGGTTCGATTCCCGAGATCCTGAGTTATTTGTAGGGACTACGGGTTTCGATTCCCAGAGACCCGGCGTGATATTGGTAGGGACTACGGGTTCGATTCCCGAGATCTCGAGTTATTGGTAGGGACTACGGGTTCGATTCCCGAGATCCCGAGTTATTGGTACGGACTACGGGTTCGATTCCCGGAGATCCTGAGTAATTGATTATTTATTGAGATATGGGCTGCGGGTTCGATTCCCGGAGACCCGGAGGTACTGTCAATGGGACTGTGGGTTCGATTCCTACAAGTCCTGGACTTGTTTTATTGAGTTGGCTATTCATTGTTAGCTTAATTGTAGACGATTGTAGTAATCATATTATTGTTGCTAGTTCGGAAATTTATTATTCATTTAAGCTGCTTATTGTTGTTATTATCATTGTATTATTGTTTCTCAGTAGGGCCCTGACCTTCCTCGTCACTACTCCATCGAGGTTAGGCTTGGCACTTGCTGAGTACCGCTGTGGTGTACTCATGCTACTCTTCTGCACACTTTTGTTGTGCAGATCCAGGTACATCAGGGCAGGCTCACACCAGGTGATTCAACAACGTTTTGGGAGACCTCGAGGTATGATCTGCTACGTCCGCGGATCCGGAGGCCTTCCTTCTATTCTAGTGCTAGTAGATGTTTTTCCTTCATTCCGTTGTTAGATACTCCTTTTACATAGAGCTACAATTGTATGATCTCTTTTAGTCTGTATTACCCGTGGGATTTCGGGTCTTGGTAGTGGTTTAAACAACGTATTTGACTGGTGTATGTGCCAAGTGGCACGGATTACATTCCTTTCATCTTATTTTCCGCTAATTCTTGTTAAATGTTCATAAACTGGTATATTCCGCAACGTGTTAGGCTTACCTAGTCGTGGAGACTGGGTGCCATCACGACATGTTCACGATTGGTGAACTAGGGTCGTGACAAGTTGGTATCAGAGCTCTAGGTTCATAGGAGTCACGGGACACAGGACCGGTTACTTAGATTCTCGTTGATCGATACGGAGACGTCTGTATTTATTTACGAGGGGCTATGTAACTGTTTAGGAAACTCTTCAATTCTTTGAATTCTTTATCGTGCGCCATTTATTCAGTTGGAGCCAATGTCATACGTTCTGTTGCATCCACTCGTGTATTGAAATTTGTGCGCTCGGTATCGAGTATGCGCCGACGGTTCATGCTGCTGTAGAGGGACTTCAAGGGAGTCAAAAATTTACTCAACCATTGTTACCGCGTGTCATCCATATCGATAATGCAAGAGAATTGAGAGATCTTCAATTGTGCACATGGGGGTGCACTAGATTCTGGACATTCGATTGATAAGTACGGTCTTGAGAAGGTTTACTTAGCTGCCTAATCGTCACAGCAATGGTAGAATCACAAGGTGGATGTAGATCTAAAGATGGTTGGTGGTAATAAAGACTATATGGTTCATATGAGATATCTATTTAGCGAAGGATTCGGCCAGCAGAGATACTAGGGGGATATGAGTTTAACTATCTTAAGAAGGACATGTGCCAAACGAATGTCTTGGGCTGTCTTATGATAAAGACGTACAAATGATAAAGGCTATTGTCATGGATTAGCAAGATGTATCTTAAGGCTTCGTGCCAAGTGAAAGGATTTCACTATCAACGATCAAATTATGGGTCATGTGTCATATCAGATTTGGCCTGCAATGTATTTAGGTACTATTCAAAAAGTTCTTGAAAACTTGCGGATGGGCAAGAGTTGAGGCTCGTATGGCATGATGATGGGACTTTAGATGTTCCTGTGTCCCTAATAAATTCTACCTTTCATTATAAGCAGGGAAGATTTCGGTGAAGGCTACATGGTGCTTTGTAGGTGTGAGAATCACAGTATGTCTTATGCTATCGCGGTAAATAATGCTCGATGCATGGAGCGAGAAGATGTTTGGTTGTATTGGGATGAGGTCATACCATATGGTGTTAGAGTGCTAATAGAGCACAGGTGGTTATATTCGTTGGATCAAGTGAGTTGCGGTTGAATAATAGTAAATGACTTGAGAGAATGGTTCTAATGTGTTCGAGAGTCGTGTAATAGTGGCTTTGGGCTAAGTGGGAGAGTCCCACCGCTTAAGATTGGGTCGCATGGTTAATTACCTGTGTGAATTCTGGATACTAGCGTATTATTGTGTTATTGCAGCCACGGAAAAGGTCCATGAGTGGTAATTTGAGTATATAAATTGTTGAATGCATGTTATGGTTAGCCTTACTGGCTCGTGTTCAAACTTGAGGAAAGATTCATGATTTATGCCTCGAATAGGTGCAAGCTTCGCGGGAAGTGGTTCCGTTGGGGGCTTTATCGAGAGGGTATTCATATGTAATAAAATTCAATAGAGTTGGTTGCGTACTGGGGCAAGTCAGGGCCGGATGGCTCTCGATAGCGGTCCTAGTGAATTCAAGAGGTAAAGTATGGTACCTGATAATTCTGAGTCTATACGTACAGTTGAGGCTCAAGCTTTTGAAGCAACTTATGAATAAATGCACAGAACGATCTATGATGTTTTGACTTGTGGTGTAGTATTTGAGAGACATGAAATGGTCGTCGTTCTTGAGATAGCATGGCCTCGTGATTTAAGGTCACTCGGGGTAAGTGCGGTTGGAATAAGTTAGGTATTGAAGGAAGATATTAACATTTCTAAGGCAATCAAGGATAACCTGGAAGGAAGTAGATTGATCGGCCATAGTTGAGTTGGCGTATTAGTGTCAATGATCGGTTCATGCAACGTGATCGAATTATGCATGTGATTTGTGGCGGTGCATTTGAGACTTGTCGGCCGCAGTGATTGATGTTATTCTGAAGTATTCTTTTGTTAAGGGCTTGTTATGAGTAGGCGGATCTCGGGAAGGGTTATGGTGGCTTGGACCACTACTTATGGATTGGCATATTCGATGGTTATGAGAATTCGCCGTATGTTGTTATAGTTCTCCTGCAATGAGCTTAATAAAAAGTCTTATGTGATGAAGTATTAGCGTATCGTCAGTTCTAGAGCTATGATGGAAATTGTGCCTATCGTATATCGGCACGTGGCCTGCAGTGAGTAGTATGAAAATTTGAAGTAAGGACCAAGGTCACAATTTGGTCAATGAATGTGATATAAAGAGCTCGGATGAGCAGGGAAAGAGTGTCAGTGTTTTGAGTAAGATGGGTATTAACATCAGTATCATTTGAGATCGGTGTTCTATGAGAAAGGCTTTGCATCCCGGTTAGGGACTCCTGATCGCTTTTCAGTGTTAGTGCAGCCGGTGGGCTGAATGTGCAAGTCCGTTTAATTATTCGGAAGATGGTGGGAGCTTGACCCACAAGAAGATTGTATAGGTGTGACTTGTAGTCACTTGATTGGTTAGAAATTTAAACCAAGTATGAGGATTTTGGTGATATCATCCATTTGAGAACTTATGCCTGGAGGGCACTCTGCTTAGTGGGTTATAGACCTGTGAAATATTATTGACTTAGCTTGGCACGACCGGGATAGACTTAAGGTCGGTGGATAGATTTAAATGTGGAAGTGAGCCTTGCGTCAGGCCAGTTATATTTCTTCCAGCAATGCGCCCTTTATAGAGGGATAGTCGTGGTCTTATTTCGCGGTTAGTTAATTCAAGTAAAGATATATTGCACCGTATGAGTGTGTGACGGCTTGGTAAGTTCCTTATGTGTTGAGGTTCCGCTCAGCGGTGATGTTATATGAGCATGATGGCTCTTGAGGCTCATATCTTATGTCGCACCTCAGTTGTGCTTGAGTTCATAGCCTATAGCGCTATATATTTTCATTGAGTCCGATATCATGCACCTTAGTGTGCTTATGATCGATATTCAGTATTTTGATGTGATGAGCTATTCAGCTCGACATATGACTCTTTGTGTGAGTCTATATTGTTGGGATCGGGTGGCACGCCGCCATAGATATATTGTTGGGATCGGGTGGCACGCCGCCATGGTCATATTGTTGGGATCGGGTTGCACGCCGCAACAATGTGATGTTTATTTCAGTGTCTATAATTGCTTTTATGTGTTCTGTTTCCTATTTTCTGAGGAGGTCCATGTTAATGTGAGAGTTGAATAGTTCTCTCTAGTGTTCGCCTTCCTTTTATATCACGTACGAATCAGTAGCCTACTGGCACATTGTGTCATCTTGTGGGACTTTTGATTATGTCTGAGGTGGCTTATTGCCTGAGCAGTTCGTACTGGGTGAGATGAGGTTATGGGATTTGGGGTCAGTGCAAACTGATTATATGAAGTATATTATAGAGGAAAATAACATTCTCTGGTTTAGGACAAGGTAATGGATCTTGTTAGAAGTATAGACTGAATGATTTTTTGACTTGGCAACTAAATATGAATTCCTGCACATCCCTTCCGTTGTAACGGTGTTGTAAAAGCTAGAGCAAGACCCATGTAGGTCATGAGATGCAATGAGAGCATCGGATTTGTGGAATTTCGACTATTATATTTAAAGAATATTATTGTGGTCCCATGAGTAAAGTGATGCAAAGTGTGAATTCAACAAAGTTATGCAGTCATGTATGAGTACAGCGTGTGAAGAATGATATTGTGGTCGTATGATGGAAACATGCTAGGCAGGAAATTCCGGATGTTGGAATTGGGTCTAATGGATTATTTACTCGAATAAAGGAGTATGTCTATAGAGTTATCGAGCTAATGTGCTCAAATGAGTTGCGGAAGCACAGGAAGTTGCATGAGATGTTAAACCAGTGATTTCAGACTACTTCAGTGTAGTTCTCAGCCACGTTCGAGGACGAACGTATGTTTAAGTGGGGGAGATTGTAACGACCCAATCGGTCATTTTGAGATACGGCGCGTCATTCGGCAGTTTGAGGCCATGAGCAACTTCATCTCAAGTATATTGACTTGTGTGTATGGTCAGAATTAAAATTCAAGAAGTTTGGAGTCAAATTTAAATGAAAATTCTTATTTCCAAAGCTTAAAAGTGAAGAAATGAACTAGGATTGGAATTTTGAGTATATGACATCGGAATTGAGATTTGAAGGTTCCAACAGGTTCATATGATGATTTCGGACTTGGGCGTATGCCTGGATCGGGTTTTGGATAAACCGGGAGCGTTTTGGCGCATATTATGGAAGATAGCATTTTAGAAGAAATTGCATCAATTTGGCTTAAAATGCATTTTAGTGTTATTGATGTCCGTTTGGGATTCCGAGACTGGGAGTAGCTCCGTATGGTTATTCTGGATTTGGGAGCGCGATCGGAAGTGAATTCGGAGGTCCGTGGGTCATTTTGGAGTCGTTTGGCGAAAGATAGAAAATTGAAGGTTTTTGAGAAAATTTGACCGGAAGTGGAAATTTTGATATCGGACTCAAAAATGCAAATCTTATGGTTCGGATAGTTTCGTTAGGTGATTTGGGACTTAGGAGTGTGTTCGGAATATTTTTGTGATGACCGGTGTAGAATTAAGCTTGAATTGGCAAAGTTAGTATTTTGGCGAATGTCGGTTGATAGGTGAGATTTTGATCCGAGGGTCAGAATGGAATTTCGAAAGTTTCTGTAGCTTCGATATATCATTTTGAACGTGTGTGCAAAATTTGAAGTCAATCGGATGCGATTTGATAGGTTTCGGCATCGGAAATAGAAGTTGGAAACTTCATAGTTCATAAAGTTTGAATCGGGGTGTAATTCATGGTTTTAGAGTCGTTTGATGTGGTTTGAGGCCTCGAGCAAGTCCGTAATGTGCTTTGAGGTTGGTTGGTATGATTGATTGGGGTCCCGGGGGCCTCGGGTGTGTTTCGGGTTGTGATCACGCTCTTATTTGATGTTTCAACCTTTGCTTCTTTGAACATAAAGGGGTACCATATTAGGTACATGATCTCCAAATTCAATTTTGTTTGAACCATTAGATCCGTATCAAAATTACGGAGCCATAGGAAAAAGAATCATCGAATTTGGACATCGTATGAGGAAGTTATGCTTATTTTTGTGTCGGGGAAAAACTGCTGCTTCTGGTATACTCGCAATTGCGAACATTTCCATCGCAATTGCGATGCCGGTTCTCAATTGCGAATTTTTTTGTCGCAAATGCGACCCTTCCCAGCCTCTCTTTGTTCGCAATTGCGAAGAACTTCTTCGTTTTTGCGAGGGTTCGCAATTGCGAACCCTGGATCGCAAATGCGACTTCTGCATCTTGATTTTAGCTGTGAACCTCGAGTTTTTGCTTCATTTTACCATATTTTGAGCCCTAGGTCCGAGAATAGGCGATTTTGAGAGTGGATTTTCATACCAAATCATTGGGTAAGTTCCTCTAACTAGTTTTCAACTTTTATTTTGTGTTTATACCTTAGATTTAACATCAAAATTCATGAGAATCAAAAGGAGAATTTGGGTTTTAAAGAAAAACCTAGAAATTGAGATTTTTGGATTTTGACCACGATTTTGAGTATGGAATTAAGAGAAATTTATATATTTGAGTTCCTAAGGTCATGGGTAATCTTTATCTTCAAAAAAATTTCAGATTCCGAGCTCGTGGGTCAGAGGGCATTTTGGTCATTTTACATAATTTCACGTATTAGCTTCGAATTTATGTGTAGAATAAATTACTTGAATTATTATTTATAATATGCAATTTATTTGGATAGCGTTGAGCCACTCGGAGTCGGATACTCGTGGCAACGAAGTCGTTTCTTAGCGGTTTTGTACCGGAATTGAGGTAAGTGGCTTGTCTAACCTCGTGTGGGGGAATTTTCACCCCTAGGATATTATATGATAGTTTAAATGCCTTGTATGCGAGGTGACGGGCGTATACATGCGCTGGTTGTTGAACACGCACTTTAATTAAAATGTTCGATGAGCGATATTCATGTCTTTGGCTGTTAATTTGATATTTTTACCCTGTAGTGGTTAGGAAAGCATGATTAGGTAGTACTTAACTGTTTAGTTGCCTAATTGCCTTATTTGAACTCCTTGATAATTATTGGCACTATTTTTCGGTGAAGTTATAGTTAAGCATAATTGATCTCTCGGTATTCCTTTATTTGCTTGTCTTGTGGATTGCGGGTTCGATTCCGGAGACCCGAAGTACTGTAGGTTCGATTCCCGGAGACCCGGTGTGATATTGGTAGGTACTACGGGTTCGATTCCTAAGATCACGAGTTATTGGTAGGGACTACGGGTTCGATTCCGAGATCCTGGGTTATTGGTGGGACTATGGGTTCGATTCCGAGATCACGAGTTATTGGTAGGGACTACGGGTTCGATTCCCGAGATCACGAGTTATTGGTAGGGACTACGGGTTCGATTCCGAGATCCTGATTTATTTGTAGGGACTACGGGTTCGATTCCCGAGATCACGAGTTATTGGTAGGGACTACGGGTTCGATTCCGAGATCCCTGAGTTATTGGTAGGGACTACGAGTTCGATTCCCAAGATCCCGAGTTATTAGTAGGGACTACGGGTTCGATTCCTGAGATCCTGAGTTATTGGTAGGGACTGCGGGTTCGATTCCCGGAGATCCTGAGTAATTGATTATTTATTGAGATATGGGCTGCGGGTTCGATTCCCGGAGACCCGGAGGTACTGTCAATGGGACTGTGGGTTCGATTCCTACAGGGTCCTGGACTTGTTTTATTGAGTTGGCTATTCATTGTTAGCTTAATTGTAGACGATTGTAGTAATCATCTTATTGTTGCTAGTTCGGAAATTTATTATTCATTTAAGCTGCTTATTGTTGTTATTATCATTGTATTATTGTTTCTCAGTAGGGCCCTGACCTTCCTCGTCACTACTCCATCGAGGTTAGGCTTGGCACTTGCTGAGTACCGCCGTGGTGTACTCATGCTACTCTTCTGCACACTTTTGTTGTGCAGATCCAGGTACATCAGAGCAGGCTCGTACTAGGTGATTCAACAGCGTTTTGGGAGACCTCGAGGTATGATCTGCTACGTCCGCGGATCCGGAGGCCTTCCTTCTATTCTAGTGCTAGTAGATGTTTTTCCTTCATTCCGTTGTTAGATACTCCTTTTACATAGAGCTACAATTGTATGATCTCTTTTAGTCTGTGTTACCCGTGGGATTTCGGGTCTTGGTAGTGTTTTAAACAGCGTATTTGACTAGTGTATGTGCCAAGCGGCACGGATTACATTCCTTTCATCTTATTTTCCGCTAATTTTTATTAAATGTTCATAAACTGGTATATTCCGCAACGTGTTAGGCTTACCTAGTCGTGGGGACTGGGTGCCATCACGACATGTTCATGATTGGTGAACTAGGGTCGTGACAATAACACCACATGACCTATCAGTTTTTAAGAAGACAATTAGACTGTAACACATTAGTTAATTATAAACAACTAATAAGAGAAAGGCGAGGCACATATAGCAGAACTTCTAATCAAATGTTAATATTTCAATTTCAAATCGGAAATGTAACTTCAGAATTATATAACATTGATAGTAGCTTCTCGTAGGATCAATAAAATAACAATTATCACATAGGATTACCCTTGATGACACCACATAAATTAAGCATCTACCAGATTTGCATTCTATGACAGCAACACCACTTGTCTCAAGATAACAGAAGCATTACATTAAGGCAAACCTCTACCAACACATAAACTTAAAGAACTAAATGTTGACTCAACTTAGGCATGAAGTGAGATAACCTTTCGAGAGTAGCTTAGCAACAGATTCCATGGATTTCAATGATGATAAAGACACTTCCAAACCAACACATAAATTCATTTTCCTTACATAATATCCTAGAAAGAGACAACGACCCCCTTAAACATCTTTCTATCAATCAAAGATGTAAAATGACATGCTGTTAAAGGGTTGTCCATGTATTAAATCAAATGTAAGAAAATTCCCAGAAGAAAACAAGGAGAAACAAGTAGCCTTTCTCACATGAAACAACAAATCAACAGTCACTAGCCATCACTATTCACTTAATCCACAATACTACCAGTTAATTCCGACTTCAGTCAAGCATATTGGAATCAGACAAGTCTAAGATTATACTGTTCGTTACATTTTAGACTAACACTAGCTGAATACACATTTTAAACTAAGTTCTACGTGTATCAAACAAAACTAAACAGAAGTAAATATTCATGAAAACTAATAGTTTCATTTTTTCATCTTGTCATTACAGCTTCATAGTCATTAGGAAATGAGAGGATATACCGGGAAATGATAATACAAGAAGAAGAAGAGGAAGTCAGTGGATGGCAGCTTTAATGGCAAAGCAAACAGCAACAGTCGACAACAAAGGCAACACAAATAAACCAATGAAGAGTAGCAAATCCCCAAGAATACCAATTTCACAACCCAAAAATACCAAATTCAAATCACAAGTAAAAAAGAAATAACCAATAGCGGTGCAACAAGTGATTTCTTGTTTTGCAAAAACATTCCAAGAAAAGAAACCTTAAACTTCAATTGAAACAGTATTTGCTCACAAAAGACCTCGCTATTCAGTTCTAACTCTTAGAACCTTTAAAAATTTGTTTTCTCTGCCTATGTGTATCTCTCCAGTGTGTGTTTTCAAGTCTGTGTTCTCCCTCTCTGCTGTGTATTTTTTCCCTCTTTTTATAGACAAGAGATCCCTTTAACCTTCAGAGTATTCAAACATACATGCCTCTATCTTTAGCACCCGGGCACCCTTAACCTTTTAATCATTTCCCATATGCCTGTTCTGATTTTCCAGCCTTTGAAACACTCAGTAGAATTAAAAAACTAATTACTGCCCTGATATTCTCTGATTCCTCCACTTAAGTTTGTCCAAGTGTGGGTTGTAATAACTAAACAAGTCCTAAAGGCAAAAACAAATGGGATATACTGCTGTCCAGCAGGTTTCACCAACCCATTTTTATGTGCAATGCACTCTTGAAACTCAGCTGTTACTTTCTGATTTGTAAATTAAGATTAAACAGCTATATCTAATTCTCACTTTAATTTGGAATCATAAACAGTCCAAGACTCAAATCCAACAGTGATTTTTGATAGAAATAGGGTCAATTTCTATCCTAAAGTGCTAACAAACAGGCCTATGAAACTAATCGTCAACATTCGAATAATCGATTACAACACGTATAATCGATAACAATCAATCGACGAACCAGTGATTTCACAAGTCTCGGGCAAAACAAGTAAAATGCAGAACTAATTACTCGATGGTATTAATCGAAACAAATATGTATTCGATAACTAATATATTCAAACAAACAATCAGAATAAGAACAACCAAGTAAAGGTCTTATGGAGTAGAAGAACAGAAAACTTACAAAGAGAAGAAAAAGGATAAAATATTCACACGATTAACAAACAAATATAAAATTAGATATAGCAAGAAGAAAGAAAAGGAAAAATACCATGAGAGAAGAATATCAGAACTCGAACGGACCCTGGACCAATCTTGGATTCGACTCGAATTTGGACTTTTGAAGTCGAACGGAACATAATCGAAGTATTTTCAACCGAAAATACTTCGATTAAGGTCTATTAGACTCCAAATCTTTAATTAATCGGAAAAATTTTAACACTTGGATTTTTAGGGTTCTTAACCGGTTATTTCATCTAGTATTCAAAGAGATGGGGAACAATTTGAGAAAAATAGATGGTGGATTCAGAGAGAGGGAGGTGAGGCGGTTCTATGGTGTGATTTTAGATGGTCGGTGATGCCTTGCCGCTGGGTTTTGGGCGGGGGAATGGTCCATCGGTTAGCGTTTATTTCAAGGGTTGTTTGGCTCTTGTTCTCTAGAAACGAAGGGGTGAAATGAGGCGTGACTGGGCTTTTTTTGGGGGGGGGGGGGTTGATATATTAAAATTAGACAAATGATGTAAGCCGTTGGATTCACACCTCAGATGAAACCATCTTAATTTAAACGGGGTCGTTTAGGGTATAATGGGGCTGAGAGATGGATCAGGGTAAAGGGCATTTGGACTGGGTTGGGACGTTTGGGCCTGGATATGGCCTGTCCAGTACAAATTTTTCCTTCTTTTTTTAATTTTTCTTCTTTTCTTTTATTTTCTTTTTAATTCCTAATTTATTAAAAACAAAATTTCTAAAATACATTACAAAATCAAATTAATTTATAATAATAATAATTAAGTTCTAATAACAATTCACACATTAAACATCAATCAAAATTATAAGTTACACAACTTTGACTAAAATATTAAAATGCAAAACACACCTTTTGATTTTAATTTCTTATAGAACAAATTACTTAACTAAATTCTAAATTCAAATGCAACATATATATTTTGTATTTTTTTATTAATTTAAACAACAAAAACACGCACACATGGACATAAACAATCACAAAATATCATGAGAAACTCACAAATATGTACACAATAAAATAAAATAACTTCGATTTTGATTTCTTTGGGAGTAGTTCGTGTGAGGCAAAAATCACGTGCTCACAGCTGCCCCTCTTTGTGCGGAAACATGAAGAGTTTTCGTGCAAAGATAATGAGCAAATACGAGAAATTTTTTGCCCGTTTTAGCACTCCGTGTGAAGCATTTTGAAAAGATCTTGACCGAGCCTTTGCTTCGGGAGGCCTCCTGCATATCCTGGGCTAAACAGGAATCAAGTCAATGTAGTTCGGGAAGTTTTGGTAACTGGGACTACCATGACTGTTGTGACCTTGCTGTCGCTGCTACGGCTTGCTGTTACTACTTACTGACTTCCTGGTTACACCGTGTTAAACGAAAAATAAGAAGCTAGACTAAGTTACAGTATTGCAAATTCTTATCTATCTTTTCAACTTGATATTCTCATGTTCCTTGCCATCCTGCTGGCTTTGATATTTCTTCCAATGCTTCTTCTCCTCTGCCCACTGTCACTTCGGCCTATCTTTATTGTCGAAGTCAAATCGTTGGTTCATTCTTTGTGATCCTCGAGTTATCGAATTCTGAATCTATCTTCTTCCGATCCTTGTTGCCTTCCTACCGATTCTTGACCTTGGGTTTATGCTGGGGATTTCCGTTACACTCTGCCACTTTCCGATTGTTCACTATCCTTATCAAATCTTAGAAACTGAGATGCCATTCTGTTTTTCCAGCGGGCTTCTGACTTCATCAACAAACTCTAATCATAAATCGCCATTCCATTCTTCAGGCGGGCACCTGATTTCAACAATGATTCAATAACTTCTACTTAAAAGACAATGCCTCTCCATTCTTCAGGCGGGCACCGGACTTCAACATCAATTTGAAAACATCCACTTAAAAACAATGCCTTACCGTTATTCAGGCGGGCACCTGACTTCATCAACGAGCTTCGAAAATAAATCGCCACTCCATTCTTCAGGCGGGCACTTGACTTCAATAACAAACTTTGAAAATAAATCTCCCCTCCATTCTTCAGGCGGTCACCTGACTTCAATAATAAACTTTGAAAACAAATCGCCACTCTATTCTTCAGGCAGGCACCAGACCTCAACAACAAAATTTGAAAATAAATCGCCACTCTATTCTTCAGACGGGCACCTGACTTCAACAACAAACTTCGAAAATAAATCACCATTCCATTCTTTTGGCGGGCACCTGACTTCAACAATGATTCGATAACTTCATCCCATCCCTGTCGCCTTCCTTCGCTTCCTGCACCACTTTCTTCTTCCTGCATCGCCTCTTAAACCATCCTTTCTTCTGAATTACCTTGTTCCGAAATTGCTTTCCTCCTGGGTCGTGTTGTTTTCCCTTCTGACTGCTGGGGATATCTTTAGAATTGTTCACTTACTTGCTAGGGATAATGCTGCTGGGAAGATTTTCTTTATTCCCTCCCTTTCCATTTTCTTCAAAACTTTTGTTTTCTTTTGAGATCGCTGAGGATCTGAAATGTTGTCCGCTGCTGACTATTCTGTCGGGGAACCCCCTTTCTTCTTTGCCAACTTCCTTCAAGACTCGCACTTTGCTCTCTTGAAAAATGTAGGATATAATGTCGCTGTGGGAACTTTTCAGCATTTCATTCTTCCGAAGTGCTGGGGATAATACCTGCCTCTTGCTTTTTGAACACAAGTTCCCTCACTTTGTTCTGTCTGCTTGGGGTATAACTTCCTTTGTCGCAACTTTTTCTTTCTGTCAAAGCTGTTGGGGATAAATCTTGTTCCAGGATCATTCTCTCGTGTTAACTAGCTTCTTTCAAGACTATTCCACTTGAAGTTGGTATTTTCCTTCCTCCCAGAATCTTGTGTTACCTTCTATCTTTACCAACTAGGTATTTGATTTCAATAAAAAATATTCACAACGGGAGAAATTTTTTGCCCCAGTTTGATAACCTTCTTTGTGGCATGCTTTTCCGTCGACAACCCTCTTTTCCTGCTTCAAATCAAAGAAAAATTGTTAGTTTGAAAAACGCGGTGAGTGGTCGTGTCTCTCTCGCTGGGGCGGTTTTCCTTTTCTCCTTTGGTTGCTTTGCCTTCCTCGAACTTTGGAGGTGACGTTGTTACTTGCTGGGGATGGTGTTCTTCCCGCGGATGATCTCTCATCTCTCCTTTTTCTTCCAGCCTCAGTGTGGCCCGACCCTCTTGGTCGACGACCTGTTTGAAGAAACTATTTTCCGGATGTGTAATTTGTGTCCCTACTGTTCTCCTCCCTGCTCCGTAATTCCTTTGAACCTTCAAACCAACCTGTCGTTCCAGTCCTAACATCAGAACTTCTTTTTGACTTATTGCCTTGTTCCGCGCCTACTCATCTTCTTTTGCACCGCTTTGGGCGACTTGGTAGTAAGCTTTGAAAAGTCAATTCTCGATATAAACAAAAAAAGTCTTTAAAGAGAGAGAAAATGATAGATAAAATAAAATAAATAAAAAGAATGCTGACCGCAAAAGATATAAGGAAAACTATTATGAGCCCAAGACTGGGGAAAAAAACTTATCTGAATTTATAACCAATCCAATGGTTATATCGTGTCTTTGAGATTAATTTACCCAGTCCATTTATGTCAATAACTTTTCTGACTGCTTCGTTTTGCTAGAAGTAAACAAATTTCCCAACCTCGTCCCATGCAGACACCTTTCAACCATCTCACCTTGTCACCTCATAGTGCCCTTCAAGGGATTTTTTCACTAATGAGATTCTCTCATTTCTCTCGACCTCCCATCGTCTTAGGGTGCCTGTAAAGGTTTTCACCGTAAGACTCTCTCGCTTTATTTCTCTCGGCTTTCTTCGCCTTAAGGTGCCCGCGAGGGATTTCACCGTTAAGACTCTCTCATTTTGCTTTCTTTCTCTGCTGGCGGCTGGGGTATTATCAACGAGATTCCCTCTAATGGGCTATCCATTTTTCAGCTTGTGAGTCATAGGTTCAGTCGAGGATCGGGGTGTTATTCTCGGCTTTCCTCTGCATGACACGGAATTTCTCAAATACTGATCAAGAGCTCTTTTTGGTCATTAATATGGTTTTTGTGTACGAGGCTAGAGAAAAGGGATGCAACCTCAACAGGTAGCTCATTACAACTTTTGGAATCAACACTTTCTTTTCAAACGAAACATGACTTCTGCCCCAGTTTTGTTGCTTGGGGATTCTTTGATTTTTGTTACGCTATGACTGAGCCATGTGGCGCCTACGTATCCTCTTTGAGGAATCAGGTCGAACGTAGTTCACTTTTTCTTGTGACTTTTCTTTATTTCTTTTTCTATTTTGTTATACATCTTCATTGAGGATTCTAAAAGAGGGTATACGAAAGAATAATTAAGGCGCGAAAGGGAAAACAAGGGTTAAAGTGTTTGGGTAGTAGAAAAATTGCCTCAGTCATTTTATTCTCCGACAAATGCCAAATACAAACAAACGAAACCAAATGTTGACAACTACATTAAAGAATTACACATAATATCTCTTGACTGCGTCTGAATTAATAGCCATATCAGTGCATCTTCCCTCGATATCAGTTAGACATAGAGCGCTGTTGGATAATACTCTAGTCACAACAAATGGTCTTTGCCAATTTGGAGCGAACTTGCCTTTTGCTTCGGCCTGATGTGGTAGAATTCTCTTCAGCACTTGATGTCCCACTTCAAATTTCCTGAGATGTACCTTCTTGTTATATGCTCTCGCCATTCTCTTTTGATACAATTGGCCATGACATACTGCTGCCAGTCTCTTTTCATCAATTAAGCTCAATTGCTCCAATCGGGCTTTGATCCACTCATTGTCTTCAATTTCAGCTTCAGCGACAATTCGGTGGGATGGAATCTCAACTTCGGCTAGTATTACTGCTTCAGTTCCGTACACCAACAAGTAAGGATGTGCACCTACTGAAGTTCGGACAGTAGTGTGATAACCCAACAATGCAAATGGTAACTTTTCATGCCATCGCCTTGACCCTTCTACCATCTTTCTCAATATCTTATTTATATTCTTGTTTGCTGCCTCAACCGCGCCATTTTCTTTGGGACGATACGGTGTGGAGTTTCGGTGTGTAATCTTGAACTGTTGACATACCTCCTTCATCAATCCACTGTTAAGATTGGCACCATTATTCGTGATGATTACCTTTGGGATTCCAAACCTACAGATGATGTGGGAATGTACGAAGTCCACCACCGCCTTCTTGGTCACTGATTTGAATGTTTTAGCCTCCACCCACTTGGTAAAATAAGCGATGGTCACCAAAATGAACCTATGACAATTGGAAGCTGCAGGTTCTATAGGTCCGATAACATCCATACCCCACGCAACAAACGGCCACGGCGCTGACATTGTATGCAATTCGGTCGGTGGAGAATGAATCAGATCTCCATGTATCTGACACTGATGGCATCTTCGTACGAAACCTATACAATCACGCTCCATAGTGAGCCAATAATATCCTGATCGAAGAATCTTCTTTGCCAATACATTTCCGCTCATATGTGGCCCCCAAACTCCGGCATGTATCTCTATCATCACTGTTGTGGATTGACCTGTATCTATACATCTCAGCAATCTCAAATCGGAGATTCTTTTGTACAGCACTCCTCCACTAAGGAAAAATCCATTTGCCAATAGCCAAATAGCTCTCTTTTGATCTCTAGTTGCCTGCTCGGGGTATATTTCTATCCTGAGGTATTCTTTGACATCATGAAACCATGGCTCGCCATCCATTTCTTCCTCTACCACATTGCAATAAGCATGTTGATTCCGAACATGAATATGTAACAGATCAATATGAATCTTGTCCAGGTGATGCAACATCGATGCCAAAGTAGCTAAAGCATCGGCAACCTCATTATGCATTCTTGGGATATGTCTAAATTCTACTGACCGGAAATGCTTAGTCAGATCATGCAAACATTGACGATAGGGGATAAGCTTCAAATCTCTTGTTTCCCATTCTCCCTGAATCTGATGTACCAGAAAGTCCGAGTCTCCCAAGACCAAGACGTCCTGTACATCCATGTCCACTGCTAATCGCAACCCTAAGATACACGCCTCGTACTCATCCATATTATTGGTATAATTAAAACGTAGTTGAGCAGTAACAAGATAATGATGTCCTGTTTCAGAGATAAACACAGCTCCTACTCTGACTCCTTTTGCGTTTGCCGCTTCGACGAAGAAAAGCTTCCACCCTGGATCCTTGGTTAGTTCAAACCCATCAATTTGCAACACTTCTTCATCTGGAAAATACGTCATTAAAGGTTCGTATCTGTCATCGACAAGATTCTCAGCTAAGTGATCGGCTAGGGCTTGAGCTTTCATAGCCGTCCTCGTCACATAGATGATGTCAAATTCTGTAAGTAATATTTGCCATTTTTCTAACCTCCCTGTAGGCATAGGCTTCTGGAAAATATACTTCAATAGATCCATACGTGAAATGAGATAAGTAGTGTAGGAAGTAATGTTTCAACTTTGGGCTACCCAAGTTAAGGCACAACAGGTCTTCTCCAAATGAGTGTAGTTAACCTCGTAGACTGTGAATTTCTTACTGAGATAATAAATGGCCCGTTTTTTTCTGCTAGTAAGATCATACTACCCAGTACACAGCCGAACGAATTCTCCAAGACCGTTAGGTAAAGAATCAGAGGTCTACTGGGTTGAGGAGGAACTAATACGGGTGGGTTTGACAGATACCCCATGATTTGGTCGAAAGCTTCCTGGCATTCTGTCGTCCATTCTATCAGAGGGACTTTCTTCAACAGAAGGAATATGGGTTCGCATGTTGCCGTAAGCAGATCAATAAACCTACTTGATATAATTTAATCTTCCCAACAAACTCATTACCTCTGTTTTGTTCTTTGGCGGGGGTAATTCCTGGATGGATTTGATCTTTGATGGGTCCAACTCAATGCCTCGTCGGCTGACGATGAATCCTAGCAACTTTCCTGATGGAACCCCGAAAGCACATTTGGCCGGATTGAGATTAATATCATATCTTCGAAGTCTTTGAAAAAACTTCCTCAGGTCGACTATTTGGTCTTCTTGACGTCTACATTTTATGATCACATCATCCACGTACACTTCAATTTCTTTGTGTATCATATCATGAAACACCGTAGTCATCTCCCTCATGTATGTTGCCCCTGCGTTCTTTAGGCGTTCCCCATGGTGTGATAAAAGACGTCTTTTCCGCATCCTCTTCATCCATGAAAATTTTATGATATCCCGCATAGCAGTCCACAAAGGATTCAATCTCGTGCCCGGCGCAGATATCAATTTACATATGGATATTGGGAAGCGAAAAATTATCCTTAGGGCTTGCCTTGTTGAGATTGCGGTAGTCAACACATACCCTGATCTTCCCGTCTTTCTTCGGCACCGGTACTACGTTAGCGAGCCAATCGGGGTATCGAGTGACACGAATAACTTTCATTTGTAGTTGCTTGGTCACTTCCTCCTTAATCTTTACACTTATATCCGTCTTAAACTTCCGTATTTTTTGCTTGACGGGAGGGCATGCCGGGTCACTGGGTAATTTGTGAACCACTAGATCAGTGCTGAGGCCCGGCATGTCGTCGTATGACCATGCGAAAACATCTTTGAATTCCACGAGTGTTTTGATTAATTCTTCTATGAGGTTTGGTTCGAGATGGACACTTATTTTGGTTTCTTTGATATCATCCGTATCTCCAAGATTAACAGCCTCTGTATCATTTAGATTGGGTTTGGGTTTTTTTCGAGTTGACTCAATTCCTCGCCGATTTCTTCTAAGGCTTCATCTTCGTCGTATTCTGATTCACTCTTATCATTTCTTATTATTATTTCTGAACCAAATTGACTTTATAGACTGGGTTGATTATTCTTTAGGCATGCCACATCATTAAGATCAGTTGAAAGAAAGCTGCTCAGGAAAGTTAAAAGAAAATTAAACAAAATTAGAAGCAAAAAGAACAAAATTTCATTAATTGGAAAGTACAAGAAAACAAGGTTTTCACACTCTAACCCAAACGGGGAAGCAAAATGAAATGCACTACAACCCTGGGATAGTCCCAAACAAAACTTGAAAGACAAACAGAAAGCGGACTACCAAGACTCCTTTCGGGTAGGAAGAGGAGTAGCATCCCAATTATTAAATTTCATATTTTGCCCCACAAATTGTATTTCAGCATGGCTAGGCCCTTCACCATCTTCTAACATGCACACATCCGAGAACAGATCCTCGAACTTTCTCGGAAACTCTTCATCCGGTCTGACCATAGGGCCAGAAGTCCTTATTGTCGGACGTCTTCGGATCCCGGACCTGTCAAAGGATTGGGAGAGGCGCGGAATAGGCTTTGTTAGTACCCATGTCTTCTGTTTGATTCTCTTATCTCGCTTGATGTCTTCTGGTGTCGGCTTAAATCCTAAACCGAAAGTCCTTACATTTTCAAGCAAGGATACCGGATGCACAATACCTTGCAGAGATGCACCCAAGCCTTTGCCGGGCACGAAACCATTTCCCAGCATCTCGTAAGCCACCATGATGTCTGCAGAGATTACTTTGTCATCAGGAATGTTCTCCCTCTCTGGAACTCTGTTAATAGATACCGTATCACAAACCTGGTACACCCATGGCCCGACGTCCTCTTCTATCTCAACAAAGGGAACGATGGTTCCGGGCTGTAGATCATTTTCACCATGGACCACAATCTCTTGTCGATCCCACTCGAACTTGACAAGCTGGTATAGGCTAGACGGAACCACTTTTGCAGCATGGATCCACGGCCGTCCTATCAAAAGTTTATACGAGACCACCATGTCCAACACTTGGAATTCCATGGTGAATTCCACAGGGCCGATTGTCAGCACCAATACTATATCCCCGACTGATTCCTTGCCTCCTTCGTCGAACCCTCGGACACAGATGCGATTCTTGTGCACCCTGCTGATATCCACTTTCAGCTTGTTCAATGTAGAGAGGGGACAGATGTTCGCACTGGACCTGTTGTCAACCAAAACCCTGGTAACCACAGACTCTTCACATTTTACCGTAAGATATAGGGCTTTGTTATGGTCGGTACCCTGCTCAGGCAGCTCATCATCAGTGAAGGTAACCTGGTTTGCCTCGAATATCCTATTCGTAATCTTTTCCAGGTGGCTGACAGAGATCTTGTCAGGTACATGGGCCTCATTTAGGATTTTCATTAAGGCCTGTCGATGTTCTTTAGAATGGATCAGTAATGACAGTAATGAAATTTGAGCCGGGGTTTTCTTGAGTTGTTCCAAGATAGAGTAATCATGCAACTTCATCTTCTTCACAAACTCCTCTGCTTCTTCGTCGGTTACCGGCTTTTTTACTATTGCCGGATTGGTCTTCCTTAATTGTGCAGGAACGAAACATCTCTCTGAACGAGTCAAACCTTGTGCCTCACAGACTTCTTCCTTGACCTCTTTTCCTTTGTATATCACTGTAACCCGATCATAGTTCCATGGAACAGCTTTGCTATAGGCTATCGGTAACTGAACTGTCGGCCTAATGATGAGGGGGTCTATACGGACACCCTCTACAGTCAGGACAGGTTTGGTCATTGCCCCTGGTACAACTATCTTCACCCCCTCTGGTTTCACAAGTACTTTGTTTGCACTCCCCTTTGTTGCTTCCGACTTATCACGTGCTTCCTTCTCACGGATGAGTGACTTGTCATGGCTTGGACCCTTTTTCATTCCAACCCCACTGGACCTGATCATCATCACGGTTTGAGAGGTTTTCTCATGTCCCTCTTCTACTTGTACTAACTCGATCATGTTGGTCTCATGATGGGTTGGGAGCGGATTCTGGTTAATGTTGGGTTCCGCCGGAGTCTGGGCCTCGATTCAACGAGTGTCGATAAGTTCCTGGATAGCCGTTTTCAATCTCCAACATTTTTCCGTGTCGTGCCCTAGGCACCCCGAATGGTACTCACAATTTATCGAGTGATCCAGATTTCTTGGTGGAGGATTTGGCAATTTGTCCTCGACCGGGTTCAACAATCCTACTTGCTTCAATCGATGGAACAAACTGGTATAAGATTCTCCCAAGGGAGTGAAAGTCTTTGGTTTTGGTGCTCTATCATTCTTGAAGGCTTGGTTCGGACAAAAACCAGCACCTGTTAGGTTCCTGTATGCTCTTAGGGGTGGGTAGTTAATTTTTGGTGTTGGTGCACGCCACGGTGCCTGGACGGGAGGTGGTGCGTATGACTGGGCGTGATGGACGGTAAAGTGAGGATCGAGCATTATGTAGTAGTGTTGCGGGTGGCTATACGGACTGTGGAAGTAATTTTGTTGGTGGGATTGTGGTGGATTATACTGGGGTGCGGGGCCTCTGGCTCTGAACCAAGCTCCGGAATCAACCACTGCGACTTCTTCTTTTCTCTTCTTCACAAGCACTCCTCTAGTGCCACTCTGAATGGCTTGAGTGGTTTCTTTTAAAGCTGAGTAGCTCATGATTTTGTTAGTTTTCAAGCCCTCCTCGATCATGGCTCCCATCTTTATTACTTCAGTAAATGACTTACCCACGGATGTTACCAAATGCATGAAGTAGGTTGGTTCCAATGTCTGCAGGAATTAATCTACCATCTCGTTTTCTCTCATTGGTGGATCTACCCTCGCTGCCTGTTCCCTCCAATGGATCCCAAATTCTCTGAAGCTTTCTACGGGCTTCTTCTCTAACTTTAACAATGATAAACGATGAAGGACTATTTCAAGATTATACTGAAACTGGCCGATGAATGCTTGGGCCAGGTCATCCTATGTGAACCATCTGCTGGGATCTTGCCTGGTATACCACTCTAGTGCGGACCCTCATAGGCTCTGACCGAAGTAAGCTATCAAGATTTCATCTCGCCCTCCGGCTGCTCGCATTTTGCTGCAGAAACCTCGGAGATGGGCTACTGGGTCGCCATGCCCCTCATATAGATCAAATTTGGGCATTTCGAACCCAATGGGTAACTGAACATTTGGAAACGGGCACAGATCTTTGTAAGAAATACTGACTTGGTTGCCTAAACCATGCATATTCCTGAAGGATTGCTCTAGGCTCTTAACTTTCTGAATAACTTCTTCCCGCTCCGAACATTTGGGATGCCTTTCCGGTTCTGCCAGTTTGTCCCAGTGAGGGGTATAAATGCGGTTCAGGAGCCTTAAAGGTAGGCTTGGGAGAATAGCAATGATTGTCATGGATTTGAAATAGTGGCTCACTGGATGACTTCTGTAAAGTAGCAGGTGGAGGTGCCACAAAAATAGGGGTAACCGGGGGAGGAGGATTTTGTTTGGCCGGTGGAACCTGGGGTGTATAAGGGTTTTCCCCTTGATAATATGGATAAACCGGGGCACTTGTTGAGGGGTCAATGGGCAGACGCTCCGGAGCTGGTGAAAGAGTAGAAAGGCTTGGTGATGACTGACCCTAGCCCAGGCTAGGTGCATCTCTGTTATCTGTTGTCTCAACCTATCCACTTCCTCTTTCATTGTCTGCATCTCAGATTTCTCTCCATCGAGACATTTCCCCGAACTAGACATGCTGGTTGGAATTGGACCTTTTGATCTAGTATGGTAATGGTGACTGGCCAGTACGTTTTGTCAAGTCAACTGCTAAATTTTTCTGGCAAATGTGACAAACTTGTTAGTTCATAGAGTTTAATAGATATGCTATTGCACGTTGGATGCAATTTGCCTAGGCAGTTAACCATTTCTACATGTTTTGGCTTTTACCGCATGTGTCATTCCGTCTTTCTTACTTCTGTGTCTTTTCCATTATTTTGCAATCTTTGCTTGTTATTAATCCCTCTTTTTTCTTTCTCTTTTTTTCAATTAGCTGTGGTCGAATCTTATGTGGATTACATACGTATCATGTCCCCGCATGAATCAGACCGAGCGTAGTTCTGGCCAATCAGGTTGTGACAAAACTTTGGAATTTTCCATAACAAAACTCTTTTGGTTTCAAAACTTGTTTTACAACAAACTTTGAATAAGGCAAATGCTTGGCTCAAAAACACAAAACATGAAAAAATGACAAAACTAATTTCTCAAAATTTAAAAATACAACATTTAAACATCTTCCTAATGCCCTAAAATTTCTTGGAGCCCGCGAGGTATCGTTCGGCCTTGCCGCGGGCCTTGGTGTGAGGTCCATGTGCAGTCTTTTTAGCTCTCTCATGATTTGGTGAACGTAATCCATAACCGAGGCGAAAAGGGCGGTGCGGGGCATTCGCTCGCAAGCCAAGCATTTCATGGTGACATAATGCCAGATCTCTTCGATTCTATCTTTGATCCTATCCCCTTCTCTGAGCAGTTGTTCTATCCATTGATTCTTCACCCCCAATATCTGAGCATTGCTGGTGACCTAGCCTAGGAGTATATCCACTTGTTCTTGCATTCGCGTCATCAAATTGTGGCAACGGTCTATGTCTGCCCTAGCATCCAGAGCTTGTTTGAAAACCCGCTCCCTACGGGCAACGTTTACTTCTCTTAGGTTTGTGATGATCTCTGTATAGTCCCTTTCTTCTTGCTGCAGATGCAGTGCCCGTTGATACGCTCCCCTTCTCCATTTAGTCTAGATCCTTGTTGTTTCGGCCTTCGATTCTTCCAACTCCATTTGGACATCAGCGACTTGATTCTCCAACCCTTTTATTAGTCTTTCGTCTGATCGACTCCTCAAGTGTCGGCAGGCATCCATTTTCATCTACCGGATTTGAGCTTTCAAGAATTCATTTTCCTGTGCCAATTTCTTTTTGTCTCCTTCGTCGGCAGCAACTTGCACACTCTTTTTGAATTGAAGGTCCTGGACCTATTGTTCTATTTTGCCAATATTTACCCTGTAACCTTCTTCCTTTTCTAGCCAATCCCACTGTTCTTGCGATGACTCCGCAAACTCTTTGAGGTGAGGTCTTTTGGCTGGTCTCCTGCATGAAATCCAGGTGAAATCTCTCCTTTAGCCTGATCTGACACACAAGTGTTTGCCTCCAGAAATTGACATTTGCTCCAGATTTGGCGGACTCTTGTCTCTGGGAATTGGCCGTCATGACCGATCTCAATAACCTGGGTACTCAGATCTTCTTCTTTAGGAATTATCTGGAATCTTTCGAGTTGCCTCAGAACCCGATAAGGCGCATAAGGCTGAATGCTCTTGAGCCCCATTAAAAGAAAATGAGACCTAGCTGCTGGCATATATATGATTTTATCAACTAATAACCAACCCAACGTCAATTTAACTTGCATTGAGAGCCCGCAAGTATGACGTCCATGCCGAGATTCCTTCAGGTAAAGTGGCCCCCTCGATCCTTGTGTAGAACTCCTCTATGCATGTTTTCTCAGCTGAACCATAGCTCAGGAATTGGGCATGGTGACACAAGTGCTCGATCATCCATATTTGCAGCAACAAATTGCACCCTTCAAAAAAGTCGTTCCCGGCTTTGCAAGCTGTAAGGGCTCGGAAGATATCTGATACAATCATGGGGGCAAGAGTGCTTTAGTCTTGGGTGAGCAAAGTACTGACGATCTCAGCTATTTTATATCAATATTCCCATCTTTCCTTGGGAACACTAGAAGTCCTAAAAAGGTAATCATGGAGGCTACTCGTCTATGCTCATCCCTTTTTCGGCGGTTACTCTTGCTGCACAACTTATTATCTGGCTTATCGAAACCTCCCACATGGCCGTATCTTTGGTAGATGAAGCTCATCTTACAAAAACCTTGTGCCAAATCTGGGTTATGTACTGTTCTGACTATCTTCAACGTATCTAAAAATTGATGCACAATGACAACCCTTGGAGCAACTGAATATTGATGTCCTAATGGTATGTCAGTGTTTCCAAAATACCCAGCTATTTCTTCCAAAGTCGGGTTGAGTTCAAAGTCTGTAAAGCGAAAGACATTGTGTGCTGGGTTCCAGTAGGCGACCAATGCTCTGATAATATCCGCTCACGACTTGATTTATAGCAAACCCGTAAGACCCTTCAAATGCTTTTTGATTTTTTCTAGCCCTTCTTTGCCCAAATCATTCCACCATAGTTGCAATTGGATCATTTTAGTCAGGATTGAAAATGGTTGATTTTGAATTGTGCTCATCCTGCACATTTCTTAGGTGATTTTAGACAAAGAAAAAGTTTTATTTGACTCTAACACATTTTTTCTAAAAACAAAATTAAAAGACCAGGTTTTGCAAACACGACCTTGCAGTGCTTCGGAGACAAAGATTTTAAGGTTGTGTGGGTCTATCGAGAAAAATCTAAAACAAAATGACCCAAAGGTGGCCGTTTATGCAAAATCAACCTTCCGGTGTCCCTTTCGGAACATTCGGTTGTTTTGAAAACGAAATCACTGACTTATTTACGATGAAAAATTAATTTCGACATTTTGGCTATTCTTGCAAAATAGGAAGTTGGACACGATGAGGGTTGCATACGTATCTCACATCCGGTGAGAATCAAACCCGCGTAGTTCGGTCCAATAAAACAAACAATATATTTTTATTCTATTGACCGACAAATAAACTATTTTGGAAACAAAATCACACACATTTTCTTTTTGTTGGAAAAATAAAGCAAACTATTTTGAAAACAAAAACTTATCATTTTTATTGGCAAATAAAATAAATTATAAAAACACATTTTGTTTTCTATTTTCTCGAAAGTCCGGCAGAGTTTCGACACAAATTGAGCATATTTTTTTAAATAAGTATTTATCTCTCTACAGTTTTTCCCGTTTTTCATTTTTTTTATCGTTTTGCCCAGTATTTAAAAGCTGGTTAGCATGCAAGTCCAAATAAATGCTTAAAACAGACAGGATGCAGCGGGATGGTCTTTTAATTTCAGGTTGCCTGTCCTAGACGGACCCAACCCCTGTGTTGAGTCCCCTAAGTCAAATGCAACCTGATGCAAATAAGCATTCCTACTAGGGATCCGGTATGAAGTTTTGTTATACTATGTTAAAAACCTGGGTATTTGTTCTAGACTGTGTACCCGAGCAGACAACTCGAGCTGAGGAAGGAGCTCCTTTCTGGGAACCAAAAGGCCAGCCGACTTAGAAACTTTTCGAGCCTCTTTCTTATTTTAGGGTAAGACACTAACAGAATAGGGAGTCTCAACCAGTAAGCACATCCCCGGAGGTGAGAAGAGAAGGACTCGACACAGTTTATATATACAATTCAAATAATATCAAAGCGGTAAAAAATCATCATTTTGCACATTAAGCATATATCATATAAAAATATCAGATAATAAATAAAGCCAAATACAACAATTATTCTAGCTCAAATTTTTAACCCTGAACCAGTGGTTCTGGGTTGTCGTCCCCAGCAGAGTCGCCAGAGCTGTCACGTGTCCTTTTTTCCACAAACCCGCTGTTTAATACTACACCCAGGAAGGGATATAATAATAAAAGGGCAGAAGTTTTTCCAATTAAAGGACATTCGGAAGGGGATTTATTAACTAATTTTCAGAGTCGCCACTTGGGAAAATAATGGTGTCCCGAGTAACCAATTTAATCTCGAACCGAGGAAATTATGACTCTGTTTAACAATCCACGAAATTAGAAATCCGGATAAGGAATTCTGTTAACCCGGGAGAAGGTGTTAGGCACTCCCAAGTTCCGTGGTTCTAGCACGGTCACTCAACTGTTGTATTTGTTTTTTAATCTGATTTCTATATGTGTTCTAATTTATGTGCATTTATTAATATTCTGCTTTATCATTTTTAGAAGAATTGCGACGTCACGAAAGCATATTTCGAATCACACCGTAACCAGTACGCCTGTGATTTTAATGCGTTTTAGTTTCGCCGAGAATAAGATTTGGGTCACATAAATGCGCACCCGTATTTAGAAAAGTAAATTTATTAAATGCGTGCCTAAAGAGTCTATCGTGTTGTTATCTTTTAGAAAGCCCGTGGATTTCGCTAAACGGTCCTTCCAAATCTACATGTTTTATATCAATTATATGAGGGCCCCGTGTGTTTTGTCTTCCAACGAGGCTCGTCTCATTATTATTTATTAGAGGCCAATCCTAAGACAAGCTAAATTTTTTATTTTTTATTTGTCTCCATAGGCCAATTAATTCACAAATATAAATTCAAGCCTCGAATTCAAGTCCGAATTCAAACAAAAGGGAGGACCATTTTAGCTTGAACCCGCTACCTAATCCAAAACCCAATTTTATATTTATGAATTAATTTCCTATATCCTACGGCTCACCTACTTAAGTGATGACGGCTTAAACATGCTCCATGCAATAATATCACCAATAAAGGAAAAAGAACGAAAGAAAGAATTAAGTAAAAGTACACTTCAATTCATGCCCATGCTTTATTTTAAACTTTTCAATTTTATTAGCCGAGCCCGATACCTAAAGTATGTAACAAATTAATTGCTAATGAGCTTTATCCTTTATAACACCACATGACCTATCACTGTTTAAGAAGACAATTAGACTGTAACACATTAGTTAATTATAAACAACTAATAAGAGAAAGGCGAGGCACATACAGCAGAACTTCTAATCAAATGTTAATATTTCAATTTCAAATCGGAAATGTAACTTCAGAATTATATAACATTGATAGTAGCTTCTCGTAGGATCAATTAAATGACAACTATCACATAGGATTACTCTTGATGACACCACATAAATTAAGCATCTACCAGATTTGCATTCTATGACAACAACACCACTTGTCTCAAGATAACAGAAGCATTACATTAAGGCAACCTCTACCAACAAATAAACTTAAAGAACTAAATGTTGACTCAACTTAGGCATGAAGTGAGATAACCTTTCGAGAGTAGCTTAGCAACAGAGTACATGGATTTCAATGATGATAAAGACACTTCCAAACCAACACATAAATTCATTTTCCTTACTTAATATCATAGAAAGAGACAACGACCCCCTTAAAATCTATCTATCAATCAAAGATGTAAAATGACATGTTGTTAAAGGGTCGTCCATGTATTAAATCAAATGTAAGCATATTCCCAGAAGAAAACAAGGAGAAACAAGTAGCCTTTCTTAAATAAAACAGCAAATCAACAGTCACTAGCCATCACTATTCACTTAATCCACACAACTACCAGTTAATTCCGACTTCAGTCGAGCATATTGGAATCAGAAAAGTCTAAGATTATACAGTTTGTTACATTTTAGACTAACACTAGCTGAATACACATTTTAAACTATGTTCAACGTGTATAAAAAAAAACTAAACAGAAGCAAATATTCATGAAAACTAATAGCTTCATTTCTTCATCTTGTCATTACAGCTTCATAGTCATTAGGAAATGAGAAGATATAACTGGAAATGATAATACAAGAAGAAGAAGAGGAAGTCAGTGGATGGAAGCTTTCACGGCAAAGCAAACAGTAGCAGTCGACAACAACGGCAACACAAATTAACCAATGAACAGTAGCAAATCCCCAGGAATACCAACTTCACAACCCAGAAATACCAAATGCAAATCACAAGTAGAAAAGAAAGAACCAACAGCGGTGCAACAAGTGATTTTTGGTTTTGCAAAAACACTCCAAGAAAAGAAAGCTTAAACTTCAATTGAAACAGTATTTGCTCACAAAAGACATCACTATTCAGTTCTAACTCTTAGAACCTTTAAAAATCTGTTTTCTCTGCCTGTGTGTATCTCTCCATTGTGTGTTTTCAAGTCTGTGTTCTCCCTCTCTGCAGTGTATTTTTTCCCTCTTTTTATAGACAAGAGATCCCTTTAACCTTCAGAGTATTCAAACTTACATGCCTCTATCTTTGGCACATGGGCACCCTTAACCTTTTAATCATTTTGCCCATGCATGTTCTGATTTTCCAACCTTTAAAACACTCAGCAGAATTAAAAAACTAATTACTGCCCTAATATTCTCTGATTCCTCCACTTAAGTTTGTCTAAGTGTGGGTTCTAATAACTAAACAAGTCCTAAAGGCAAAAACAAAAGGGATATACTACTGTCCAGCAGGTTTCACCAACCCATTTTCATGTGCAATGCACTCTTGAAACTCAGCTGTTACTTTCTGATTTGTAAATTAAGATTAAACATCTATATCCAATTCTCACTTTAATTTGGAATCACAAACAGTTCAAGACTCAAATCCAATAGTGATTCTGGATAGAAATAGGGTCAATTTCTGTCCTAAAGTGCTAACAAACAGACCTACGAAACTAATCGTCAACATTCGACTAATCGATTGCAACACGTATAATCGATAACAATAAATTGACGAACCAGTGATTCCACAAGTCTCGGGCAAAACAAGTAAAATGCAGAACTAATTACTCGATGGTATTAATCGAAACAAATATGTATTTGATAACTAATATATTCAAACAAACAATCAGAACAAGAACGACCAAGTAAAGGTCTTATGGAGTAGAAGAACAGAAAATTTACAAAGAGAAGCAAAAGGATAAAACATTCACACGATTAACAAACAAATATGAAATTAGATATAGCAAGAAGAAAGAAAAAGAAAAATACCATGAGAGAAGAATATCATAACACGAACGGACCCTGGACCAATCTTGGATTCGACTCGAAGTTGGACTTTTGAAGTCGAACGGAACTTAATCGAAGTATTTTCAACCGAAAATACTCCGATTAAGGCCTATTAGACCCCAAATCTTTAATTAATCGGACAAATTTTAACACTTGGATTTTTAGGGTTCTTGAACGGTTCTTCGATCTAGTATTCGAAGAGATGGGGAACGATTTGAGATAAATAGAAGGTGGATTCAGATAGAGGAAGGTGAGGCGGTTCTATGGTGTGATTTGGGATGTCCGGCGACACCTTGCTGCCGGGTTTTGGGCGGGGGAATGGTTCGGCGGCTAGGGTTTATTTCAAGGGTCGTTTGGCTCTTGTTCTCTAGAGACGAAGCGGTGAAATGAGGCAGGATTGGGGGTTTGGGGGGGGGGTTTGATATATTAAAATTAGACAAATGATGTAAGTCGTTGGATCATGGGAATCCAACGGCTCAGATCAAACCTTCTTAATTTAAACCGGGTCGTTTAGGGTATAATGGGGCTGGGAGATGGATCCGGGTAAAGGACATTTTGGACTGGGTTGGGACGTTTGGGCCTGGATATGGCCGGTCCAGTACGAATTTTTCCTTCTTTTTTCCATTTTTCTTCTTTTCTTTTATTTTCTTTTTAATTCTTAATTTATTAAAAACCAAAATTCTAAAATACATTACAAAATCAAATTAATTTATAAGAATACTAATTAGGTTCTAATAACAATTCATACATTAAACATCAATCAAAATTATAAATTACACAACTTTGACTAAAATATTAAAATGCAAAACACACCTTTTGATTTTAATTTTTTATAGAACAAATTACTTAACTAAATTCTAAATTCAAATGCAACATATATATTTTGTATTTTTCTATTAATTTAAACAACAAAAACACGCACACACGGACGTCAACAATCACAAAATATTATGAGAAACTCATAAATATGTACACAATAAAATAAAATAACTTTGATTTTGATTTCTTTGGGACTAGTTAGTGTGAGGCAAAAATCACGTGCTCACAATGGCCAGGATTCATTTTTTCCTATACGATGTCGTGTGGATTTAATGAAGCTCTCATCCTCAACTGTTAGATGAATCAAATGATCGGTCTTGATTGCTTTAGATGAACGGCGTCGTTTCCTTTTTAGACAACCGCTATTCTTGGGCCGTTTGATCAATTGATCAACGGTCCAGATATAGTTTTTAAAATGGTGTCGTTTTGGTTTTGTATAGGCGGACAGGTCTTTATCTTTGGGCCTGGTCTCGTGTATTGTGTATTTGGGCCATTGAATTTGCCCAATTCATGGTCCAATTACATTTTGTATTATATTGTATTTATTTTATTTCTTGTATATCTTTTTGTATTTTTGTATTATATCCCTTATTTTGTTTATTTTTTTTTATTTTTATTATTCCTGTATTTATTATTCCTTTTATTTTTCTTTTAATTTTTTTGATTATTTCTAGAGTTAAAGAGTGATTTTCCCTATATTTTTTGTATTTTCTAATTAATACAAAAAATGTATTTTGTTTTAATTTTATTTGCTTTATTTTCCAAAAACAAATACAAATGCTGGTATTTCCACATAATTATCAACAAGTTTCCACACAAAAATCATTTGCATATATTTTTTGGAACAATTTGCTTGGGGCAAAAATTACGTGCTCACACTTATGCTATGAGATACTTTCAGAAAATCCAAGGAGAAGGACTGAAATCCATCGTCCTGTACCTCGCTTCCTTTACTACAAAGATACCATATACAGAAGATCATTCAAGGGAGTACTCTTGCGATGCTTAGGGGAATATGAAGCACTTCAAGCTTTGCAATAAGTGCATTCAGGGGTATGTGGGTCACACCAATATGGACCAAAGCTGCACTTCCATATTAAAAGGATGGGATATTATTGGCCAACGATGATAAAAGATTGCTTGGACTAAGCTCGAAAATGCAAGGCTTGTCCATTCTATGCGAATTTTATTCATCAACCTCCAGAAGTGTTGCACCCGATTGTTGCATCTTGACCATTTGACGCTTGGGGATTGGATGTTGTTGGACCACTGCCGAAGTCCACTGGTGGCCACCTATACATCTTGGCTGCGACTGACTACTTCTCAAAATGGGATGTAGTTGTTGCTCTCAAGGAGGTAAAGAGGGAAATGTTGCAAGTTTCATCCGAGTAAACATCATCCATCATTTTGGCATTCCCCGTTACATAATAACGGATAATGGCAAGCCGTTCGACAATAGGTTGATGAATAAGATTTGTGAGCTCTTTGTCTTTAAGAAACGTAACCCTTCGATATACAATGCTGCTGCCAATGGCCTAGACGAGGCATTCAACAAGACTCTATGCAACTTGTTAAAGAAAGTCGTCTCCAAATTCAAACGAGATTGGAATGACTGCATGGAAGACGCTCTATGGGCTTATAGGACAACTTATGGCACAACAACACAGGCGACTCCTTATTCACTCGTTTATGGGGTCGAATCTGTATTGCCACTTGAGTGTCAAATACCTTTGTTACTACTGGCTATTCAAGAAGGGATCACTGATAAAGAAAATGCTCGACTTCGGTTAGCAAAGTTTGAAGCTCTTGATGAAAAAAATATTGGAAGCTCAATAGAGCCTTGAATGTTATCAAGCTCAATTGTCACGCGCCTTTAATAAAAGAGTTCATCTGAGATCCTTTCAAGTAGGAGATCAAGTCCTTGTCGTACGGACACCCATAATTACTTCACATAAACCTGTAGGGAATTTCACTTCAAAATGGGATGGGCCATATGTCGTGCAAGAAGCTTATTCAAGTGGGGCTTACAAGCTGGTTGATTGCAGATGGTATGAGAATCGGCCCTATCAACTGCAAGTTTTTGAAGAAGTATTATCCATAAAGTTGCAAGTCATAATGCTCCTCGCCGTACAAGCCTAAACTGTAAGTCATGATGATCCATGACGCATGAGCCTAAAGTGCATATTGCTATACTCCTGGCCCGCAAGAGTATAAACTATGCACGGTCCAAAAAAAAGTCAACTAGGTTGAAAACCTCGAAAGAGGTGTCTTAGGCAAAAGTTAGGACATAAAAAAAATGTATGCTAGGTTGAAAACCTCCATAGAGCGGCCTAGGCAAAAGTTAAGACGCAAAAAAAAAAATTCACCCTTTTGAACTACGGAATGACTTGATCCTCTTCACCGAGGTACATAGGCAGCTTAGAGTTTCATTCTAAGTCCAGTCATATGAGTTCAAAAATACATATTACCCAAGGAATTATTCAAATGGGGTATGATGGAATATATTCACTTGATTGTAATTTGAAAATTAGGTGTACGTGTATTCTTTCGTTGAACTCTCTGTCTTAACTTGATGGATCAATGTGGGTAGGTCCTCCATATCAGATTGATGTCTTTGATGGAACGATGGTAGCTTCTTTAATAAGAGGCTAAGTGTTTAGGTTAAAGACTCCGATTTAGGTCAAGTTGACTTTTCAGTTTTGTTACATCATGTCACGACCCAAATCCACTATGGGTCGTGATGGCACCGGACACCATTGTCAGGCTAGCCAACTAAATTACCAATTAATTCCTTTTTTAATACTTCAAAAATTCTAAGGTTTTTCCTTCCATTTTTACATAAGTACAAGATTTCATGCAACAAAAATGCACAGAATAGTGTAGTATGAGTACGTAATCAACATGTAATCACTGAGTATCCCGCCTAATTCCGAAAGGGTAGAGACGATATGGCCAACATCAACACTCACTAGAGGTCCATTATCAACATTCTATAAGTGCGTGAATAATCATGGGTTTATATAGAAGTCCTAATTGTGAAGCCAAATAAATAGGTAAACACCTTTAACAATAAATCAAAGGCTTCCAAAGTTTATTCTTTATTATCCGATCAGTCTATATCAAGCCACATAGGGCAAATTCCAGATTTACAATTTTTAAGTAACAGATAGACATGCGCAATCACACCGAGGCGACGGCCTGCTCCAACAAGAATGTAAAATGTGCACTGCCGAGGGTCAAGCAGCACGAACCATAGATGCATGTATTTTCGCCGAGGCGTTCGGCCCGTTCCATAAATAAACACATATCTTGCTCGCGGATCATCCATGCGATGCAGGCACACATTAAATACATGCTCAAGTAGGAAATTAAGAGCTCATCGAGGATAATCCTCCAAATAAAAAACATTCTCTTTTCAACATTTCAGGGAAATTACTATTAAATCTCTCTTTAAATTCCTTTACCAATTTAAGGTGATCTAAACAATTCAAACTATCAATAAGCTCGCAGTAATCTAGGTATAACATGTTTTCGAGTCCTAGACTACCCAGACAATAGCATAATAGTAGATACGCACGGACTCTCGTCAACCCGTGTGTGCGTAGCCCCGACAAATAGGAGCACATAACTATTTTACTCACCTATGGGGTAAATTCCACCTCACAGAATTAGAAAGGAGACTCACCTCGCTCTGAAGACTCATAACCGGCATTCTACATCCTTCTGAAGACTTGCACAAACGTAAAATGCTCCAAAACTAGCCAATGATTATACAAATCCATTAATATATGTTCAATTAAACTTCACATCCCAATTTGTAACAATGTTTAGCCCCAAACGAAAAGTTGGCCAAAACGCCCTCAAGCCCACGTGCCCGGAATCCGAAATTCTTTGAAGTTAAAGATTACCCATGACCTTAGGAACTCAAATATAAAATTTTCTCTTACTTCCATACTCAAAATCGTGATCAAAATCAAAGATTTATAATTTCCTAAGTTTTAAACCAAAACCCCAAATTTTCTATAATTTTCCAAGTCTAAATACATGGATAAACCTTGTATATACTCAAAACTAGTAGAAATCACTTTCCTTGTGCTTGGTGATGAAAATGGCACTCCAAAGTTTCTCCAAATTTGGCTCCTATGGAAGAAATGAAGTGAAAATGAGCCAAACTTGGATTTTTAAAGAAATCTCTGTGCCTCCAGCAGTTTCCGCTTTTGTATAAAAATTTCCTCTATTGTGGTTCCGCTTCTACGGAAAATTTTTGCTTTTACAGAAATTTCTGTTTTTACGTAAAAATTTCTGCTTCTGCGATTCCGCTTCTGTGGACAATTCCCGCTTCTGCGATTATGACAGCAACCAGCACTTTCTCGACGCGAAAATGCGCATAACTTCCTCATACGATGTCCAAATTTGACGATTCTTTATTATATGGATCCAAAATTACGATACGGATCTAATGGTTCAATAAAAACTTAATTTGGAGCTTATTTGCTTAATATGGTACCCCTTTATATCCAAAGAAACAGCATTGTAACGTCAAATAAGAGTGCAATTACCACCTGAAACACACCCGAGGACCCCGGGACCCCGACCAATCACACCAACCAGTCCCAAAATACATTACGGACTTGCTCGAGGCATTAAATCACATCAAACAACGCTAAAGTCATGAATCAAACTCCAATCCAAGCTTTATGAACCTTAGAACTACCAACTTCTACATTTGATGCTTAAACATATCAAAACACGTCCGAGTGACCTCAAATTTTGCACATTAGTCATATTTGACATTACGGACATACTCCAACTTTCGGAATTGGATTCCGACCCCGATAACAAAAAGTCAATCCGGTCAAACTTCCTAAAAACCATCAAATTTCTATCTTTACCCAAATGGCAAATTCACTTCTGATCGCGCTCCCAACTCCAAAATCACTATACGGAGCTATTCCCGATCTCGGAATCCCAAACGGACATCGATAACACTGAAATTCACTTCAAGTCAAACTTAAGAAATTCCTTCTAAAACGCCAACTTCCAAAATGCTCCCTGGTTAACCAAAACCCAATATGGGCATACACCCACGTCCGAAATCATCATACGAACCTGTTGGAACCTTTAGATCCCGATTCTGAGGTCGTTTACTCAGAATTCAAATCCTAGTTCATTCTTTCAAATGTAAGTTTCGAAAATGAGAATTCTCTTCCCAAATCAACTCCGAACTTCCTGAAATTAAATTTCGACCACGCGTACAAGTCATATTACTTGAAATGAATCAGTTCATGGCTTTTGACTGCTGAATGGAGTGCTAGTACTCAAAATGACCGGTCGGGTCATTACATTCTCTCCCACTTAAATATACATTCGTCCTCGAACATGCTGAGAACTATACATATGTAGTCTGAAATCATTGTTTAGCACCTTATGCACCTTCCCGTGCTACCACAACTTAGGTGAGCACATTAGCTTGATAAATTCTGAAGATACTCCCCTTTTATTTGAGCAATTAAGCTATAGAGCCTGATTCCAACATCCGCAATTCTATGCCAGTCTTGTTTCTAGCATACGATCACCATATCAATCGCTACATGTTATACTCAAACATGACTGTATAATTTGCTAAATTCTTACTGTGCAACACTAGATCCATAGGACCACGATAATATTCTCTGTTCAACTTAGCCAAAATTCAACAAATCAAATGCTCCCATTGCACCTCACGACACACACAAGTCTTACTCTAACTCTTGCAATCCTCTACGACAGATGAGATATGCCGCAATTAAAATCAACTGCCGGAAAAATCAATCATTGAGTCTATACTTTTGACAAGAACATTACCACATTCTGAACAAAATGATGATCGTTGTTCCTTAATGTACTTCATATAATCAGATTGCACTGCTCCTAAATCTCATATTCTCGTCTCACCCTGTACAAACTGCTCAGGCAATAAGCCACTTCGAAAGTGATCCAAAAGTCTCATATGATGCCACAATGTGCCAATAGGCCACCAATCTGAACACAACACAAACACAAAATCAAACTCTGGAAGGAATTACCAATCCCCCGCACTAATACGGACTTTCCACAGAAGATATCAAGCAAAACACACAAAGAAAGAGCACATAGAAAACTAGACTCGACATTACCCTATTGTGGCGCACAACCCGATCCAATAACATACCCATGGAGGCATGCCACCCGATCCACACATAGATCTCACATAAGGAAATTGTACTTCGAGCTAAATCCGTTAACTACAATAAAAATATAAAATTTCGATGGTAAGCACTCTAAGTGCATAATGTCATCTTTGAGAAAACACATAGCACTATAGGCTACAAAAATCAAGCACAACTAAGGTGTGGTACAAAATCTGAATATCAAGAGCCATTCCGATCACATAACATTATTTCCATGCGGAACCTTAACACATAAGAATTTACCAAGCCGCCTCATAACTAATATAGTGAAATACCTCTTTATATAGAATAGTTGTTGACAAAATAACACCCCAATTGTTCCTCTATAGGGAATGCCCGCTGAAATGAACACAATTGGCCTGATATAAAGCCATGTTCACAAATATAAATCAATCCATTAATCCCAAGCCGATTTCTAATTGCGCCCACTTGTCTAATTACCATTCAAAGGTCCATAGTAACTCTCTTTTTCCTCATAACACATAAGAACAACTATCATAACCAGAGAAACCACCTAAGTTCATAACCCAATAAACAAAGTGCCCTCCAGGTTTAATTTCTTGAATTAATGACATTACCATAATCCTCTTACTTGGTTCAAATCTCTAGCCAATCAAGTGAACACATGTCACACTTATATAATATTCCTGTAGGGAAAGCTCCTAAAATTTGCCAAAATAAATAATGGGTCCACCCATATAATCCACCGGACGCACTAACACTGAAAAACGATCAAGAACCCTTAATCAAGATGCAAAGACTCTTTCACAACACATCGATCTTAGGTGACGCGGAAGGAAATACCAATTTACTTTAGTTATTCAACCCTTTCCTTGCTCATTCGAGCCCGTGCCATCCTTGCCAGCACCAAATTAAAACATTAATCCTCACATCGAATTACTATGCTACTCACTGCACCCAACGTGATAACATGCGATAGAACACAATTTTCATCATAACTCTGAAATCATTAATATTTTCACACTTCATTATATAAGAACTTTGAACTTATCTCACTTCAGGAGAACCATAGCAAAACACAAGTAAGTTTCCCATAAACGTAGAATATGCAAATCTGCAAGTAGTGGTCCAAGCCACCATAACCCTTCCGGAACCTGCTTCCCCTTAACAAGCCATAACAGAAGGATGCTCCTAAATAACATCAGTTACAATGGCCGACAAGCCTCACACGCATCGCCACAATTCATACTCACAAATTGATCACGTTGAATGAACTAATCTCTGGCCCCAATATGCCAATTCAACTATGGCTAATAATTCTACCCTTTATTGTTTATCCTTTCTTGCTTTAAAAAATAATACTAACTTCATCCAACACAACATACTCCATTTTTTCTCACCCCGATTGGCCTTGAATCCCGAGACCATGCTGTCTAAAATCCTATGAACCATTTCGTACCTCCCAATTGCTGCATCACAAGCAAAACACCCCGAAACATTCTGTGCCTCTTCTTATAAGCTGCTACAAGGCTTGATTCTTAATTGTACCTATAAGCTCAACATCATTAGGCACCACACTTTACCTCTTGAATCCACTAGGACCGTTGAGCCACCCGCTCTGACTAGGTCCCGAATTTAATCGACTCCATAAATCTTATAACAACCCAGTACCCTCTCGACAAAGCACCTGGCAAGATCACTTCCTCCGAAACATGTCTTTATACAAGGCATAAATCCTGAATCTTCTCCCAAGTTCGATCATGATCCAAAATTTTAACGTGAGCCGAAATCATCATACGAACCTGCTGGAACCTTCAAATCCCGATTCTGAGGTCGTTTACTCAAAATTCTAAGCCTAGTTTATTCTTTCAACTTTAAGCTTCTGAAATGATAATTCTCTTCCCAAATAAACTTCGAACTTCCTCAAATTAAATTCTGACAACTAGTACAAGTCATAATACCTTAAATGAAGCTGTTCATGGCCTCCGACTACTCAACATAGTGCTAGTACTCAAAACAATCGATCGGGTCATTACACATCATCAATATGAAGTTTTCAAACCGGCTAGCTCAAATTAAGGTCTGCAAGCATGTCCAGGCTTCAAATCCATAAAGCATTAAAAAGGAGGGGTCAATAACATAGGGGAACATTAATGAGAACACACAATATAAAGTGAAGCAAAAGAAGTTTTGTTGATGATAAGAACATCTACTAAACAATCAAATGCAAGAAGAAAAGGAAAAGGAATAAATAAAGAAGTGTTTATAGCCTAATCTAAGCATAACTTGTATTTGGTCAAATCTTTGAGCATAGCTTCCAAGTATTTCTTCTTCTTCTCTAAATAGGCCAAGTCATCGGTAGTCAACAAGGTAGTGTAGCATGCATCATACGCTTTTCTAGAAGTTGAGGCTCCTAACTTGGCTTCTTCAACTTCTTTCTCAACAACTTCTAAAAGGGCTTCTAATTTCTTCCTTTTTTCATGGAGGTTCTCTATCTTCTCTTTCACTATAACTAGAGACTGGCAGATAGATGACACTTCCCTAACCTTCTCTTCTTCTTCAATCATGGCATTTGTAAGGTGTACCTCAACATCTAATATTGCGTTCTTTTTAACCTTCTCAGATAAATCCGACCATGTCTTGTTATATGAAGCAGCAAGCTCAAAAAAGGACCCTAATATGTTTCTCAAATGGGAATTATCCACATCATCCCCACCCATTGCCTCAAGGATCACTTTAGTATTTTCTTCAAAATCAGAGACATTGTATCCAGTGCTGCCTTTCACCTTAGGCTTAATCAAATTCCAAAGCTTCAAGATAAAATCCTTTTGAATATCCAAGACAACATTCTTTCCAACAAAAACTGAAGCTGCAGTTGTTGGTCGTTCATGCAAATCAGAGACCAACTTTGCCCTAATTTCATCATGAGAAATAGAAGTTGCCTATTGATCTGCCTTAGTTGTGGAATATGATTTATGTGGGTTTAGCCTACTACAGACTCACCACTATCTTGTGTCCTTAATCGTTGCAACGATCCAACATTATTAGCCTGAAAACAAAAAATGTCAGAACACTTTAGCAAAGTCATTGGGCCATGGATAACAAAAACAAAGTTTAAGTTTTCTTTTACCTTCTTGTTTTGAGCTGTTAGTGTTCTTGAAGGGCTATCAATGCTTTGGATCACTATAACCACTTCTGGGTTTGTCCTTTTCTTTTTCCAACATTGATCTCCTTTGCTTCTATCACTATCCTCTTGCGGCATGCGCTTGTTAGAGGCATCAACGACTACACTAAATGGAATAGGACTTCCGACAACTGGAGTATGGATGTCTTGTCTTTGAACCTCTTTGTGTAGCATGGGTTCGTTGTCTGCACGCATCTCAGCTACCATAGACTGTAAAGTAGGAAGCTTATCAATCACTAAGGCATCCTTGTTGTAGTCTTGAATGGTATCTACAATTGACTCAACAATATTCATCAAAAACTGTAAATGGTCTTCAAGAAGGCTTCGATGCGCCCTTGCCCACCAAGATCTATAGTTAGATGATGTAAACTTCTTCATGTTGGAACCAAAGGGAGGAAATACTACTCTCGACTTAGACCTGGTCAACACACAAATCCGCACAAGTCTCAACCCTTCTTCTAATGAGGCCTCACGAAAATCTTGCTCCAAGCGACCAGGGGTATCTTGATAGAAACTAAATTGGCGGCTAAATCGATGACACCTGTAAGGTTCAATAATAAAGTTGGCTCCATCCCTAAAAGGAAGATAATTCGAGCGAATACTCATAAAGAAATTTAACTCGGACTCATCTGCCTTACCATCGTCATAATAGTGGTACGGACCAGATCTGTGGGGCGTTGTCGAAATTCAAATGATATTTTCTCCATTATGAATAAGCTTCCTTGCTTCCTCTTTTCCAAAATATTTGGCAGCACCTTCACCGGAACATGCGACCATGAGAGGAACAACTGGACCCTTTGCATATGAAAAATGAATCTTAAAATATTGGGCTAACCAACCATAAACATAATGAGCAAGAAAGCACAAGAAAAGAAGAAGAAATTAACTTCGCGTCAATGCTTCCAAGTCGTCAAAAATAGACTCTAAAATAGCTAGCAAACGCTGCATCATGATGTTCGTAAAGTGAATGCATACGGGTTTATAAAACTATCAAGATGTGGCGTTAAACTTTGTTGGGTGATGTGGGAACAGTGGTTATTAGAGTCTAATAAGGACTTGTTTTCTTAATTCAATTAGAGTAAAGAAAAGTGATGGGTTGTGAAGTCTACGTGCAAAGGAAATCCTAATTATAGTACACCATGATTAGTTTTCTTTGCCATAAATCTATGTCTGGTATATCCTTAAGGCAAATGACGTTAATTTCCAATTCGTTGGAATTGACCAAAGTTTGGATGGAAACCATTATGAATACTCAAAGTTTGCATGGATAATTATAGGTTTTAAGTGTTGTGTTGCAAATAGCAAATGGACATTGAATGCCGTCTTTAGGGAACATGCGCACGTGATTTTTTTTTTTTTTTTACTTCAAGTCTAGTCTTTGAAGTTCCTAAGACAAGTCTTGAAGTATGGGCATTTGTATGCATGTAAAATTTATTAGATTTAAATTTAATAAATGATTTGGATTATATTTTAAATGTATTGATCCAAATAAATATATGGGCTAATATAATTGAATTAATTATATAAGTCCAATATATATGACATAAATAAACAAGTCTTAATACATTGGGATAGCCTATTTAATTGGGCTAAAGTGATGAACCCACTTTATTAAGCCCAAGATGTCATCTTTCTTGAGGCCCAGTTTTGTGCCACATGTTAAATGTCGTGGCGCACCAAGTCAAACGGAAGAGCCAATATGATCATGCCACGTGTCAAAATGACAAGGCATGCCCAGTCATACTGAAAGGCCAATGAAATCGTGCCATGTATGCAAGTGACATGTTCTGGCCAATCAAATGCGGCCATGTCACATTTAAATTTGGTTGGTCGGAAATAGTTTGTTCTTATCACAACTCTATCCTTCCAGAACTATAAATAGGGTTCTTCAAAAACCCAAAAAAGGGACCATAAGTTATAACAAGAAGCAAGAAAGAGCTCGTGGATCAAACACTGTAAATTTTTCTACAAGTTTCAAGCTTCCAGCAATCAAGTTCAAGTGCAAAAACGAAGAACAAATCAGATATTCAAGCTCAAGAACAAAGAACGATTCAAGTATTCAAGATCGAGAACGAAGACAAATCAAATACAAGGTATTCAAGATCAGGGCTACTTGTTCGTCATAAATTTGTGGAAACAATGAAAGTGTTCTCAACGAATAAATTAAATTCAAATTCAAGATCAAGCTCTAAGGCCCTTGAATTTATACTTGAAAAGAAGAATCAGAGGCATCATAGAGATCGTGCATTCAAAATATTAAAAATAAAATACTACGATTGTTGCGATATTTTCGGTCTAGATTTTATTTTCTCGCCTGCTTTTGGGTAGTTACGAGGTTAAGAAGCATGAAGTACACTCATATTATGATTACACCAAAAATTTGACGGGATGGCTCGGTTATGTGACTAATCAGCATGTGCCAAGGAAAGAAAATAAGAAGGTTGATGCTTTAGCTGCTCTAGCTTCATCATTATCCCTACCCGACTAAACGCAAATTACCACCTGCCAAAAATGGGTAGTACCGCCTCCAAAAGAGGTTGAGGGTGAAGAAAACAAACTCAAGCATCTTGTTACTGTTTCTAAAATTGAGAAAAAAGAATGGCGACAACCCATCATCAACTATTTATGCAATGGGATACTTCCAGAAAATCCAAGGAGAAGGACTGAAACACGTCCTCATGCATCTCGCTTCCTTTACTATAAAGATACCCTATACAGAAGACAATTCGAGGGAGCACTCTTGTGATGCTCCAAGATTTGCAAGAAGTGCATTATGGGGTATGTGGGTCACACAAGTCTGGACCAAAGCTGTACTTCCATATAAAAAAGGATGAGATATTATTGGCCAACGATGGAAAAAGATTGTTTGAACTGTGCTCGAAGTTTCAAGGCTTGTCAATTCCATGCGAATTTTATTCATCCACCTCCTAAAGTGTTGCACCCGACTATTGCATCCTAGACATTTGACGATTGGGGATTAGATGTTGTTGGACCACTACCAAAGTCCTTTGGTGGCCACCTATACATCTTGGATTTGACTCACTACTTCTCAAAATGGGCTGAAGCTGTTGCTCTTAAGGAGGTATAGAAGGAAAATGTTGCAAGTTTCATCCGAGTAAATATCATCTATCATTTTGGCATTCCCCATTACATAATAAAGGATAATGGCAAGCTATTCAAAAATAGGTTGATGAACAAGATTTGTGAGCTCTTTGGCTTCAAGCAACGTAACTCTTCGATGTACAATGCTGCCGCAAATGGCCTAGCCGAGACATTCAACAAGACACTATGCAACTTGTTAAAGAAAGTTGTCTCCAAATACAAACAAGATTGGAATGACCATATAGAAGAAGCTCTATGGGCATATAGGACAACTTACCGCACGCCAACACAGGCGACTCTTTATTCACTCGTTTATGGGGTCAAAGCCATCTTGGCACTTGAGCGTCAAATACCTTCGTTACGACTGGCTATTCAAGAAGGGATCACTGATGAAGAAAATCCTCAACTTCGGTTAGCAGATTTGGAAGCTCTTGATGATAACAAATTGGAAGATCAATATAGCCTTGAATGTTATCAAGCTCGATTGTCTCGCGTTTTCAATAAATGAGTTCGTCCGAGATCCTTTCAAGTAGGATATCAAGTCGTTGTTGTATGGAGACCCATAATTACCTCCTATAAACCTGTAGGGAAGTTCAATTCAAAATAAGATGGGCCATATATCGTACAAGAAGCTTATTCATGTGGGGCTTACAAGCTGTTTCATGCAGATAGTACGAGAATCGGCCATATCAATGGAAATTCTTTGAAGAAGTATTATCAATAAAGTTGCAAGTCATAACGCTCCTCGACGTACGATCCTAAACTAAAAGTCATAACACTCCATGACACACGAGCCTAAACTGCATGTTGCTATACTCCTGGCCCGCATGAGTCTGAAATTTTTTGAAGAAGTATTATCAATAAAGTTGCAAGTCATAACGCTCCTCGACGAACGAGCCTAAACTAAAAGTCATGACACTCCATGACGCACGAGCCTAAACTGCATGTTGCTATACTCGTGGCCCGCATGAGTCTGAACTGTGTATGGCCCCTAAAAAAAGACTCCGCTAGGTTGAAAATCTCGAAAGAGGCGGCCTAGGCAAAAGTTAGAACATAAAAAAATAAAAAAAATCACCTTGTCTAAACTACGGTATGACTTGATCCTCTTCGCTGAAGTACGTAGGCAGCATAGAGTTTCATTCTAAGTTTAGTCGCAAAAGTTCAAAAGATACATATTGCCTCAATTGTTGTTCGAATAAAGTATGAAGGAATGCAAGATCAAGTTGAAATGTCATCTACATGTTGAACTTTGACCTCATTTGATTAAAAGGGGGAAACCTTCCATGGTAAATTGATATCTTCGATGGGCCGATTTTATGAGGATGTCATGTATTTGTATTGAAGTCTTCAAGTTCGTTGGACTTCAACTTGAAGTCTTCAAATCCGTTGATCTTTAAGTTAAAATATTTAGGCCCTCCAAGTCTCAAAGTTGAAGTCTTCAAGTTCGACGATCTTCAAGTTTCGGTCTTCAAGTTTTAGACAAAAGAAATCTTTGACTTAGACGGTGTAATGGTCTATGCCTTAAATAAAATGAAGTTAAATCTTCAAACAAGATGAAGTCATTATCTGAGACGGTGTAATGGTCTTTGCTTCAGACAAAAGAAATCTTTGACTTAGATGGTGTAATGGACTATGCCTTGGATAAAATGAAGTTAAATCTTCAAACAAGATGAAGTCATTAGCTTAGACGGTGTAATGGTGTTTGCTTCACACAAAATAAATCTTTGGCCCAGATGGTGTAATGGTCTATGCCTTAGATAAAATGAAGTTAAATCTTCAAACAAGATGAAGTCATTAGCTTAAACGGTGTAATGGTCTTCGCTTCAATAAAGTTATTAGCTTAGACGGTGTAATAGTCTTCGCTTCAAACAAAATAAATTTAGCCCGGACGGTATAAAGGTTTATGCCTCAGATAAAATGAAGTTAAATGAGATGAAGTCCTTAGCTTAGATGGTGTAATGATTTTTGCTTCAAATAATAAATCTTTGGCATAAACGGTGTGATGTTCGTTGCCTAAGATAAAATAAATCTTTGGCTTAGATGGTTAATGGTTAATGAGTACTCGTCCCCTCAAACCTTAAGACCGCCTCATTCATGCGTGGATCTCGCTTGACCTACAAAAAGAAAAAGAAAAAAAAAAGACAACAAAGGAAGAAAAGCACAAAAAGAGAAGAAGAAATTACCTTCGCGTTAATGCTTCCGAGTCTGCAAAAATAGACTCAAATAGCTTGCAAAATACTGCGAATCGAACAATTTCTGGGCCCAAACGTTTCAGATTATCGCTGCTTCACCAAAACTTTTGTATCTTGATGCTTGAATTTCAGAGTTGAAAACCGTTTAATTCTACAGAAACTAAACTTTAGGATCTAAAAAATACCCGAAGTTTAGATTTAAACTCCTTCAGTATCGTTCTAAATGAATTTTTGAAGTCAAGTGCGCAAAGCTCTGAAAAGGAAAAAAAATACAGCAAAGTGCTTAAGAGATTCTAGGTCCACGTAATGCCACATAGGAAAATAAACAACAATTCTTGCTGATTGTGTAAAGAATCTCAAAGCATACTGATTACGTAAAGGAAAAAGAACAAAACGATAAAGTAGTGAGATCCTTAAAGCAACCAGTGCCGCAGTGCGAATACTAAAAGTAGAGATAGATTTACATATCACTATACGGAAGCTAAATCTCAAAGTTGCTGAGATGTTTCGAAGACCGCATTCAGGATCAGATATGGCCACTATGAATTCCTGGTGATGTCATTTTGCTTGACTAATACTCCAGCGGCATTTATGAATCTGATGAACAGAGTGTTCCGGCTCTATATTGATTCTTTGTCATTGTCTTCATTGATGACATCTTGATATACTCACGTAGCCTGGGGGAGCAAGAGCAGCATTTGAGGGTAGTGCTTCAGACCTTGCGAGTGTAGAAGCTTAACGCTAAGTTCTCCAAGTGTAAGTTTTGGCTAGAGTCAGTGGCATTATTGGGTCATATAATATCAGGAGAGCGTATTAAGGTGTATCCCAAGAAGATTGAGGCAGTTTAGAGTTGGCCAAGTCCAACTTCAGTGATCGAGATCAGGAGTTTCTTGGGGCTAGCAAGCTATTACTAGCTGTTTGTGCGTGGCTTTTTATCTATTGCATCACCTCTGACCAAATTAACCCAAAAGGGTGACCCGTTCTGTTGGTCTGATGATTGTGAGGAGAGCTTCTAGAAGCTCAAGACGGCCTTGACTATGACACCGGTTCTTGTATTGCCTTCTGGTTCTGGGATTTATACAGTGTATTATGATGCTTCTCGCGTTGGCTTGGGATGTCTATTGATGCATGGGGGCGAGTTATTGCATATGCTTCTCGTCAGCTGAAGGTTCATAATAAAAATTACCCTGTGCACGATCTAGAGTTGGCGACGATGTTCATGCTCTTAAGATATGGAGGCATTATTTATATGGGGTGTTTTGTGAGATTTATACAGACCATCACAGCTTAAAGCGTTTGTTCAAGAAGAGGGATCATAATTTGAGGCAATGCATATGGCTTGGGCTACTAAAGGATTACGACATTACCATTCTTTATCATCCAGGCAAGGCAAATATGGTCGTTAATGCCTTGAGTAGGAAGGCAGAGAGCATGTGTAGCATGGCATTCATTCCTGCTGAGATGAGACCATTAGATTTGGACATTCAGTCCCTAGCTAACAGACTTGTGAGATTGGACATTTAAGAGCCCAGCCTGGTCCTAGCATGTGTGGTTTCTCAATCTTCGTTGTTGGGGGGGATTAAGGCCCGAGAGCTCAATGATCCGCATTTTGCATTTCTCAGAGAGACGGTGCTTCAGGGAGGTGCCAATGAGATTTTTATTGGCGAGGATGGTGTATTACGACTTCCGGTCCGTGTATGTGTTCCTAATATTGATGGTTTGAGAGAGAGGATCCTAGAGGAGGCCCAGAGTTCGAGGTACTCCATTCATCCAGGTGCTACGAAGATGTACCATGACTTGAGGCAACATAACTGGTGGCGGAGGATGAATATGGACATTGTTTAGTATGCAGCTAAATGTTTGAATTCTAGCAAGTCAAGTATGAGCACCAGAGGCCAGGTGGCCTACTTTTGCGGATGCCCATTCCGAAATGGAAGTGGGAACGCATCACTATGAATTTTGTAGTTGGGTTATCGCGCCTATTCCATACTAGTGGCGACTACTTATACGGCAGAGAGGTATAATCATATTTATGGGAGATAGTGAGATTTTACGGTGTTCCGGTCTTCATGGTATCAGACAGAGGCCCTCAGTTCACTTCCTATTTCTTGAGATCTGTTCACAGTGAGTTGGGGATCCGTGTGGAGCTTAGCATGGCATTTCACCCTCAGACCGATGGGCTGTCAGAGCGAAAAATACAATAGAGGATATTCTTAGAGCATGTGTGATTGACTTTTGGTGCAATGGGATCAGTTCTTACCCTTGGCGGAGTTTGCATATAATAACAGCTATCAGTCCAGCATAGAGATAGCCCCATGTGAGGCACTGTATGGTCGGCGTTGTCATTCTCCGATCGGGTGGTTTGAACCTAGCGAGGCTAAGCTGCTTGGTACAGATTAGGTTCAGGATGCCTTGGATAAGGTAAAGTTGATTCAGGAGAGGCTCTGCATAGCTCAGTCCAGGCAAAAGAGCAATGCAGATCACAAGGCGCGAGATGTATCATTTGCGGTTGGTAAGAAGGTCATCCTGAAGATTTCGCCCATGAAGGGCGTTCTAAGATTTGGGAAGAAGGCCAAGTTTAGCCCAAGGTTTATTAGCCCCTTTGAGGTGTTGAGGCGAGTTGGAGAGGTTGGATATGAGCTTGCATTACCTCCCAGTTTATCAGGAGTTCATCAATTCTTCCACGTATTGATGCATCGGAAATACCTTGCGGACTATTCGCATGTGTTGGAATTCAGCACCATTCGGTTAGAGGAGAGTTTGGGCTACGAGGAGGAGCTAGTTGCCACTGTTGATAGGCAGGACAGCAGGTTGAGGTCCAAGAGGGTTTTTGCTGTGAGAATCCAGTGTAGGGGCTAACCGGTCGAGGAGGCGACCTGGGAGTCCGAGTAGGACATGTGGAGCCGATATCCCCACTTATTCAGCAGTCCAGGTACTTTTGTATATCCGTTTAAGGATTAATGTTTGTTTAAGAGGTGGATAATGTAACGACCTGACTGGTTGTTTTGCATTTTCGACCCCGTTCCCTTAAATAATACTTTCCGCCTTTGCTTTAGCTAATTTATAACTTGTGTGGGCGGGCAGTTAGGAAGTTAGAAGAGTTTCGGGGAAGATTAAGCCTAGTTGCTTCTTTAAGTTTCTTTAAAAAGGCCAAGTTTTACTTCGGTCAGTATTTTGGGAAAACGGACCCTGAATCACGATACGGCAATTTCTGAGGGTCCATGGGAAAATATAGGACCTGGGCGTATGCCCGTAATTGAATTTCGAGATCCCTAGCCAGAGTAATGAATTTTAATGTAAAATTGTTAAGTTTAAAGATTTAAATAAACTAAGTAATTATTGTTTTCATAGGTATCGGGTTCATATTTCGATTTTGAAACTTTGTACAGGTCAAAAATATCAGTCAAGACCTACCCGTAAAATTTGATGTTAATCCGAGTAGTTTAATGGCATTTTGACACGTTGTAGGAAAATTTTGAACTTGAGGATCAATAAATTGATTTATTTGGTTTTTGGGGTTGATTCCTCGATTTAATGTTGTTTTGGGTGTTTTAAGGGTTCGACTAGGTCTGCCTCGTGATTTCAGACTTGTCGGTATGTTCAGGCGGGGCTCGAGATCCCCTAGCATCAAATGGTCGAGGTTCGAACGAAGTTGCAATTTGAAAGGAACCAACTTCTGCTGCTTCTGTTAAAATCGCTTCTGCAGTTCTTGGACCGCATAAGCAGAGACCACATAAGCAGTTCTTTTATCACAGAAGCGGCCAGACCGGCCTAGGGGGAAACCGCAAAAGCGGCCTAGAAACTGCACAAGTAGTTCCACTTATGCGGCCCCCAGACCGTAGGTGCGGTCGACCTTCCTTTGCCCAAAACTGCATGTGCGGGACTGTAGAAGCGGTCCCCACACTGCAGAAGTGGAAATCGCAGGGACAGTGAGCTCATTTAATATGGGCTCAAGTGCATTTATCTCACATTTTCTCTAATCTTGGGCGATTTTGAAGCTTCCAAAGAAGGGATTCCAACATAGCATTTGAGGTAAGAAATTTCCACTCACCCTTAGAGTAAATACATGCATAATAGGTATATTAAACCCTAGAAATGTTGTAGAATCAATGGGTTAGTGCTAGACCTAGGGTTTTAATAAAATTAAGGTTTAACCACCTAATTAGCTATGTAATGAATTAGAAATCATATATTTGTGATCCTTAGCTGATAGAAAACAACTTCCCTTAAAAATTCTCGGAATCCGGGCACGTGGGCCCTAGGTCTGAATTTGGGAAACTAATGTTAAAGGCTAAGAAATTTCTTAAATAGCTAGAATTCGATCGTGTAAGCCTTTATTTACTAGTTCTTGCTTCATTTGATTAGTTTGGGATTGTTCGGCTTCGAAGTAAGGACTCGAGCTCTTTCTTAGATACTGGGAGTGCACTTTGGAGCGAGGTGAGTCTCCTTTCTAACCTTGTAAGAGGGAAAATGTCACCATAGGATTTCGAATAATTAATTGTTGCTAAATGCGAGGGCTACGTACGTACGAGTTGACGAGAGTCCGTGCGTAGCTACTATATGAAATTTTAGCTACTATATGAAATTTGTTCAGGTAGTTTAGGACCCACGCATGTCGAATTGGGGAACATTTCTTATTTTACAATTGCCTATATGATCGGTATAAATTTCTAGAGACTTGAGAACATGAAAGTGAACATATAAAATTGTTGAGCCTTGGTAGGAATTCCCTTGTATGTAATTGAGTCTTATGTGCTTTTCTTGATATTTTCTTGATGATTATGGATCGGGCCAATCACCTCGGTGATAATAGATACATCTATGGTTCGTGTCGCTCGACCCTCGGCAGTGCACAATTTATTTTCTATTGGAGTGGGTCGTCGACCTCGGCGTGTTTGTGCATGACTTATGTGTTTGCAGTTAGTTATGACACGATTACTCATTGTATATAAAAGAAGAAACTTGTATTTGGATTAAGGCAAGAATAAGAGTACAACCATTATGTTGAACCTGTGTTATTGGCAATTCATTGTATTGTATATCTCACTCTATTATATCACATTATTTCGACCTTAGTATGTATCAAGTTGACCTCTCATATCTTCTTCTTCGAGATTAGACGGGATAATTACTGGGTACATATGGTTTATGTACTCATGCTACGCTTCTGTACTTAAATGTACAGGTTTTGAGGTAGGTTGATCTGGATATTATACGGGCACGCAACAATGAGCTCGCCCAGGGACTTCTACGGTCAGCTGCATTCTTTCTCATGCCGATCTGCAACCAAAGAAGTCATTGCTTGTATGTATGGTTTTTTGTCTATTCTTATTCGGACGCTAGGATAGTGTTTTATATATTTTTGTGTATATTGTAGTAGTCGGCCGTAGCTAGTGACACCGGGTTCTAGCGCACACTATAGTAGATATTCATTTTTGGGATCTGTATCGCTATGTCAGCACTTTATGATTTTTGCTAGTTTCTTTATTTACTTGAAAACTTTAGTATATCTGGTTTTGGCTAAAATAAAATTAGGGACTTAATCATAATTCCGCAATTTGGATGGCCTAACTATGGTGTTAGGCGCCATCATGACCTATTTATGAAAAATATGTCGTGACAACATGGTATCAGAGCACTAGATTCACGTAGGTCTCACAAGTTCCGAGCAAACCTAATAGAGTCTTTTAGATCGCTACGAAGACGTTTTATTTATCTTCAAAGGGCTATAGGGTGTTAGGAAAGACTACTCTTTATTCATTTCCATCATGTAGTGGTCAGTATACTAAGTTTCCTCTTCTATTCTATCACAAATGGTGAGGACCCGCACCGCCAATGTTCCAAACCTAGGAGGAGCTGCTCCCCCTGTTGTTAGGGGCCAAGGTAGAGGCCGGGGGAGGGCACCGGCCCGTGGAAAGGGATGAGGGCATCCTAAAGCTATTCCAGTTGTGCCACCAGCAGACCCTACAGAGGATCCCATCCTGAGGAGTAGGACAAGGAGCCTGTAGTTGTGCCTACTGTGGTGGATTTCACGACTACGCCGGGATTTCAGGAGGTCATGGGCGGTATGTTTCAGTTCATGGACACTATGACTCAGGCTCGTTTATTTCCAATAGATCCAGCTACCTTAAAGACAGGGGAGGGAGCACAGACCTTACTGCAAAGGCTCCAGGTCATGCAACCACCATTTATCATACTCCGGGTGCACTACCCACATAGGGGGTCCAGCCAGTTGCTGCAACGGCACCCCAGGCCAGTCCAGTTGTAGACGTTGATCCGCAAAAGTTACTAGACAGATTGTCCAGATTCCACCCTCCGGTCTTCATGGGAGAGCGTCATGATGATGGCCAAGATTTCATTGACAGGTTCAAAGATAGACTACACAACTTGAGGATATTAGAGTCATATGGAGTCGACTTCACTACTTTCCAGTTGGAGGGCAGGGCCCGTAGATTGTGGCAGTGTTATTTTTTAGCAAGCCAGCAGGCGCTCCTCCCCTCACTTGGGGTTAGTTCACTCAGTTATTTCTTGATCGGTACATTCCACCATCTGAGAGGGAAGTGCTATGTCATCAGTTTGAGTATCTGGAGTAGGGTCATATTTCAATGACCGACTATGAGGCGAGGTTCTCTAAGTTGTCTTTCCATACACTCATGATACTTCCCACGGAGGCAGAGAGAGTACGGAGGTTTGTTGCAGGGTTACATGCCATTATCCAGTCGGGTGTGGCTCATGAGGTATAGATGTGCATAGGATATCAGCTAGTACTAGTGATTGCCCGCATGATTGAGGGTTACCTGTTGAGGAGTAGAGAGCAGATGCAACAGGATAAGAGGGCTAGATTATTATGAGAGTTCAGAGGTTCCCCAGCTAGAGGTAGTGGTCACTTTGGAAGGGGTCAGTCCAGTAGGCCCCTAGCTCCAACACCACCACCTGCTTACGGTGCTCCAGCATGCTCCTATTTAAGTGCCATGCCAGAGAGTTCGCACCGCCTGCCATCCATCCAGGGTTCATCCAGTGGGTATTCAGGTCATTCGGAGTCTTCCGGTCCATATTTCTATGCTATGCAGGAGGGTTCTTACCGCCTGTCGTCTACTCGAGATTCTTCTAGTGGGCCTTCTGGTATTCAGAGTCAGCCATTTGGGTAGCATGCCACCGCACCATATTTGTCACGACCCCAAATCCGGTCATGATGGCGCCCAGCACATTGCTAAGCCAGCCTGACCAATCCATATCAACCACGGAGCTTGAAGCTCTCTTTAACCCATTTAAGCAAATTAATTCAAGAAATAACAGCGATATATGTAACGAAAACGGGGAACCAAGTCCCATAATACATCAACTCCCATAGTCCAAGGGTCAAGAGTCATGAGCCTCTAAAGAACATAAGTGTATAAAGGTTTACAAAATACCAAGTGCGGAAAGAAATGTCAATACAAAATCCAAAGACAAGTAGGAAGGAATATCGGGTCCTGCGGACTCTGCAGCTACCTCGAATATCCACAAACGTCGCCTCGCACAGCTACTGGATCACTGCTGAGAGGTACCTGGATCTGCACACAAGGTGCAGGGAGTAAAATGAGTACCTGCCAGACTTAGTGGTAATAAACAAGGGTAAGACAACGCAGATAAGAAATCCGCAATAAAGCACTATGTAAAGCTGTAATCGAATACCCTGTCACAGAATCCATATCAACTGTACCTGTACCAATAAGTACCAGCAAAACAGTATAACGACTAGCAGATGTAGCTAAATGCAATGCAATGCATGATATGACCGCTACGGCGCGTAGCCCGATCCAATTTGGGTACCCGTGCTCACTGTGGGGGTTCAGACTCCGGAGGGGCTCCTACAGCCCAAGCACATCTCATAGAGATATCCTTGCGGCGCGCAGTCCGATCCAACATATACCTCGCTGCGGCGTGCAGCCCGATCCACTACTAGTCAGCTAATATGCAGATACAGCCTCGCAGGCTCAAAAGTAGTTTTTGAAAACTCTTTTATCATTTTTCAGTTGGAAAACAGTAATATCAAGTTCCATAGATTGGAATTAGCATAATAACAAAAATAGCTGCGGACTAGTAGTAAACTAGCATGTCTATATGATAAGACAATGATAACGATCCTCGCGGGATCCAATAACTGGCTCACGGCCCACATGTATACTCAACCGCCCAAGAAGGGGGTTCCCCGGCTCAAGAGTGGCCATTATCACAATATATATATACATATATGCAACCATCCGAGAAGGAGGTTCGATGGCTCTAGAATAGCCAATAATACAGTATCAACAGGTTGGACTAATATGTAGTCTCCAGCTCATGATCGACCCCGCACTCTCAAGAGTGTGCGTGTCTCGCCGCTATACAGCGTCACAAAGTGGTATACCGGGGTTTCGAACCCGCTGGTCATCACCCACATCTATTACTCACCTCAATACAGCACGACGACTATTCCGCAATGCCCTTGCCATGAGAATCAAGCTCCGTACGCGTAGAATCTGATCAAATACAGTAGAAACACAACAAATTAGGCCAATGGGACGACACCCAATCAATACAACTCAATTTACATCAAAATTCCCAAAGTTGTCAAAACCCGAGCCCCGGGCCCACATTCCGAAAATTTACGAAATTCACATTTCTGGAACTCTCGTCTCGCCACGAGTCCATACATATAAAATTTACCAAAATCGGACTCCGTTTGCCCACTCAAATCGGTGTTTTTCTTCAATTTAGGCTTAGGGCTCAAACCCACATTTAATCTTCCATTTACAGAAATTTAACCAAGGATTTCATGTTAAAATTATGTTTTTGAGTCAAGAAACTTACCTCCGATGAATACCCGATGATTTCCCAGCATTTTCCCGTGATTTCTTCTCTCTAGGGCTCAAAATTATGTTTTGGGGTGTGAAACCCGCGAGCCCTCTGTTCTGCAATTTAATTTCACTGCCAGACAAATTTGTTCTACGCGTTCGCATAAGCTCCCATGCGTTCGCGATGCTCAATTTCCAGCTACCCTTCGCGAACGCGACGCCAACCACGCGTTCGCGATGCTCAAACTCCCAGCCGCCTAAATTCCTTCTACGCGTTCGCGACTCCCAGTCACGCGAACGCGATGATTCCCTCCATCCGGCCTACGCGAACGCGACCCCAGGAACGCGATCGCGAAGCACAAGGCTCCTGGCCTACGCGAACGCGACGCACCTGATCGCGAACGCGATGCATTGATCAGCCTGGCCTTCGCGAACGCGGCCCATTCCACGCGAACGCGAAGGCTAAAATGCCCGGGCAGTAACCTGCAATTTACAGCAGACTTCCAAGTTCCAAAAATGCCCGATTGATGGTCCGAAATCATCCCGAGGCCCCCGGGACCCCAACAAACACCACCAACATACTCCAAAACACGATACGAACTTGTTCCAATCATAAAAACACCATCCTAAACATCAAAATCACCAATTACACACGGATTCAAGCCTAAGTTTCTTCAAAACTTCCGAATTACACATTCCATCAAAAACCCGACCAAACGACATCCGAATGACCTGAAATTTTGCAGGCACATCCAAAATCACCTAACGAAGCTACTGCAACTGTCGGAATTCCATTCCGACTCCCGGATCAAAATCTCACCTACCGTTCGGATTTCGTCAAAATTCAACCTTAGCCAATTCAAGCCTATTTCTACACCGGGTCTCCAAATTCAATTCCGATCGCTCCCCTAAGTCACAAATCACCTTCCGGAACTAACCGAATCATCAGAATCCGATTCCGAGCCCTCTAACCAAATAGTCAACTCCGGGTTGACTTTCCTTATTCGAGTTTCCTTCACAAAGGCTATATGCCTCATTTTCAATCCAATTCACTCCTAACTCACCCGATAGACTTTAATATTGATAATAAAGCATAAAACATACAATTTCAACATAACGGGGTGGTAATTCCCGTAACGACGGGCCGGTCGTTACATTCTCCCCAACTTAAACAAACGCTCGTCCTCGAGCGTACCAGAGTGGTACTAGAAGCAACTCAATAGCTGAATGACCTTACCAAGCATATATTCGGGCGATCATACGTCACCCTATCTCTCATAAGCCTGAAACACCATATAGCTGAAATATCACATACCATCTTAACCATAAACCACATTGCACTTTCTGAAATCATATACCAATTGCTAATCCCATTCATGTACTCAGGATACACTAGAATCCACTGCAATAAGCCATACTCACCACTCCGGGTGAGATCATATGATGTGTCAAACAACCCAATCACTCGAGACGATAGTCTCTAATCACAACAATTGGCCACAATCACCAAATACTAGCTGAAAACCTCTTTCATTAGATAGAGTATTATTCCAACACCTCCATATCATGCCCACGGCAACCAGACACGCGATATATCGAACCCATCTCTCAGGTCAACCATTCATGAATCCATTTCACTTTTAACTGATACCACAATAGATTTCGGACCCAAATCTCGGTATTACCTTTCTAACCAACTAAAATCACATATACTCACATTCATTATTGGCTCCAACGACCATTTCGATTATAACACATTGCACTGGTGATAAGACACCTCAACACCGGCCTAAGCCACGACGAGCACAACATAGGCTCCAATAGAAACGTCTGCACACACTCGAATCATGACAGCTCAAATCATGACAACTGTCTCCAGCAAATAGAGCTGCAATTTAATCCCTCTATGCCATCATAATATAGAACTGAGATCGCGTCTCGTATTATAGAAATAAAGTACCTGAATCCTCCTCGAGAGGTCATAACATCACGTGGCCTTGCCACGATTCGTGATTCTATCCCCACGTTATTACTCATGAAGCACCTCAAGCCACTAAGCTCAAAACGGTTAGCCACGCACAGATCTAGGTCTTGAACCCAAGCAATCAACCTCACCCACGGTGAAACAATTAACGTATGCAATCAAATCCCGAAAGGACACAACCGATGTGCCATTCGCCGAGCGATACTCAATACGAACTTTTCCTCAGAAGCCAGGAGGTATTGTATACCAGATAACATATAACTAACTCTATTTTTGCATTACATTATTGCGGCGTGCAACCCGCTCCAATGACATACCCGTGGCAGCGTGCCACCCGATCCTGACATACCCGTGGCGGCGTGCCACCCGATCTAGATACCATACCTGTGGCGGCGTGCCACCCGATCCAAGTAACCCTCGTCAAATGAATACGCGTCGAGTCAAGTTGCTCATCATAATAAACATATATAGCCTCAAGTTTGGCCATAAGAACCGCATCCGACAAAGTTACTCAATACCAGAACCAAATCAACGATAGAAACCTCTGCACTGATATCCGCCACGAAGGCCCAACCGAACAAGCAATACCCACCAGCCGTCTGCTGGTCCTGAGGTACAACTACCCCGCTGGAGCATACTCTGATGCACTCTGCTACACAATTTGTGCCATACCATCATAGTCTATATCACATTAGTCTAGATAACCTGGCCCAATGATGACCAGCCAGCAATCAAGTATCATAATCCAAATTCGTCATCTCAAGCCGAGAGAAAAAGCCACTAGAGCTTCTAATTTTCGATAATCACAAAACAGTGTCGATACACATGATATTCAACCACCGCATAGGCGGACTAACGAGAACTTCAAGTCTCCAACACATATATAACACATGAATCACTATGCCTGGATTCCGTACTTCACCATACAAATACATAACGCACATCAAGCGTCCATTCATACCACGAAAGCCATTCGAAAATTTCACTATGCCATCAACGACTCAATTATTATAGTCGATCCAACAAGAGAATACCACCATACCACTGGATATTATCAGTTTACATTACATTGTCCTTTTTGGATCATATACCCTGCCAAATTACTAGAATAGCAGTACCATTTTCTTTAGTCACCAGAAAGGTCGATTCTTTAAATCACCTGCAGCCGCCCGCGCTGCTAAATAATTTTATTGACTTTCCATATATTATGAACTGATCTCAAAACCTAGAATATACCATTATCAACTTTCCATAACACATCGTGTATACCATATCACACTAAGACAACATGAAAATTCATATCCCTTTCCTCCGCCTCAAGCATTGGCGCACTCAACTAGTCAAGGACTTTCGTGATCCCATATAGAAGAAACTCATTACACATTCCACGCTTCGCATATCGATAGGAATATACTCATCTCGGGTTACACGACTGCCAACACTCAAAAGCTTTATTGCACAATATCTGCAAGACTCCTTACTTCAACCACATACCAAGAATTAGTCGTATTCTTTATCATACCGCTTCGGTTTATTAACAAGTTGTTCCATTTACCCAGTTTCCTTTCTGATTCATCTTTGATTTAATATTAGCCACTACCGTAGCACCATAACACATGAACTCATTCCACACGAGACTCGTACATAAGACCACACGGTCTGAGACATATAGGCCACTGAATACTCTCTAATATTTCCAGAAGGATCACATCCTACAATACTTTATTTTGAAGAACCTCTTGCGATTTGAATTCGTTATCATTACCTTCCAATACGGATTACATAGAATCCCTTCATTCACATAATATAACACAAGTACCGATCTCTTCTAACGAAACCACCATCTTTAGCCACATGTACAATTTTGAGACACCCGGCTGTTACAAGTAAAATCTTGAACACCGTAAACAATTCTCGGGCGTCAGTCATCCTTATTCACCTGTAATTCAACTGTCTTATTGAACAGAACCACTCATGCCTTATTAGAATTCTGACACTGCAGATCATGATTACATACAGATACTATTAGCTATCACTCTTTTCTATACACCAAGCATTCCTTACCGACCTCAGTTCAAAATACCCTAGTATTTCTTCACATCTACGAAGCACCATAACCTTTATCAGAATTTTCCCAACATACTTAGAGACAGAATCAACATAGCACACAATAGTGCAATCAGTTAATCAATAGCAACCTCCCCAACTCAGCTCGAAGCCATTCATCAAAGCACTTTCAACTACTCATATCAGTATTACTCAAGTGATGCCGAAATGTTAGTATGATATTAAACTCAAGTCATTTACAAGCTTCAGCGGAGATTCGAATCATCAGAAATATTAACTCTTTTGCAATTCTTGCATTCATTCACACACAACAGTTACGCCCCCTCTTTAGGTGACAAAATCTTTTCTAAGTCCCGAATTTTTCCAAAAATTTCGGCAGAGTTCCCTTTGTAAATTGGCCTATCCACCTGCCAGAGAATCACCAAAACCATCCTAGCAATACATTCACAGCTCAACAAGACATCACAATGTATTTCAACAACATTAAATCTCAATACTACACAATTCATATTATCATAATTGGTACACGAACATGCGTTGTACCTGCTCGAATCATAACACATATCAACTACATTTCAATTACACATGAGAATCAATCCACATACCTCTTTCTCAATTTAGCATTTCATCACAATACCTTCCACCAGGATACACATAGCAAAATCACTTTAGTCTTCCTGAGTTCAAACTTGTTCCACTACAAATAAGGCATTTTACCATCCAATTACGAGATATGATAAATATTCACCACGCCCATAGCTCGGGGCTACACAACAGTTTAGATAAGAGTCGAACAATTAACAACTCATCCATTAGTAAACCTTCCATAATACTCTACAGATCGGCACAAGGCCCCAAACATGGCTACTAGCCCAAGTACATAGATATAAGCCCAATCTTAGTCACTTTACACAGTAATTTATCAATTGGGAAGGATCAAGTCCAAATCCCCAGTCACAATACCACCACGCTCGTCACATGACGCGTATTCCATCTCAGCAGGACATCACTTTATAGTGCAAATACGGGGTTTCAAACCCTCAATACATTATCTATTGCCACCACTCACAAAATCAGCACCTCAATGCTCAAGTCATAAACAAGGTCCAGCCTCAAGTCATCCTGACTGGCCCAACATGAACTCACCGAGATTATATCTCGCCCCTCGTTCGAGGAAATCATAAGCCATAAGGCAATTACATTACTCGAGCGCTCGATGCGTACACAGACGTGTGGAAGGAATTTCAAAAATTATATCTCAAGTCGAATCAAGTGCGCACGATAAGAATTCCAAGAAATGTGAAGTGTTTCCTAAAGGTTCGCAGCCTCCCGAGGATAAGTACAGGCGTCCCCGTACCGATCCACAAGACTCTACTAACCGGCTCAAGACTCACGAGGCCTAGTAAACCTAGGCTCTGATACCAACTTGTCACGACCCCAAATCCGGTCGTGATGGCGCCCAGCACATTGCTAAGCCAGCCGACCAATCCATATCAACCACGGAGCTAGAAGCTCTCTTTAACCCATTTAAGCAAATTAATTCACGAAATAACAGCAATACATGTAACGAAAACGGGAAACCAAGTCCCATAATACATCAACTCCCATAGACCAAGGGTCAAGAGTCATGAGCCTCTACTGAACATGAGTGTATAAAGGTTTACAAGATACCAAGTGCGGAAAGAAAAGTCAATACAAAATCAAGACAGTAAGAAGGAATATCGGGTCCTGCGGACTCTGCACCTACCTCGAATATCCACAAACGTCGCCTCGCACAGCTACTGGATCACTGCTGAGAGGTACCTGGATCTGCACACAAGGTGCAGGGAGTAAAATGAGTACTGCCATACTCAGTGGTAATAAACAAGGGTAAGACAGCGCAGATAAGAAATCCGCAATAAAGCACTATGTAAAGCTATAATCAGCTACCCTGTCATAGAATCAATATTCTTTGTACCTGTTCCAACAAATACCAATAAATAGCATAACAGCTAGTAGATGTAGCTAAATGCAATGCAATGCATGATATGACCGCTACGACGCGTAGCCCGACTCCAATTTTGGGTACCCGTGCTCACTGTGGGGGTTCAGACTCCGGAGGGGCTCCTACAGCCCAAGCACATCTCATAGAGATATTCCTGCGGCGTGCAGTCCGATCCAACATATACCTCGCCGCGGCGTGCGGCCCGATCCACTACTAGTCAGCTAATATGCAGATACGAGCCTCGCCAGCTCAAAAGTAGTTTTTGAAAACTCTTTTATCATTTTTCGATTGGAAAACAGGTAATATCAAGTTCCGGAGATTGGAATTTGCATAATAACAAAAATAGCTGCGACTAGTAGTAAACTAGCATGTCTATATGATAAGACAATGATAACGATCCTCGCGGGATCCAATAACCGGCTCACGGCCCACATGTATACTCAACCGCCCAAGAAGGGGGTTCCCCGGCTCAAGAGTGGCCATTATCACAATATATATATACATATATGCAACCATCCGAGAAGGAGGTTCGATGGCTCTAGAATAGCCAATAATACAGTATCAACAGGTTGGACTAATATGTAGTCTCCAGTTCATGATCGACCCCGCACTCTCAAGAGTGTGCGTGTCTCGCCGCTATACAGCGTCACAAAGTGGTATACCGGGTTTCGAACCCGCTGGTCATCACCCACATCTATTACTCACCTCAATACAGCACGACGACTATTCCGCAATGCCCTTGCCACGAGAATCAAGCTCCGTACGCGTAGAATCTGATCAAATACAGTAGAAACACAACAAATTAGGCCAATGGGACGACACCCAATCAATACAACTCAATTTACATCAAAATTCCCAAAGTTTTCAAAACCCGAGCCCCGGGCCCACATTCCGAAAATTTACGAAATTCACATTTCTAGAACTCTCGTCTCGCCACGAGTCCATACATATAAAATTTACCAAAATCGGACTCCGTTTGCCCACTCAAATCGGTGTTTTTCTTCAATTTAGGCTTAGTGCTCAAACCCACATTTAATCTCCCATTTACAGAGAATTAACCAAGGATTTCAGGTTAAAACGATGTAATTAAGCCACAAAACTTACCTCCAACGAAACCCCGATGATTTCCCAGTGATTTCCTCGAGTTTTCTTCTCTCTAGGGCTCAAAATTGTGTTTTGGGGGTGTAAACCCGCGACCCCTCTGTTCTGTGATTTAATTCACTGCCAGAGCAATTTGCTCTACGCGTTCGCGTGAGCTCCCACGCGTTCGCGATGCTCGGCTTCCAGTTACCCTTCGCGAACGCGACGCCAACCACGCGTTCGCGATGCTCAAACTCCCACCCGCCCAAATTCCTTCTACGCGTTCGCGACTCCCAGTCACGCGAATGCGATGCCCCCCTCCATCTGGCCTACGCGAACGCGACCCCAGGAACGCGATCACGAAGCACAAGGCTCCTGGCCTACGCGAACGCGACGCACCTGATCGCGAACGCGATGCATTGATCAGCCTGGCCTTCGCGAACGCGGCCCATTCCACGCGAACGCGAAGGCTAAAATGCCCGGGCAGTAACCTGCAATTTACAGCAGACTTCCAAGTTCCAAAAATGCCCGATTGATGGTCCGAAATCATCCCGAGGCCCCCGGGACCCCAACAAACACCACCAACATACTCCAAAACACGATACGAACTTGTTCCAATCATAAAAACACCATCCTAAACATCAAAATCACCAATTACACACGGATTCAAGCCTAAGTTTCTTCAAAACTTCCGAATTACACATTCCATCAAAAACCCGACCAAACGACATCCGAATGACCTGAAATTTTGCAGGCACATCCAAAATCACCTAACGAAGCTACTGCAACCGTCGGAATTCCATTCCGACTCCCGGATCAAAATCTCACCTACCGTTCGGATTTCGTCAAAATTCAACCTTAGCCAATTCAAGCCTATTTCTACACCGGGTCTCCAAATTCAATTCCGATCGCTCCCCTAAGTCACAAATCACCTTCCGGAACTAACCGAATCATCGGAATCCGATTCCGAGCCCTCTAACCAAATAGTCAACTCCGGGTTGACTTTCCTTATTCGAGTTTCCTTCACAAAGGCTATATGCCTCATTTTCAATCCAATTCACTCCTAACTCACCCGATAGACTTTAATATTGATAATAAAGCATAAAACATACAATTTCAACATAACGGGGTGGTAATTCCCGTAACGACGGGCCGGGTCGTTACAATATTGTTTTGAGTGCGGGGACGCAGGTCACATGAGAAGATACTGCCCCTGGCTTAGGGGAAAGGCAGTACAGCAGGGGTAGAAAGCCAGGTCCAGCCACCTAGAGGTAGAGAGCAGACTGGTCGAGGTTGTTCCACGGGTAGGGGACAGACAGAGAGAGGTCAGCCAGCTACTACTCAGTCAGTTAGATGCTAGTCAGTCGGTGCTCCAGCTAGATTATATGCTCTCCCCTCTAGGCCAGATGCATTGGCCTCAGATGTCGTGATCACAAGTATTATGTTTGTTAGTGGTATAGATTCATCGGTATTATTTGATCCAGGGACCACGTATTCATATGTATCATCTCTATTTGCTCGTTTCCTTGCCATTTCTCTTGAGCCCTTGGGTGTTCCTATTCATGTGTCCACTTCTATAGGTGATTCTGTTGTTGTGAACTGGGTCTATCTCTCTTGTGTGGTTACTTGCTGTGGTTTTGAGACTAGAGCAGATCTTATACTACTCGATATGATTGACTTTGAGTATCCTTGGCATGGATTGGTTATCTGCCTATCACGTTGTTCTAGATTTCCATGCCAAGACTATTTCTCTAGTGATGCCAGGGTTGCCAGGATTGGAGTAGAGGGGCTACACTGTGGATACACCTAGCAGGGTTATTTCCTTCCTGAAGGCTCAATGCATGGTTGAGAAGGGGTGTTTGGCCTACTTTGCTTATGTTCGATACACCATTGCAGAGTCTTTGATGATTGATTCAGTGCCTATAGTCCATGAGTTCGCCTATGTTTTTCCTTCAGATCTTCATAGCATGCCTTCAGATCGTGATATTGAATTCTGTATCGACTTGGCTCTAGGAACTCAGCCTATATATATTCCACCATACCGTATGGCTCCTAGGGAGTTGAACGAGCTAAAGGAGCAGTTAGAGGAGTTTCTATCTAAGGGGTTTGTTAGGCCTATCGTATCGCCTTGGGGTGCATCAGTGTTGTTTGTAAAGGAGAAGGATAGGACTATGTGGATGTGCATTGATTACCGCCAGTTGAACAAAGTCACCATCAAGAATAAGTATTCATTGCCCCGTATTGATAATTTGTTCGGCCAGTTGCATTATACAAGGGTGTTCTCTAAGATCGACTTGAGGTTAGGATATCATCAGCTGAAGATTCAGGATTCAGATGTTCTGAAGACCGCATTAAGGACGAGGTATGGCTACTATGAGTTCCTGGTGATGTCATTTGACTTGACTAATGCTCCAGCAACGTTTATGAATCTGATAAACAGTGTGTTCAAGCCCTATATTGATTCTTTTGTCATTCTCTTCATTGATGACGTCGTGATATACTCACATAGCTTGGGGGAGCACGAGCAGCATTTGAGGGTAGTGCTTCAGACCTTGCGAGAGCATAAGCTTGATGTTAAGTTCTCCAAGTGTGAGTTTTGGCTAGAGTCAGTGGCATTCTTGGGGCATATAGTGTCAGGAGAGGGTATTAAGGTGGATCCTAATAAGATTGAGGCAGTTTAGAGTTGGCCACTTCCTGCTTCAGTGACTGAGATCATGAGTCATGGGGCTAGCAAGTTATTACAGGCTGTATGTGCAGGGATTTTCATCTATGGCATCACCTCTGACGAGATTAACCCAATTGGGAGCCCCGTTCTGTTGTTCCGACGATTGTGAGGAGAGCTTCCAGAAGCTTAAGACGGTCTTGACTATGACACCAGTTCTTGTATTGCCTTCTGGTTTAGGGACATATATAGTGTATTTTGATGTTTCTCGCGTTGTCTTGGGATGTGCATTGATACAGGGGGCGAGTTATTGCATATGATTCTCGTCATCTGAAGGTTCATGAGAAAAATTACCCTGTGAACGATCTAGAGTTGGCGGCGATTGTTCATGCTCTTATGATATGAAGGCATTATTTATATAGGGTGTCATGTGAGGTTTATACAGACCATCGCATCTTACAACATTTGTTCAAGCAGATGGATCTTAATTTGAGGCAGCGCATGTGGCTTGAGCTACTAAAGGATTTTGATATTACCATTATTTATCATTCAGGCAAGGCAAATATGGTCGTGGATGCCTTGAGTAGGAAGGAGGAGAGCATGGGTAGCTTTGCATTCATTCCTGATGAGATGAGACCATTAGCTTGGGACATTTAGTCCCTAGCTAACAGACTTATGAGAATGGACATTTCAGAGCCCAGCTGAGTCCTAGCATGTTTGGTTGCTTAGTCTTTGTTGTTGGGGGAGATTAAGGCCCAACAGCTCGATGATCCATATTTGGCAGTTCTCAAAGAGACAGTGCTTCAGGGAGGTGCCAAGGAGATTTCTATTGGCGAGGATGGCGTATTACGGCTCCAGGGCTGGTATGTGTTCTTAATGTTGATGGCTTGTGAGATAGGATCCTAGAGGAGGCCCACAGTTCAAGGTACCCCATTCCTCCAGGTGCTATGAAGATGTACCATGACTTGAGGCAGCATTACTAATGGCGGAGGATAAAGATGGACATTGCGGAGTATGCAGCTAAATGTTTGAATTGCCAACAAGTCAAGTATGAGCACCAGAGGCCAGGTGGCCTACTTTAGCTGATGACCATTCCTAAATGGAAATGGGAGCGCATCACTATGGATTTCGTAGTTAGGTTGCCCCAGACTCAGCAGAAGGTTTATTCAGTGTGGGTCATTGTGGATAAATTGACCAAGGCCACCCATTTCATACCAGTGGCGACTACTTATACGGCAGAGAGCTTTGCTCAGATTTATATCCGGGATATAGTGAGATTGCACGGTGTGCTGGTCTCCATCGTATCAGATAGAGGACCTCAGTTCACTTCCGATTTCTAGAGAGTTGTTCAGGGTGAGTTGGGGACCCGTGTGGAACTTAGCACAACAATTCACACTCAGACCGAGGGGTAATCGAAGCGGACAGTTCAGATTTTAGAGGATATTCTTAGAGCATTTGTGATTGACTTTAGGGGGCAGTGGGATCAATTCTTACCCTTGGGGGAGTTTGCATATAATAACAGCTATCAGTCCAACATAGATATGGCCCCGTATGAGAAACTATATGGTCGGCGTTGTTGTTCTCCAATCGGGTGGTTTGAGCCTAGTGAGGCTAAGCTGCTTGGTACAGATTTGGTTCAAGATGCCTTTGATAAGGTAAAGTTGATTCAGGAGAGGCTCCACACAGCTCAGTCCCGGCAGAAGAGCTGCACAGATCAGAAGGCACGAGATGTATCATTTGTAGATGGTGAGAAGGTCCTCCTGAAGGTTTCGCCCATGAAGGGCATTATGAGATTTGGCAAAAACTAAATAGTAATAGAAGTTCTGAATAAAATACTCAAGTCTGGGAATATATAGTAATAACTGAAATAAAGAGAGAAGCTAGGTTCTGCGAACGCTAGCAGCTACCTCAGAACTCGAATATACTCGGTAGTAAGCTGGAATACCCATCTAACCCTCCTGTGTACCTGGATCTGCACACAATGGTGCAGGGAGTAGGGGTGAGTACTAAGTCCTCAGTGAGTAAAAAGTATATAAAATAGCAGAAAGAAGGAAATCCACAGAAAACCATAGAGCAAAGCTAAACTACAGTCTGATACCTACCCCGAACTAACAACAATAGCAAATCACAGTTAGCACAGATAATTTACAAAAAAAATTCAATGCAATGCACATGACCGTTATGGCGCGTAGCCCGATCCGTTTAACGTCGACGATGCTCACTGGGGGTGTGTACAGACTCCGGAGGGGCTCCTTCAGCCCAAGTGCAATATTCATATCATCCGCTGCGGCATGCAGCCCGATCTATCCTTTGTCCACAACATGCATATCAGTCACACAACGGTTCAATTTATTTATTTCCAGGATCCAACTCTTTAACAATGAAAAATACTTTAATTTTATTTAATTTTTCAAGAACAGGTGACTTAGCATTTCATAATAGTGATTTCTAGCCAGGATTGAGATCAATGAGCTTTTACAAATCAAGCTATCGCATAGATATTTATCCCCTAGGGATACTGCAAGTTGGCACAACGCCCCAAACATGGCTTACAGCCCACATATATATTTAACACAGTATGCATTTCAACCGCCAATATAATATTATTCATATTCGGGATGGACCAAGTCTTAATCCCCAGTCATAACCAATCCCGCACCTGCCATAGGGTGCGAGCCACGCCCTAATAGCATCACAATGTGCTAAGCCGGGATTTCAAACCCTCAAGCTATCATATACACTAACTACTGACCTCTAGCCGGCCGTAGACTCGTCCGCGATGCCTTTTTCTTTAGATGTGCGTCGAATCTAGTCAAAACCACAGTAATTACCTAAATATGGGTCAAAGAAATATACGAATCAAATTTACTTACTAAATGCAATAATACAGGAAGTTGGTAAAACTCGAGCCCCGGGCCCACTTCTCGAAAATTACAAAAATCGTACCAATGGATTCCTTGTCTCGCCATGAGTCCGTGCATATAAAATTTTATCGAAATCTGAGTTCGAATGGCCTTTCAAAACCCAAAAATTCATTTTCATAATCTAGCCCCTAGTTCATCATAAATTCTACCCAATTTCATGACTTTTGGTGTTGATCCTAGCATAAAATCGTGCTTTTGAGTCCAGAAACTTACCTCCAACGTTTTTCCGACAAAATCCTCTTACTTCTCGTTCAAATCTCCCCAAATCGCTGACAAATGGTGTAAAATAGGTTTTTGCTCGCGGGGGTTCTATTATTAAAAACCCTCTGTCGGGTCTGATTTTCCTTCTTCGCGTTCACGACCCCCTTCCTGCGAACACGATGAACAAATTTGTGAAATCCTTCGATTGCCTTACGCGAACGCGACAGTACGTACGCGAACGCGATGCCTTGCGAGCTGACTCTACGCGAATGCGTTGCTTAGGCACACGATCACGATGACCAGGCTACCACTGCTTCGTGAACGTGGCCTCAAGCTTCGCGATCGCAAAGGCCAAATTTCCAGGGCTCCCATTTTCCTCTACGCGTTCGAGACACTTCCCACGTGAACGCCATGACCAACGAACCTGCAATTTTCCAACAGCAATTCTGCTGTGTTCTAAGGCCAAAAATGGTACGTTTAACCACTCGGAATCTCCCCGAGGCCCTTGGGAACTCAACCAAATGCACAGATATGTCACATTACCTCATTCAAACTTGCTCACAACATCAAAACACAATCATAAACATCAAAAACACAAAATTCTCACAGATTCAAGCCTAAGTTTCATTAAAACTTCCGAAACTAACATTTGATCTAAAACCCGATCTAAACACCTCTGAATGATCTAAAATTTTGCACGCATGTCCAAAATCACCTAATGAAGCTGCTGCAACTCTCAGAATTTCATTCCGAGCCCTGGATCAAAATCTCACATACCGTCGGAAATTTGCCAAAATTCAACATTAGCCAATTCAAGCCTAAATCTACACCGGACCTCCGAATTTGATTCAGATTGCTCTCCTAAGTCATAAATCATCCCCCAAAACTAGTCTAATCATCAGAATTCTATTCCGAGCTTCCTAGCTCATCGGTCAACATCAGGTTGACTTTTCCAACTAACCTTCCCATAAAGAAGTTTATTACCTTATTTCTAACTGGATTCTATCCGATTTACTTCTAACTCTCCAAACACATATAAATTAATATATTGGAGTATAAAATTGAGGAAACAGGGAGGTAACTCCCGTAACAACGAGTCGGGTCGTTACAGTATATAAAAGAAGAAACTGGTATTTGGATTAAGGCAAGAATATGAGTACAACCCTTCTGTTGAACCTGTGTTATTGGTAATTCATTGTATTGTATATCGCACTCTATTATATCACATTATTTTGACCTTAGTAAGTATCAAGTCGACCTCTCGTCTCTACCTCTTCGAGATTAGACAGGATACTTACTGAGTACATGTGGTTTATGTACTCATGTTACGCTTATGTACTTAAATGAACAGGTTCTGAGGCGGGTGGATCTGGACATTATCCCGGCGTGCAGCAGTGAGCTCACTTAAGAACTTCTACGGAGAGCTGCCTTCTTTCTCATGTCGATCCACAGCCGAAGGAGTCCTTTCTTATATTGATGGTTTTTTGTCTATTCTGATTCAGATAGTAGGAAAGTGTTTTGTATATTTTTGTGTATACTCTACTGGTCGCCCGTAGCTAGTGACAGCGGGTTCTAGCACACACTGTAGTAGATATTCATTTTTGGGATCTGTATCGCTATGTCAACACTTTTTTATTTTTGCTAGTTTCTTCATTTACTTGAAAACTTTAGTATATATGGTTTTGGCTAAACTAAAAATAGGAACTTAATCACAATTTCGCAATTTTGCAAGCCTAACTATGGTGTTAGGCGCTATCATGACCTATTTATGAAAAATGGGTTGTGACATAGATGTCATAAGGCGGCAACGCTTCCTTACATTTACAATAAATCGGGTTTGCAATGTCCAACTTGGACTCAAATTGGCTTCTTGAATTGCAAGTATCGAAATTAGAGATATTATTCTTCTTCTTAAATAAACTTCGCGATTTCTCTTTTTGGAAATTTTGCAGTGAGATTAGTTCGGAAGTTTGCTGTTGGTACTTCAAGCATCTCTTAAAGTTAGACACGTCTACGTCTTGACAAATCTTCAATTAGGGGGCATTTGTAGGCATATAAATTTTATTAAAATTATATCCATAAAATAATTTGGACTATAATTTAAATTCAAGATAAATTGGTCCAAATAAATATTATGGGCTAATATATAATTGGATTAATTATATAAGTTTAATATATATAGATTAAATGAATAAGTCTTAATCTATTGGGCTAGCCCATTTAATTGGGCTAAAGTGATGACCCAATTCATTAGGCCCAAGATGTCATATTCCTAGAGGCCCAATTTGGTGCCATGTGTCAAATGACATGGCGCGCCAAGTCAAACGGAAAAGCCAATAGGACCATGTCATGTGTCTAAATGACAAGGCATGCCCAGTCACACTAAAAGGCCAATTAAATCGTGGAATGTGTGTAAGTGACATGTTCTGGCCAATCAAATGCGGCCATGTCACACTTTAATTTGATTGGTCGGAAAGATTTTGTTCTTATCATAACTTTTCCCTTCCACAGCTATAAATAGGGTCTTCATAACTCAGAAAAGGACCAGAAGTTATAACAAGAAGCAAGAAAGAGCTCGTGGATCAAACACTACAAATTTCTCAACGATTTCGAGCTTCAAGCAATCAAGTTCAAGAAATCAAGTTCAAGTGCAAGAACGAAGAAAAAATCAAGTATTCAAGCTCAAGAACAAAAAACGATTCAAGTATTCAAGATCGAGAACGGAGTCAAATCAAACACAAGGCATTCATTATCAAGGCTACTTGTTCTTCATAAAATTCGTGGCAACAATCAAAGTGTTCCCAACGAAGAAATTAAATTCAAATTCAAGATCAAGCTCAAAGACCCTTGAATTTATACTAGAAACGTAGAATCAGGGAAATCATAGAGATTGTACACTCAAAATATTCAAAATAAAATACTATGATTGTTGCGATATTTTTAGTCTTGATTTTATTATCTCGCCCGCAGATTTATTGTCTACAATATTATTTAGTTTCGAAAGACGAAATTTGAAACCGAAGATAAACACATATAAGCACATTGACCAATATCATAATTTTTGTATGTGCGACATTATTGTCAAAAGTTTTATATACCATATTTGTGCTATTACATAAGCTATTTGGCGGATCTAAGTGTTTAGTAGCCTGACGAGCATAATGTTTTTTAAAATCAATCTATATGTAATGGTAGATCAGTTTTAACTTGGTCGATTTGTTGTATATACGATGATACTAACATATATAAGAAATAACCAACTTGATAACAAATATGTATAGTAGAAGGTCATTTGGTATTAAGTATTTAAGAATTCTTCTTGGTAGTTATTATTGGTATCATCTTCTGTTGAGTCAAAGATTGAAAAATATTTCATTTTTACTATAAAACTTAACAATCAACAATTTATTTAGTTGACCAACATATTAATTTTTGCTAGCTAAGATAACTCTTTAATCTCTATTATGTAATTTGCACAAATTACGTTTTAATATAATTGGGGAGATATTTCCTTATTAAATACACTACTCTTACCATTGGGGTAGATAACCAAGTGTTCTGGAAGAACTAAATCATCTTTTATTGGATACTCTTCTTCTTCCAACGCGAAGCAGGAATTCATTGAATGTTGAGAGGCTCTTACTTTTATATTTCTTGTTAGTTGAATCTTTTTATTTGAGTCCATAAGTATAACTTTGGAAGCTAGCTTTTACATTCTCTGCTTTCGTCGATTTTGAAACTACTGGTAGTACTTGAAAGAATCACCCCTGAAACCATTACTTTCTACCAAATGGTTTATTGATATCCAATATATCTCGCAAACTCTTGTCAATTGTTTCGATCGTTTGACGCTTAGCTATAAGCGCTTCATCCCATATTATCAATTTTGCTTTCCTTATAAATTTAGTACCATTGTGCTGCTTTGATATATTTGTGATGGTTATTTCAGTTCTTTGAAGAGGTATATCAAATCTAATGTGACTTTAATGATCTCATAATAAAATTGTTGTTGGTACACTTGTTATTATTGCTAACAGTATCATATCTCTTGATCTAATATTTGCAAGTAATGCATGACATAAGAATTTTATTTCGATTCTGCTGAAGGCATCTATAAAGGATAATCCTGCTATATCGGAGTCGACTCTTTATAATATTGTCCTGAAAGTTTTTTTGTTCAAGATTTAGTTTTTATTGTGCGTCCTCAGACACTTTTATGGCTTTTGATTCTTAATACTATATTGAACCTTTTTTTACTTTATGTTATAATTTTTCCGATCTCTTACGCTATTTTATGGAATAAATTTATGTACCCTAAGATTTTGTTTTTAACTTGAAAAATAATTTTACTCAATAAATTTAAAAAATAATTGAATTGGATCCTCTTGTTAAATAATTAATTGAAAGATTTAATTATTTGATCTAAGCATAAAAATAGTTTATTTAATGTTGATTAGATTCTTATCATTAGTACATCTCTTATTTTGAAAATTTAACCATAATTATAATTTTATCTATCATAAATTTATTTTCAAAGAGTATAAAGATAGATCTAATATTTTATGTTTGCAAAATCATTATTGGTATTAGCTATTGTTAACTATTTTTATTTCTCTTTCTAATACAACAATATTCTTACATATTTTTTGTGACGACCCGGCCCGTCATCACGAGAGTTACCGCCCCGTTTTCCCCTTATTGTGTTGCTTGATATTTCTATATCAGTATAAAAGTCTATCGGATGTAATTGGATTGGTTCTGGTTGAAAATAAGACATATAGCCTCTTAGAAGGGTTTGTTTCGGAAAAATAAACCCGAAGTTGACTATGTGGTTAGAGGGCTCAAATGTGAATTCCGGTGGATCGGTTGGCTTCGGCAGGTGATTTGTGACTTAGGGGAGCGATAGGAATTGAACTTGGAGGTCCAGTGTAGAAATGGGCTTGAATTGGCGAAGTTGGAATTTTGGCATAATCCGGTTGATAGGTGAGATTTTGATTCGGAAGTCTGAATGGAATTCTGAGAGCTACAGTAGCTTCGTTAGGTGATTTTGGATATGTCTGCAAATTTTCAGGTAATTCGGACATTTTTTAGTCGGGTTTTGACTGAATGTTGGTTTCAGAAGTTATTGTTGAAACTTAGGCTTGAATCCGCCTTGATTTGATGATTTTCGTGTTTACAGACGTGTTTTTATGATTGTGTCACGACCCCAAAATCCGGTCATGATGGCACCCAGCACATTGCTAGGCTAGCCTGACCAACCTTTCAAAATATTGAGCTACCAGCTCTCACTTTACCTTTAAAGTATTAACAGTAATAAGAAAGATATAAAATATGGTATAAACTGTGAAAATATCCCAAAATAGTACAATACTCCTCACATAATCCGGGGTCATGAGTCAGGAGCCTCTACCAATAGTGTCACAATAATACTGAATACATAAGTGTTTGACAAAATGCGGAAAATCAAGAAAAGATAACAAGGAAGGTCGGGTCCTGCGGAAGCCAAACAGATACCTCGACAATCCGTAAATGAGCTCTGAAGCAGCTCGGAGTCAACCCTACAGTGACGTACCTGGATCTGCACACAAGGTGCATGGAGTAGTGTGAGTACTTCCAACTCAGTGGTAATAAGCACGGATAAAGACATTGAAGGTAAAAAAACCAATAAACAACTCAACAAGGCTATATAATACCTCTTATACCCTTTTCAGTAGTATAAATATCAGATAAAGCAATGGCAGATAAGACAGTACATCAGATATATCTAAATGCAATACAGATGCATGAACATGACCGCTACGGCGCGTAGCACGATCCATTTGGGTACCCCGTGCTCACTGTGGGGGTTCAGACTCCGGAGGGGCTCCTACAGCCCAAGCGCAACATCAGTGATATTATGTGGCGCGCGCCCGATCCACTACCAGTCCAGCTACATGCAATGAAAGCCTCACAGGCACAATTAATATCATTTTAAAATCCCTTTTTAACAGCGATAATAGAAATCACTGTTAAGAAATAAAAGAGTTTTGGAAAAATCATTTTACACAGTGTTTAGCTCAGGACTGATATCATGATAACATGCTATACTCATAGAAGCAATGATTATGATCCTCACGGGATCCAAATAACTGGCTCACAACCCAAATATATCCACAACCATCCAAGTAGGAGGTTTACCAGTTCATCTATAGTCAGCAACACAGTATAATACTACAGAGTCAGACTAAGCCATAGTCCCCAATCACAATCGACCACGCACTCGCAGTAGAGTACGTGTCTCACCTTATAGTGATATGCTGGGGTTTCAAACCCTCAGGTCATCATCCATACCCATTACTTACCTCGAACCGGCTCAAAAACTAGTCCGCTATGCCCTTGCCATGAGAATAAACCTCCACGGGTGCCGAATCTCATCAAAACCAATAGGAATACATCAAAATAGGCTAAAGGAACATAAACAAATCGAGATAACTCAAATTACACCCAAAAATAAGAAGTTTCCAAAACCTGAGCCCTGTTCACGCTTCTCGAAAAATTACGAAATCCATATTTTCAGAATCCTCGTCTCGTCGCGAGTCCATACATATGAAAATTATCAAAATCGGAGTCCATTTTCTCATTCAAATCATCAATTTTCTATTTCTTAAGCTTAGAGCAAAATCCTCCATTTTTACACCTTAATTCCTCCATTTTCAAAGATTAAATCCATGATTTATCAATATATTAATATAATTTGAGTCCAAGAGTCCTTACCTGATGATGCTCCTCAATTTCCTCCTCATAATCCCCAAGTTCTTCTCTTAGTTCGAAACGCCAATTAATTTATCCCTACTGAAATTTCGAATAAGCTGAAGCATTAAACCCAACAGTGGTTTCCGCTTCTGCGACCCCGAAGTCGCTTCGGCGGTGTCGCTTCTGCAGAAAAATAGCCGCTTCTGCGGCACTCACTTAAGTCTTCAAATTCCGCTTCTGCAGATAACCTTTCGCTTCTGCGACCTCGCATACGCGGACAAAGGTCCGCTTCTGCGGAAATTCCCAAGATGACCATCTTCGCTTCTGCGGGTGAGTTCCCGCTTCTGCGCGATCACCTAAGCGAACTCTTGTCCGCTTCAGAGGACCCAGCTGATCTAACCCATTCTATCACCTACGCTTCCAAAGTTGCTTCTGTGAACTCGCTTCTGCGATCCTTTTTCCGCAGAAAAGGAAATACCAGATGACAGAACTTCAGACCTGTTGCATTGCACAAAAATTCCCGTTTGACCTTCTGTAATCATCCCGAGGCCCTCGCGACCTCAACAAAAAATACAAACTCATTCTAAAACATCATACGAACTTGTTCCCATCATAAAAGCATGCCCTTAAACACAAAAAAACACCAAATTACCTCGGATTCAAGCCTAATTTTCTTTAGAACTTCTGAAACCTATATCAAATCAAAAACCCGACCAAATGATGTCCGAACGACCTAACAATTTGCAGATATATCCAAAATCATCTAACAAAGCTACTGTAACTGTTCGAATTCAATTCCGACCGCCGGATCAAAATCTCACCTATCAACCGGATTTCGCCAAAATTCCAACTTAGCTAATTCAAGCCTATTTCTACATCGGACCTCCAAATTCAATTTCAATCGCTCCCCTAAGTCACAAATCACCTCCCGAAGCTAACCGAATTACCGGAATCTACATCCGAGCCCTCTAACCACATAGTTAACTTCAGGTTGACTTTTTTGAAACAAGCTTCACTCTAAAAGGCTATATGCCTTATTTTCAACCAGAATCAATCCAAATTCACCCGATAGACTCAAATACAGATATAGATACATAAAACAACATAATAAAGGGATAACGGGGCGGTAACTCTCATGACAATGGGACTGATCATCACATTCTCCCAAACTTAAGCAACCGCTCGTCCTCGAGCGGGCCAAGAAACATACCTGGAGTCTCAAATAAGTGAGGATATCTGCTCTGCATCTCCTACTCGGTCTCCCAAGTGGCCTCCTCCACGGCCGACCTCTTCACTGAACCTTTACTGATGCAATATCCTTAGATCTCAATCTCCGCACCTGACGACCCAATATAGCTATAGGCTCCACATCATAGGTCAAGTCATCATCAAGCTGAACTATACTGAAATACAACACATGTGATGGGTCTCCAACATACTTCTAGAGCATAGACACGTGCAACACTGGCTGAACTCCTGATAGACTAGGTGGCAAAGCAAGCATATAAGCCACATCTCCAATCCTCCTGAGAATCTCAAAAGGGCCAATGAATCTCGAACTGAGCTTTCCTTTCTTCCCAAATCTCATGATGCCTTTCATATGCAAAACCTTCAGCAAGACCTTCTCACCCACTGAATAAGACACATCCTGGACCTTCCAGTCCGCATAACTCTTTTGATGCGACTGCGCTGTGCGAAGTCTCTCCTGAATCGCCTTTACCTTGTCCAAAGCATCCTGGACCAACTCTGTCCCCAAAAACCTAGCCTCACCGGGCTCAGACCAACCAACTGGAGAGCTATACCATCTCCCATATAAGGCCTCATACGGCGCAATTTGAATATTGGATTGGTAGTTGTTGTTATAAGCAAACTCTGCGAGAGGCATGTAATCAGCCCATGAACCACCGAAATCAATAACACAAGCAACATATACTCCAATACTCTGACTGTCCGTCCGTCTGAGGATGAAATAAAGTACTTAACTCAACTTGTGAGCCTAACTCACGCTAAAATGTCCTCCGGAACTGCAAAGTAAACTGAGTAACTCTATCTAATATAATAGAAATGGGAATTCTGTACAATCTCACAATCTCATGAATGAATATCTTTGTTAACCGCTATAATGAGTATGTAGTACACACAAGAATGAAGTGAGTTGACTTGGTCAGCCTATCCACAATTTCCACTTGGGAATATCAATACGCTGAAACACGCCACCGGGCCTCTTATGCTCATACTTGACCTACTGACAGCTGAGGCACTGTGCTACATGATTCACAATATCCTTCTTCATCCTTCTCCGCCAATAATGTTGTCTTAAATCCTGATACATTTTTGTGGCACTATGATGGATAGAATACCGCTAGCTTTGGCCTCCTCCAATATCAACTCACGAAGGCCATCAACATTGGGCACGCAAATCTGGCCCTACATCCTCAACACACAATCACTATCAGTAGTAACATCTCTGGCATCATCATGCTGCACTATGTCCTTAAGGACAAGCAAGTGTGGATCATCATACTGGCGCTCACGAATGCGATCATATAAGGAAGACTAAGAAATAACGCAAGCATACACCCTGCTAGGCTCCAAAATATCCAACCTCACTAGCCGATTGGCTAACTCCTGAACATCATATGCAATGGTCTTTCCCCAACTGGAATATACGCCAAGCTGCCCATACTAACCGCCTTTCAGCTCAAAGCATCGACCACTACATTAGCCTTCCCAGGATGATATAGAATAGCAATTTCATAATCCTTGAGCAACTCAAGCCAACTCCGTTGCCACAAATTGAGATCCTTCTATTTGAAAAAATGCTGGAGACTACGGTGATTAGTATACACCTCACAGGACATGCCGTACAAATAGTGCCTCCAACTCTTCAAGGTATGAACTATGGCAGCAAACTCCAAATCATGAACAGAGTAGTTCTTCTCATGAGGCATCAACTGACGAGAAGCATAAGCAATAAATCTACCCTCCTACATTAATACACAACCTATCCCCACTCTCAAGGTATCACAATATACGGTATATGAACCATGGCAAGACTAGCACTGGAGCTGTGGCCAAAGCTGTCTTGAGCTTCTAAAAGCACTCCTTGCACTCATCCGACCACACGAATGGTGCACTCTTCTGCGTTAACCTGGTCAAAGAAGAAGCAATGGATGAAAATCCCTGAACAAACCGATGATAATATCCGGCCAAACCAAGGAAACTCTGGATCTCCATAGCTGAGGACGCTCTAGGCCAACTCTGCACCGCCTCTATCTTTTTCGGGTCAACTTAAATACCATCACGAGACACCATATGACCCAGAAAAGCTACAGACTCAAGCCAAAACTCGTACTTGAGGAACTTCGTATACAACTTCTCCTTCCTCAACCTCTACAATACAACTCTCAAATGCTGAGCATGCTCCTCCTGTCTACGGGAGTTCGCTAGGATGTCATCAATAAATACGATCACGAAGGAAACCAGATATGGCCGGAACACACTGTTCATCAAGTGCATGAACGCGGCTGGGGCATTGGTTAGCTCAAAAGACATCACAAGAAACTCATAGTGCCCATATCTGATCTTGAAAAATCTCTAATCTTCAGCTGGTGATAGCCTGAACGATGATCAATCTTCGAGAACACCCTCGCTCCCTGGAGCTGATCAAATAAATCATCAATGCGCGGTTGAGGATACTTGTTCTTCACTGTTACCTTGTTCGGCTGTCTATAATCAATGCACATCCTCACTGAGCCATCTTTTTTCTTAACAAATAACATCAGTGCACCCCACGGTGACATACTAGGGTGAATGAATCCCTTATCAAAAAGCTCCTGAAGCTGTTCTTTCAATTCCTTCAACTCAGCTAGTGACATACGATAAGGAGGAATAGAAATGGGCTGAGTGCCATCACCAAATCAATACCAAAATTGATATCCCTGTCTGGCGGCATGCCCGACAGGTCTGATGGGAACACATTTGGAAAGTCCCTCACAACAGGCACATAATCAATTCTATAAGTCTCAGCTCCCACATCCCTCAGAAACTCTAAATACAATAAACACCCTTTTTCAACCATTTTCTGAGCCTTAAGAATGAAATCATACGGCTAGGGACATAATCAGTCGAACCCCGCCACTAAATCTGAGGAATACCAGGAATTGTCAATGTAACTGTCTTGGTATAACAGTCCAAAATAGCATGGTACGGGGATAGCCAATCTATGCCCAAAATCACATCAAAATATACCATGCCCAACAATAGCAAATTAACTCGGGTCTCCATACCCCCAATGGAAACAAGGCAGGATCGATAAACATGATTGATAATAATCGTATCACCCACCGAGGTGGATACATGAACAAGCAAGGAAAGACTACCATGGGTCGTACCCAAATAATGAGCAAAATAAGAAGACACGTAGACCCGGGATCAAAAAAATTAAAGCATCTTTGTGACAAAATGAAATGATACCTGTAATCACTGCATCTGAAGCAACAACATCTCTCCTCTCAGGAAGTGCATAAAAATGTGCCTGACCACCACACGATCGCTACTCACTTTTGGGGTGACCTCTAGAAGAATGACCTCCACCCCTACTAGCCTGGGATGGTGCTGAAGTAGATGGAGCTGAAGAGGAGAGCTGATCCCTCTGCTGAGACCTACCCCTTTGAAATTGAGGACATTGTCTCGTAATGTGGCCAAACTCACCACACTTAAAACAACTGCCCCGCGCTCGAGAAGGGGTATGAAGGGAACCCCTCACCGTAGATGAACCCTGGGTTGAAGAAGAAAGTGCTGAACTTTGAGCTGGGAAGGCACTGAGTGAAGACTGGACCTGCTAAAAACCCTGACAGCCACGGCAGGAAGAAGCTCCATTATGCTTCTGGCGACCTAACTGAGGAGGTCTAGATGAATGACCTCTACCCTGATTAAACTAGCCCCTAGATGGAGCACCACTATAGCTGCTAAACCTCGAGGCCTCTTTTCCTCCCTCTCCTCTCACTTACGGCGACAATCTGCCTCAATCTGGCATGCCATATCCACAACCTCCTCAAAAAATGCTGCCACTACCCTCTCCCTGGTCATCAAGATACGAATAGAATTGTTGAGGCCATCTATGAACCTCCTGATCCTCTCCTGATTTGTCGAGATCATCAAAATAGCATGCCTGGCCAATTGAGTATACGTCAACTCGTACTGAGTCACTGTCATATCACCCTGCACTAGCCACTCAAACTGGTGATGCAGCTCCTCTCTACAGGACTGTGGCACATATTCTCTAAAAAGAGAGTGTAAAATGCTTCCAAGTAAGGGGTGTTGCCCATGTAGTCCTATTCCTCTCGAACTCCTCCTACCAAATGAATGCTGGTCCTGAAAACTGAAATGTAGTAAAAGAAACCCCACTAGACTCAAGAATCCCTATTGTACGCAACATCCTTTGACACTTGTCCAAGAATCCCTAGGCATCCTCGCCCTCAGTACCACCGAATGTAGACGGCTGAAGTTTGCCAAATCTCTCTAACCGACACTGCTCGTCGTCAGGCATCACTGAAATAACATACCCTGGGGCTGGCACAACTGGCGCAACCGGAACAGCTGGTGCAACTACCTGAGCTGGGACTGCCTCTAGCGTCTGAAGTCCCTGCACAACCTGCTCTGGTGTGCAAGCTGCGGGGGTCCAATGACCACCCCGGTCTGAGATGTCACTACTGCATTATTAGCAAAAACTACCTTAGCCAACCTAGCACAAATAGATCCTGAAGGCCAGGAATAACAATAGGCACTGCCGGTGCTAGAGCGGGTGCTGCTGGAGCCTCAACCACTGGGGGTTGATCCTGGATAGGGGCAACAGGTGGGTCTACTGGCACTGCCCCTACCACTCTACCACGACCACGACCACGGCCGCGAACACGACCTCTAGCTTGTGGCAATGGTGGTCACCCACCTCGTCCTATAGATGAGTCCTCGCCATCTGCAGGAGAATAGAATACAGAGGTTCAGTTCTTGGAATAACAAAACCGCACAATAGAGTTCAAAAAGTATGAAGTGTTTCCTAAAGGTCTGCAGCTTCCCGAGGATAAATACAGACGTCTCCGTACCGATCCGTGAGACACTACTAACCGGCTCAAGACTTATAAGGCCTAGTAACCTAGGTTCTAATACCAACTTGTCACGACCCCAAACCCCGGTCGTGATGGCGCCCAGCAAATTGCTAGACCAGCCTGACCAACCTTTCAAAATATTGAGCTACCAACTCTCACTTTACCTTTAAAGAATTAATATTAATAAGAAAGATATAAAATCTAGCATAAACTGTGAAAATATCCCAAAATAGTACAATACTCTCCATAGAATCCGTGGTCATGAGTCAGGAGCCTCTACCAAGAGTATCACAATAATACTGAATACATAAGTGTTTGACAAAATACGAAAAATCAAGAAAATATAACAAGGAAAGTCATGTACTACGGAAGCCAACCAGTTACCTCGACAATCCGTAAATAAGCTCTGAAACAGCTGGGAGTCAACCCTGTTGTGAAGTACCCGGATCTGCACACAAGGTACAGGGAGTAATGTGAGTACTACAAACTCAGTGGTAATAAGCACAGATAAAGATATTGAAGGTAAAAATACCCAATAAACCTCTCAGCAAAGCTATATAATACCTTCTTTACCCTTTTTTAGTAGTATAAATATCAGATAAAGCAATGGCAGATAAGATAGTACAACATATATGTCTAAATTCAATGCAGACGCATGAACATGACCGCTACGGCGCATAGCCCGATCCATTTGGGTACCAGCGCTCACTGTGGGGGTTCAAACTCCGGAGGGGCTCCTATAGCCCAAGCGCAATATTAGTAATATGCTGTGGCGTGCAGCCTGATCCACTACCTGTCCAGCTATATGCAATGCTAGCCGCACAAGCACAATTAATATCATTTTGAAATCCCTTTCTAACAGTGATAATAGAAATCAGTGTTCAGAAATACAAGAGTTTTGGAAAAATCATTTTAGATAGTGTATAGCTCAAGACTGATATCATGATAACATCCTATACTCATAGAAGCAACGATAACGATCCTCACTGTATCCAAATAACTAGCTCACATCCCAAATATATCCACAACCATCCAAGTAGAAGGTTTACCGGCTCATCTATAGCCAACAATATAGTATAATACAACAAAGTCGGACTAAGCCATAGTCCCCAATCACAATCGACCCCGCACTCACAGTAGAGTACATGTCTCGCCTCAATACACCGTCACATAGTGATATATCGGGGTTTCAAATACTCAGGTCATCATCTATACCTATTACACACCTCGAACCGGCTTAAAAACTAGTCTGATATGCTCTTGCCACGAGAATCAACCTCAACGGGTGCTGAATCTGATCAAAACCAATAGGAATACATCAAATTAGGCTAAAGGAACATAACCCAATCGAAATAACTCAAATTACACCCAAAAACATGAAGTTGCCAAAACCGAGCCTTGGGCCCGCTTCTTGAAAAATTACAAAATCCACATTTTCATAATCCTCGTCTTGCCACGAGTCTATACATATGAAATTTATCGAAATCGGAGTCCATTTGCTCATTCAAATCATAATTTTCTATTTCTTAAGCTTAGAGCAAAATTCTCCATTTTTATACCTTAATTCCTCCATTTTCAGAGATTAAATCCATGATTTATCAATATATTAATATAATTTGAGTCCAAGAGTCCTTACCTGATGATACTCCTTAATTTCCTCCTCAAAATCGCCCAATTCTTGTCTTTGTTCGAAGCCACAATTAATTTATCCCTGTTGAAATTTTGAATAAGCTGAAGCATTAAACCCTACAGTGGTTTTCGCTTCTGCGACTCCGAAGTTGCTTCCGCGCTCCTGCTTCTGCAGAAAAATAGCCGCTTATGCGACACTCAATTAAGTATTCGAATTCCACTTATGCGGATAACCACTTACTTCTGCGACCTCGCATACGCGGACAAAGGTCCGCTTCTGCGGAAATTCCCAAGATGGCCATCTACGCTTCTGCGGGCGAGTTCCCGCTTCTGTGGGCTCACCTAAGCGAACTCCTGTCCGCTTCTATGGACCCAGCTGAGCTAACCCATTCTTGCACCTGCGCCTCCAAAGCCGCTTATACGGACTCGCTTCTGCAGTCCTTTTTCCGTAGACCTTCCGTAATCATCCCAAGGCCCCCGGGACCTCAACAAAAAATACAAACTCATTCTAAAATATCATACGAACTTGTTCCAATCATAAAATCACGCTCTTAAACACAAAAATCACCAAATTACCTCGGATTCAAGCTTGATATTCCTTAGAACTTCTGAAACCTACATCCAATCAAAAACCTTACCAAATGATGTCATAATGACCTGAAAATTTGCAGACATATCCAAAATCACCTAACGAAGCTACTACAACTATTCGGAATTTCATTCTGACCCCCAAATCAAAATCTCACCTATCAACCGAATTTCGCCAAAATTCCAACTTAGCTAATTAAAGCCTATTTCTACACCGGACCTCCAAATTCAATTTCGATCGCTCCCCTAAGTCACAAATTACCTCCTGAAGCTAACTAAATCATCGTAATCCACATCTAAGCCCTCTAACAACATAGTCAACTTTAGGTTGACTTTTCTGAAACAAGCTTCACTCTAAAAGGCTATATACCTTATTTTCAGCCAGAATCAATCCAAATTCACCCGATAGACTCAAATATAGATATATAAACATAAAACAATATAATGAGGGGATAATTGGTGGTAATTCTCATGACGACAGGTCGGGTCGTCATAGATTAGAACAAGTTTGTATCGTATTTTGGAGTAGGTTGCTGGTTTTAGTTGAGGTCCCGGGGGCCTCGGGGTGATTCTGGGGGTTCAAACAGATCATTTTGGTTAAGCCAGGATATTAGATTTTGCAGTCATAAAGTTGCAAGTTCTTGTTCAATGCGATCGCAGGGGTTCTGCTGCAATCGCGTAGAAGGTTTGGGGGAGGCTTCATTTTTGTTCTCTGTGATCGCAGATATTGGTATGCTATCGCATAGTTGGTGTAGTTTGTCTTCTGCGATCGTATATAAGTGTGTGTGATCATATAGTGTTATGGATCAGGTGTTCTAGGGGGAGTTAGGTACTGTGCGATCGTAGATAGTTAAATGCGATCACGTAGTGTTGGACTGTTCAAGCAATGTGATCATGAAGAATTTATTGCGATTGGATAGGTCATCTTGGAGGCTGGAAAATATTGTTCAATACGATCGCAGGTCTGGTGATGCGATCACATAGGGAAATTAACTAGGCGAACATAAGGGTTTTATAACATATCATCCGCAAGCAAAAACACATTTCCACCATTGTTGGGCATATTTTGGATCTATTGGATGAGAGATTAAAATGTTTTCACCTAGATTTCGATTGGAGGTAAGTTTTATGGACTAATTACGTGATTTTATCATAGAATCTTCATCTAAATCACTGAAATTTGGGTGTAAATTGGAGGAGTTAAGGCTTGATTTTTTATTTTGAAAATTTGGAATTTGAAGGGGCTATTGGACTCCGATTTTGATAAATTTTATATGTATGGATTCGTGGTGAGACAAGGATTCCGGAAATGGGAATTTTATAATTTTTAAAGAAGCGGGCCTAGGGCTCGGGTTTTTCCAACTTGGTATATTTTTATAGTTATTTTGATTGGGTTATGCTCCATTAGACTATTTGGATGTATTCCTATTGGTTTTGATCAGATTTGGCACTCGCGGAGGTTGATTCTAGAGGGAAAGGCATTGCGGACTAGTCTCAGAGTCGGTTCGAGGTGAGTAATAGATGTGGATAATGACCTGAGGGTTTGAAAGCTTGGTATATCACTATGTGACATTGTATTGAGGAGAGACACGTACTCTACGGTGACTGTGGGGTCGATTGTGATTAGGGACTATGGCTTAGTCCGACCGTGTGGCATTGTACTGTATTGTTCGCTATAAATGAGTCGGTAAACCTCCTACTTGGATGGTTATGGATATATTTGGGGTGTGTGACGGTTATTTGGATCCTGTGAGGATCGTTATCACTGTTTCTATGATCATAGCATGTTTTCATGATTTCAGTCCTAAGCTAAACACTGTCTAAAAAAATGATTTGCAAATTATGAGATTTCTGAACACTTAATCCTATAATTTCTGTTAAATGGAACTGAAAAAATGGTAAGTATTTGTGTATGTGAGGCTTGCATTGCATGTATCTGGACTAATAGTGGATCGGGTTGCACGCCGCAGCATATGTTATTGGTAGTGTGCTTGGGATGTAGTAGCCCCTCAGGAGTCTGAACCCCCACAGTGAGCGCGGGTACCCAAATGGATCAGACTATGCACCGTAGCGTCATGTTCATGTGCATCTGCATTACATTACGCATTTACACTTAATTGCTTTATCTGTTACTGCTTTCCCTGAGATTTATACTGTTAAAAAAGAAATGAAAAATTGTACAGCTTTACTTTGTGGTATTTTGGGTTTTCTTACCTTCAATATCATTATACATGCCTATTACCACTAAGTTGGAAGTACTCACTTTACTCCATGCACCTTGTGTGCAGATCCAAGTACCTGTCAGCAGGGTTGATTTCTTAGTGCTATCAGTGTATTCTCCAAAGTTGTCAAGGTAGTTGCCTAGCATCCGCAGGACCCGACTTCTCTCCTGTTTATCTATGTTTTGACTTCTGTGTACTCAGATTATTATACATTCAGTATTACTAGTTCGTTATTCAGTATTGGCCCGTATACTATCTATCTGCACTGGTTTGGCTCAGCCAGTTTCAGCTACTACTGCCGCAGAGACATCTCATACCGGGGATGGTGATCAGAACCTCGTAGCTCGTACACCAAAGTAGGTTGTGCAGGGATTTCAGACGCTAGAGGTAGCCCCAGCTCCTATAATTGCACTGGCTGTTCTAGTTGTACCCGTTGTGCCAGCCCTAGGGTATGTTGTTCCAGTGATGCCTGACGACAAGCAGCATCGGTTAGAGAGGTTTGGCAAACTTCAGCTGCCTACATTCAACAGTACTGAGGGCGATGAGTCCTCGGGATTCTGGGATAAGTGTTAGAAGACGTTACGTACAACAAGGATTCTTGAGTCTAGTGGTGTGTCTTTTACTACATTCCAGTTTTCGGGGCAAGCATTCATATGGTGGGAGGAGTTCGAGAGGCGTAGGCCTGCCGGAGCAGCACCCCTTACCTGGCAGCAGTTTTCCACTCTCTTTATAGAGAAGTTTGTGCCGCAGTCCCATAGAGAGGAGCTGCGCCCCTAGTTTGAGTGGCTATTTTAGTGTAATATAATAGTGACTTAGTACGAGTTAAGACATACTCAGTTAGCCAGACATGCTACATGGATGATCCCGACAGATCGGGAGAGGATCAGGAGGTTCATAGATGGCCTCAACTATTCTATTCGTATCTTAATGACCAGTGAGAGAGTCGTGGCAGCATCCTTCGAGGAGGTAGTGGATATGGCACACCAGATTGAGGCGGATCGTCGCCGAGAGCGAGAGGAGAGGAGGCCAAGAGGCCTCGAGGTTCGGACAGCTATAGTGGTGCTCCATCCAGGGGCCAGTTTCATCAGGGCAGAGGTCGTTCTTTTAGACCTCCTCAGTTAGGTCGCCTTGAGCACAGTGCAGCTTCTTCCGGCCATGGCTGTCATGGTTATCAGTAGGGCCAGTCTTCACTCTGCGCCTCAGCTCAGAGTTCAGCACCTTCTTCTTCAGCCTAGGGTTTATCTACAGTGGGGGGTTCCCTTCAGTCCCCTTCTCCAGCACCGGGCAGTTGTTTTAAGTGTGGCAAGTTTTGCCACATAAGGAGGTAGTGTCCTTGACTCCATAAGGGTAGGTCACAGTAGAGGGATCATCCCTCATTTTCTTCTCCATCTACTTCAGCACCATCCCTCTCTGGTAGGGGTGGTGGCTAGTCTTCTAGAGGTTACCCCATGAGCGATGAGCGATCGAGCGGTGGTTAGGCTCGTTTCTATGCACTTTCGGGTAGGAGAGATGTTGTTGCTTCAGATGTAGTGATCACATGTATTATTTCAGTTTATCACAGGGATGCTTCTGTTTTGTTTAATCTCGGGTCAACATATTCGTATGTGTCTTCTTATTTTACTCATCATTTGGGTACGACTCGTGGTTGTCTTGCCTTGCATGTGCGTGTATCTACCCAGTGTGTGGTATAATTGTTGTGTATCACGTCTATCGATCCTTTCTTATTACTAATTAGGGTTTGGAGACCCGAGTTGATTTGCTATTATTGGGTATGGTAGACTTCGACGTGATTTTGGGCATGGATTGGCTATCCCTATGCCATGCTATTCTGGATTGTCATGCCAAGACAGTTACATTGGCTATTCCTGGTATTCCGCAGATTGAGTGGCGGGATTCGACTAATTATGTCCCTAGCCGGGTGATTTCATTCTTAAAGGTTTAGAGGATGTTTGAAAAAGGGTGTTTATCATATTTACCATTTGTGAGGGATATTGGAGCTGAGACTCCTAGTATTTATTTTGTGCCCATTGTAAGGGAATTTCCAGATGTGTTTCCAACAGACCTGTCCGGCATGCCGCCGAACAGGGATATCGACTTTGGTAATTGTTTGGTGCCGGGAACTCAGCCCATCTCTATTCCTACTTATCGTATGGCACTAGCTAAGTTGAAGGAATTGAAAGAGCATCTTCAGGAGCTCCTAGATAAGGGATTCACTCGCCCTAGTATGTCACCGTGCGGTGCACCGGTAATGTTTGTTAAGAAGAAAAATGGCTCAATGAGGATGTGTATTGATTATAGACAGCTGGACAAGGTAACGGTTAAGAACAAGTATCCTCTACTGTGCATTGATAATTTATTTGATCAGCCCCAAGGATAGAGGGTGTTCTCGAAGATTGATCTTTGTTTAGGCTATCACCAGCTGAAGATTAGATATTCTGATATTATAAAGACAGCCTTCAGAACGAGATTTGGGCAATATGAGTTTCTAGTGATCTCTTTTGGGCAGACCAATCCCAGTCGCGTTCATGCACTTGATGAACAGCATGTTTCGGCCTTATCTGGATTCCTTTTTATTGTGTTTATTGATGACATCCTAGTGTACTCTCGTAGCCAGGAGGAGCATGCTCAGCATTTTAGAGTTGTATAGCAGAGGTTGATGGAGGAGAAGTTGTATGCAAAGTTCTCCAAGTGTGAGTTCTGGCCTGAGTCTATAGCGTTTCCGGGTCATGTGGTGTCTTGAGATGGTATTCAGGTTGACCCGAAGAAGATAGGCGGTGCAGAGTTGGCCTCGACCATCCTTAGCTACGGAGATCTAGAGTTTTCTTTGCCTGGCAGGTATTATCGCCAGTTTGTTTAGGGATTTCCTCTATTGCTTCGTCTTTGACTAGGTTGACACAGAAGGGTGCACATTTTGTATGGTCGGATGAATACGAGTAGAGCTTTCAGAAGCTCAAGACAGCTATAACACAGCTCCAGTGTCAGTCTTGCCATCAACTTTAGGTTCTTATATCGTATATTGTGATGCATCAAGAGTAGGGATATGTTGTGTATTGATGCAGGAGGGTAGAGTTATTGCTTATGCTTCTCGTCAGTTGAAGCCTCATGATAAGAACTACCCTGTTCATGATTTAGTGTTAGCTGCCATAGTTCATGCCTTGAAGATTTGGAGGTACTATTTGTGCGGCATGTCATGTGAGGTGTATACTGATCTTCGCAGTCTCCAATAGTTGTTTAAACATAAGGATCTCAATTTGAGGCAGCTGAGGTGGCTTGAGTTGCTCAAGGGTTATGACATCACCATTTCATATCATCTGGGGAAGGCCAATATAATGGCCACTGCTTTGAGCCGAATTGCAGTTAGTATGGGCAGCTTGGCGTATATTCCAGTTGGGGAGAGACCCTTTGCATGTGATGTTCAAGCGTTGGCCAATCAGCTAGTGAGCTTGGATATTTCACAGCTAAGCAGGGTGTAGGCTTGCATTGTTTCTCGTTCTTCCATATCTGATCGCATTCGTGAGAGCCGGTATGATGATCCACACTTGCTTGTCCTTAAGTATAGAGTTCAGAATGATGATGCCAGGGATGTTACTATTGATAGCGATGATGTGTTGAGGATGTAAGGCCGGATTTGCATGCCCAGTGTAGATGGCTTTTGGGAGTTGATATTGGAGGAGGCCCAAAGCTCGCAGTATTCTGTCCATCCAGGTGCCGCAAAGATGTATCAAGATTTGAGACAGCACTACTGGTGGAGGAGGATGAAGAAGGATATTGTGAGTCATGTAGCCCGGTGCCTCAACTCTCAGCAGGTCAAGTATGAGTATTAGAGCCCCGGTGGCGTGTTTCACCGTATTGATATTCCTGAGTGCAAATAGGAGAAGATTACTATGAACAATGTTAGTGGTCTCCCTCGGAATGCGAGAAAGTGTGATTCAGTTTGGGTGATTGTGGATAAGCTGACCAAGTCTGCACACTTCATTCCTGTGTGTACTACATATTCCTCGAAGCGGTAAGTAGAGATATTCATCCGTGAGATTGTGAGATTGCATGGGGTCCCAGTTTGTATTATATCAGACAGAGGTACTCAGTTTACTTCGCATTTTTGGAGGACATTCCAGCGAGAGTTGGGTTCACAAGTTGAGTTGAGTACTGCATTTCATCCTGAGACGGACGGACAGTCCGAGCGTACTCAGATCTTGGAGGAAATGTTGTGTGCCTGTGTTATTGATTTTGGTGGTTCTTGGGCGGACTACTTGCCTCTCGCAGAGTTTGTTTATAATAACAGCTACCAATCCAGTATTCAGATGGCACCGTATGAGGCCTTATATGAGAGACTATGTAGATCTCCAGTTGGTTCGTTTGAGCCCGGTGAGGCTAGGTTATTGGGGACAGAGTTGGTCCAGGATGCATTGGACAAGGTGAAGGTGATTCAGAAGAGACTTCACACAGCTGAATCGCGCCAGAAGAGTTATGCAGACCGGAAGGTTTGGGATGTGTCTTATTCAGTGGGTGTGAAGGTCTTGCTGAAGGTTTCTCCTATGAAAGGAATCATGAGATTTGGGAAGAAAGGAAATCTCAACTCGAGATTCATTGGCTCTTTTGAGATACTAAGAAGGATTGGAGATGTGGCCTATATGCTTGCTTTTCCACCCAGCCTATCGGGTGTTCATCCATTATTCCACATATCTATGCTCCGGAAGTATTTTGGGGACCATCACATGTGTTGGATTTCAGTACAGTTCAGCTAGATGATGACTTGACTTATGATGTGGAGCATATAGCTATATTGGGTCGTCAGGTGCAAAGATTGAGGTCTAAGGATATAACATCAATGAAGGTGCACTAGAGAGGTCGGCCCGTTGACGAGGCCACTTCGGAGATCGAGTAGGAGATGCGGATCAGATATCCACACTTTTTTTAGACTCCAGGTATGTTTTTTGACCCTCTCGAGGATGAGCGTTTGTTTAAGTTGGGGAGGATATGACGACCCAGCCTGTCATCATGAGAGTTACTACCCAGTTTCCACCTTATTGTGTTGCTTTATGTTTCTATATCAGTATTACAGTCTATCGAGAGTAATTGGACTGGTTCTAGTTGAAAATAAGGCATATAGCCTCTTAGAAGGGATTTTCCTTAAAAAAAAGTCAACCTGAAGTTGATTATGTTGTTAAAGGGCACAGATGTGTATTCTGATGGTTCGGTTAGCTTCAGTAGGTGATTTGTGACTTACGGGAGCGATCAAATTTGAATTTGGAGGTCCGGTGTAGAAATAGGCTTGAATTGGCGAAGTTGGAATTTTGGCGGAATCCGGTTGATAGGAAAGATTTTGATCCGGGAGTTTGAATGGAATTCTGAGAGTTGAAGTAGTTTTGTTAGGTGATTTTGTATATGTCTGCAAATTTTCAGGTCATTCGGACACCGTTTGGTCGGGTTTTTTGATTGAATGTTGGTTTTGGAACTTATAGTTGAAACTTAGGCTTGTATCCGCCTTGATTTGATGATTTTTTTGTTTAAGAACGTGTTTTTATGATTGGAACAAGTTCGTATCGTGTTTTGGAGTTGGTTGGTGGTTTTGGTTGAGGTCCCGGGGGCCTTGGGATGATTCCGGGGGTTCAAACGAATCATTTTGGTTAAGCTAGGATATCAGCTTTTACTGTCATAAAGTTGTAGGTTCTTGTTCAATACGATCGCGGGGGTTCTGCTGCGATCGCGTAGAAGGTTTGGGGGAGGCTTCATTTTTGTTCTCTGTGATCGCAGATATTGGTATGCAATCGCATAGTTGGTGGAGTTTGTCTTTTGCGATCGTAGATAAGTGTGTGCGATCGTATAGTGTTATGAATCATGTGTTCTACGGGGAGTTAGGTACTATGCGATCGCAGATAGTTAAATGCGATCGCGTAGTGTTGGACTGTTCAAGTAATGCGATTGCGGAGAGTTTACTGCGATCGTAAAGAGTTTATTGCGATCGCATAAGTCATTTTAGAGGCTGGAAAATATTGTTCAATGCGATCGCAGGTCTGGTGATGCGATCACATAGGGTAATTAACTGGGTGGACATAAGGATTTTATAACATATCATCCACGAGCAGAAACACATTTTCACCATTGTTGGGCATATTTTGGAGCTATTGGACGAGGGAGTAAGATGTTTTCACCTAGATTCGATTGGAGGTAAGTTTTATGGACTAATTACGTGATTTTATCATAAAATCTTCATCTAAATCAATAAAATTGGGTGTAAATTGGAGGATTTAGGCTTGGTTTTTAATTTTGAAAATTTGGAATTTGAATGGGCTATTGGACTCCGATTTTGATAAATTTTATATGTATGGACTCATGGCGAGACGAGGATTCCGGAAATATGAATTTCATAGTTTTTTGATAAGAGGTCCTGGGGCTCGAATTTTGCCAACTTCGTGTTTTTGGGTGTTTTTCTAGTTATTTCGATTGGGTTATGCTCCATTAGCCTATTTTGATGTATTCCTATTGGTTTTGATCAGATTTGGCACCCGTGGAGGTTGATTCTAGAGGGGAAGGCATTGCGGACTAGTCTCGGAGCCGGTTCGAGGTGAGTAATAAATGTGGATGATGACCTGAGGGTTTGAAACCTCGGTATATCACTATCTAACATTGTATTGAGGTGAGACACGTACTCTACGGTAAGTGCGGGGTCGATTGTGATTGGGGACTATGGCTTAGTCCGACCGAGTGGCATTGTACTGTATTGTTCGCTATAAATGAGATATATTTGGGATGTGTGTCATTTATTTGGATCCCGTGAGGATCGTTATCATTGTTTCTATAATCATAGCATGTGGATCGGGTTGCGCGTCGCAGCATATGTTATTGATATTGCGCTTGGGCTGTAGGAGCCCCTCCAGAGTCTGAACCCCTATAGTGAGTGTGGGTACCCAAATGGATTGGGCTACGTATTGTAGCATCGTGTTCATGTGCATCTGCATTGCATTATGCATTTACACTTAACTGCTCTATCTGTAACTGCTTTCCCTGAGATTTATACTGTTAAAAAGAAAATGAAAAATTGTATAGCTTTACTGTGTTGTATTTTGGGTTTTCTTACCTTCAATATCATTATACATGCCTATTACCACTGAGTTGGAAGTACTCACTTTACTCCCTGCACCTTGTGTGCATATCCAGGTACCTCTCAGCAGGGTTTATTTCTAGCTGCTATCAGCGTATTCTCCAGAGTTGTCGAGGTAGCTGCCTGGCATCGCAGGACGCGATTTCTCTCCTGTTTATCTATGTTTTGACTTCTGTGTACTCAGATTATACATTCATTATTATTAGTTCATTACCCGGTAGAGGCTCTTGACTTGTGACCCCAAATTTGTGGGAGGATATTGCACTGGTTATTTTGTTATCTTCTATAAACTTGCTAAATTTTAGACAATTCGTCGTTGTTAATGATTTTTGAAATAAGGAATGTGAGCTTGCAGCTCGATAATATGTGTGGAAGGTCGGTCTTGCATAGCAAGGTAAGAAAACCCAAAATACAACACAGTAAAGCTATACAATTTTTCATTTTCTTTTTAACAGTATAAATCTCAGGGAAAGCAGTTACAGATAGAGCAGTTAAGTGTAAATGCGTAACGCAATGCAGATACACATGAACACGATTCTACAACGCGTAGCCCGATCCATTTGGGTACCGACGCTCACTATGGGGGTTTAGACTCCGGAGGGGCTCCTACAGCCCAAGCGCAATATCAATAACATATGTTGCGACGCGTAGCCCGATCCACATGCTATGATTATAGAAACAGTGATAACGATCCTCACGGGATCCAAATAAATGACACACATCCCAAATATATCCATAACTATTCAAGTAGGATGTTTACCGGCTCATTGCTCATTTATAGCGAACAATATAGTACAATGCCACTCGGTCGGACTAAGCAATAGTCCCCAATCACAATCGACCCCGCACTCACCGTAGAGTACGTGTATCACCTCAATACAGCGTTAGATAGTGATATACCGAGGTTTCAAACCCTCAGGTCATCATCCACATCTATTACTCACCTCGAACCGGCTCCGAGACTAGTCTACAATGCCTTTCCCTCTAGAATCAACCTCCGCGGGCGCCAAATCTGATCAAAACCAACAGGAATACATCAAAATAGGCTAATGGAGCATAAGCCAATCGAAATAACTTGAAAAACACCCAAAAATACGAAGTTGGCAAAATTCGAGCCCCATGAACGCTTCTCAAAAAATTATGAAATTCACATTTCCGGAATCCTCGTCTCACCATGAGTCCATACATATAAAATTTATCAAAATCGGAGTCCAATAGCCCATTCAAATTCCAAATGGTCAAAATTAAAAACCAAGCCTAACTCCTCCAATTTACACCCAATTGTAGTGATTTAGATGAAGATTCTATGATAAAATCACGTAATTAGTCCATAAAACTTACCTCCAATCGAAATCTAGGTGAAAACATCTTACTCTCTCATCCAATAGCTCCAAAATATGCCCAACAATGGTGGAAATGTGTTTTTGCTCGTGGATGATATGTTATAAAATCCTTATGTCCGCCCAGGTAATTACCCTATGTGATCGCATCACCAGACCTGTGATCGCATTGAACAATATTTTCCAGCTCGATAATATGTGTGGAAGGTCGGGCTTGCATAATAATAAAAAAATTTAAGAAGTATACACTGGCTCTATTTTTTAAATTAAGTTAGTAATAAAAAAATTTAAGAAGTATATCCTAAAAGTAATAAGATTACATGGCCAAAAATACGTCTCTATCCCGAAAGTAATTATACTAATAGAAAATCTAACATGTTTCTAGAGGTATTAGGCTTACATGCTAACAACTAGTTGTGACGACCCAAAGGGTCATCACTTATTTAATTAATCATTTCGAGCTTCTGAGGCCTTAGAAACCTCATTCTATGTTGGCTCGATTTACGTGCACAATCCGAGCATGTAGCCGAAAAGATTTTTGTGATAGAAAATATGAATTTTATGAGAAATTTGGATAAAAATGATATTAATATTGATATGGTTGACTTCGGTCAACATTTTTGGTAAACGGATCCGGACCCGAGATTGGATGGTCCCGAGAGGTCCGTAGAAAAATGTGGGACTTGGACATGCGTCCGGAGTCGAATTCTGAGGCCTAGAGCCCAAGTTATGAATTTTTATATGAAATTATTTTTGATGTAATTATTAAAGGAAATAAATTAATTGACCTTGGTATCGGGCTCGTATTTTGGTTCCGACGCCCGGTACAAGTCTTAAATATTATGTATGTGATTTCGTAAAGTTTGGTGACATTCGGATGTCGTTTGAGATGTTTTGGACCTTGAGTTCCAAGTTAAGAAGTTTTGAAAATCAAAAGTATGAAAATCATATACATGAACTCGTGGGGGGATGGGTAACCGGATTTTGGTCCTAACCCCGAGTTCCGACCATGTGGGCCCGGGGTTGAAATTCACTATTTCGGGTAGAATGTTGTAAAAGATGTATTTGGTCTTAAGAATTAGTTTGTTGAGTAGTATTGATGAATTTGAATCAATTATGTATAGATACGATTGGATTGGAGCCAAAGTTGAAAGAAAAAGACATTTCCATGGATTGAATTGTTCATAAGCATTCGAGGTAAGTGTTTGTTCTATCCTAGCTTGAGGGAATAGGATTATGTGTTATGTGTTATGTGATCGAGTGCGGTGTATGGGCTGTGGTGACGAGCATCCATACACTCGCGTCTAGTATGACCGGGAGTCGTTGAAAAATGATTATTTTGAGATATATTACAGATGAAATGTTATTATTTTCCCTTGTTGGGACTTGTTGTGAAGATAATTATTGATTGCCCTTGATGGGACGGTTTATGAATTGCTGTTTCTTTCTTTGCCCTTAACCTGTGATTGTTATTTGGGTGAGGAAGAGTGATAATGCACGAAGGGTGATGCCGTGCCATATTTATTTATTTATGCACGAAGGTTAATGCCGTGCCATGTTTATTTATTGATTATGCACGAAGGATCATGCCGTGCCCTGTTATTGAACCATGTACGAAGGATCATGCCGTACTATAGATGTGAGGAAGAGAGTAACCATGTATGAAGGATCATGCCGTACTATGGATGTGAGGATGAGAGTAAAAGCACGAACGGTGATGCCGTGCACTTTATTTGTTTATTTGGTGAGGATGAGAGTAAAAGCACGAAGGGTGATGCCGTGCAATTGCTTGCTATTTCTTGAATTGATATTACTTGTGTTTACATTATACTTTGTTTTTCCTTGTGAATTTATTAACTGTTGTTAATTGTTGAATTCTTTGAGCTATTCCTTATTGTGTTATTACCTGGTTATTTTTTGTTATTCTGTGGTATACATATATATAGAACTGCACAGGTTTATGTGGGTGTCTGGTCCTAGGCTTGTCACTACTTCGCCGGGATAGGCCAGGCACTTACCGGCACATAGGGTCGGTTGTGCTGATACTGCACTTCTGTGCGTTTTTGCACAGGTCCAAGTTTCGATCAGGAGCAGCAACAATAGATCTTTTGTGTGGGAGTTGATCATATTTGAGACCGAGGTAGCTTGCAGACGTCCGCAGGCCCGGCGTCTCTCTCTTTATTTATGTTATTAGCTGGAGTCTCTTTGTTCCGAGACAAACAGAATTATGTTATATTTCTTTCGGACTTTTATGTGTAGTACTCCATAGTAGTTCGTGAGTTGGTGACTCCACGTCTTGGGTAGAGGATTTCAGTATGATTTTCATATTGTAATTAGTTACTTCTATTTCGATAAAGTATTCCGCATTTATTTAATTGAAATTGTGTTAAAAACAGGATAATATGAATACAGTGGCTTGCCTAGCTACCACGAGTAGGCGCCATCACGATCCCGACGTTGGGGGAAAATCCGGGTCGTGACACTAGTATTATATGTCTATGTCCAAAAGTAATTATACTATAATAAGATTTCTAAAGATAATTATGTAGGATTCTTAATTATAGTATTATGTTCTAGAACTAACAGGATTACAAGGTTAATATCCAGAATTCTTGTTGCATTCAATAGAAAAATAGACCAAGTGGCAAGTGCATGATATATAATTTAATGCATATTATACGTATTGTATTTACCATAAGTCCTCTTTTTAGTGATTTTTATTTTTTATTTTAGGATATTCAATTCTCGAGACACTTAATCTTTTTCCAATTTAATGTGCATTTTTAAAATTTTGAAACGAAGTTTTACAACATATATTATGTTGACTTTTTGTGCACTTTGAGTGAGAGGAACATTGTAATGTGTAACATAGCCAAATATTTTTTTAATTCAAAGTTTTATTTTTATGTCCTTCAAAGTATATGATCTACATGAAAATTTGAGTGACATCTTCAAACATAGATATATTAGTATTAATTAAACCAAGACCACAGTTTCTTTTAATGAATTTGAAGCCCAAAAGGCTCTGTAAAAACCAAAATTTATGGGAAAAGTAAATTCAATATTTTAGGAATATATGTACACTAACATATTTAGATGTCCTAAAACTAATAGGATTACAAGGCTAACGCCTAGAATTTCAGTTGTGTCCTTTTATTATGAGTTATTACGCTTAATATTATAAGGCTATTTTTATAACCGATATTTTATTCATACTTTTATAATAATATAGATATATATTTTATTTCAAAATTAGCAGGCAAGAAAATTAACAAGTGACGGGATAAGCGGAGGTCTAAATTGCATTTACATAGTAAGGTATGTTAAAAATAGTAATAAATTTATTTCCATTTGGCTCCATTTGTTTAAATTTATTTATATTAATTTAATATTGTCATACATATATTTAGAAAAGAGTGAGGTGTGGACATGTATGAATTTGCATGAACTAGTATAGGCTTGTATGGACTAGTGTGTACATGTGTGGACTTAATTAATATGTACACATGAAGTGTAGGCTAGATACATATTGGAGTTCTACTATAAATACCCATGTATGCTAGCCATTTGGAGCAAGTGAAGTTGAATAGAAATAATTCTTTCCTCCACCTCTCTAATAGTGAGTTGTGAGTGTTTGTTTAGTTAACTTTATCTCCCGAAATTTTTTAACATTTGGTATCATAGCAGGTGTGTTGAGAGACAACTAAACTTGGAAAAAAGATGACAAAGACTAACGGAACACCATTCCAAGTTCTTATGCTCACAAAAGAGAACTATGGGAATTGGTATATTTGTATCAAAGGCCTTGCTTGGTGCCTATGATGTATGAAAACCGGTAGAGTTTGGAGTTGAAGCGGAAGATACCGCAACTACAAATAAGAAATATTAAAAGGCACTCACTCTAATCCATCAAGGTTTGGATGACAAGATGTTCGAGAAGGTTGTAAATGTGACAACCTCCAAGCAAGCATGAGACTTTCTTCAAACTTTCTTTAAAGGTTTGGACAATGTAAAAAATGTTCGTCTCCAGACTTTAAGAGGAGCGTTTGAATCATTGTGTATGGAAGAAAACTAATATGTTTCAGATTACATTTCAAGATTTTTGGCTATTTTCAATCAAATTAAAAGATATGGTGAAGAGTTAAATGATGCTAGAGTCGTTGCAAAAATACTACGATCCCTAGATTCAAAATTTGGTTATATTGTTGTTGCTATTAAAGAGTCCAAATACTTTGACACCATGGCCGTAGATGAATTTTCGATTTCTTTGAAATCCCATGAAGAAAAATTGAAGAAGCCAAAAGAAGAATCGATTGAAATGGCGTTGCAAGCAAAATTCTCCTTCAAGGAGAAATATTAAAGGCGTGGTTCGCAACAAAGAGGTCGCGGAAATGGAAGAAGTTGTGGTAGAGGAAGAAGAGGTGGTAGTCAACAACCAAATAGAGAC
>JASVEL010013461.1:0-19794 GCA_032618575.1 Nicotiana noctiflora | reverse complement strand
TCAAGAGTTCCAGTAATTTCGTTAGGTGATTTTGGATATGTCTGCAAATTTTTAGGTCATTCAGATGTCGTTTGGTTGGGTTTTGAGCGAATGTGAGTTTCGTAAGTTTAAAGAAAACTTAGGCTTGAATCCGTGGTGAATTGATGATTTTTGTGTTGTTTGACGTGTTTTGATGATTGGAAAAAGTTCGTATGATGTTTTGGAGAAGTTTGGTGTTTTTGGTTGACTCGGGGTGCTTCCGGGTGATCAAACGGAAGAAAAATGGTTTGGAATGTTGCAGAAAATGCAACAGCAGTTGCAGACTAATTTAGTCATTGCGTTCATATTGATGCTATCGTATTCGCGTGGGTTAGGAGTTTGAAGGGAAAAGCATTCGCGTAGGCCTGTGAGGTTTGCCATCGCGTTTGCGGGAGAGGGCCACGTGTTCGCGTAGAAGAGGTAAGGGGCCAGCTTATTTTGTTCAGTGCGTTCGCGTGCAAAGGTACACGTTCGGGTAGTAGAGGAATCAGGGGCATCACATTCGCAAGGTAAGCTACGCGTTCGCATAGAGTAAAAGAGGGCCCGGGGAATTTTGGTCATCGCGGATGCGGGAGGACCCATGCGTTCGCGTAGAAGGAAATCTGGGCATCAGTATGGTTTTTAATGATATTTCATCCACGAACAATCTCATTTTTCCATCATTTTTACACCACTTTGAGAGCTTGTTGGTATATTTTGAAGGGGATTCTGACGGGAAGTGATTGGAGGTAAGTCTCGTGGCCTAGGAACACCATTTAATTGAAGATTTATCCTTCAATTCTCTGAATTTGGGTAAAAATATGAAGAAATAAGGGCTTGGTTTTTTGGGAATGTAAATTCGAAATTTGAAAGGGCATTTGAACTTGGATTTTGATGAATTTTATATGTACGAACTCGTGGCGAGACAATAAATCTGGTGACGTAAATTTCGTAATTTTTTGAGAAGTGGGCGCGAGGCTCAGATTTTGCCAACTTCGTGTTTTTGGGTGTTTTTTGAGTTCTTTTAATTGGGTTACATATCATTAGCTTATTATAACCTATTCCTGGCGGTTTTGGTCAGATTCTACACTTAAGGAGGTCGATTTGCGAGGAAAGCACAAGGCGAGCTAGGATTTTGGCCAGTTTTAGGTGAGTAATGGTTATGAATGATATACTGAGGGTTTGAAAACCCGTATTTGTACTATGTGGTGCTACGTTGAGATGAGATATGCACTATGTGATAAGCGTGGTGATGTTACTGCTGGGAATTCGGACTTGGTCCATCCCGATTGATGACTTACTCTACTTTTTTATTGAGACTGAGCTGCCATATTTATTGCTATTACTCATTGAGTTGGAGTACTCATTAAGTTGGGCTAGTTGCTATGTTTGGGGCCTTGTGCCAATCTGTAGAAAACATACTCTCAGTCATATCCTTAACTGTAAAACATAAAATGAATCGGTCTTAGCAGTTTGCACACTAAATGAGAAATACCTAGGATGGAATACCATGTCTTAGTTGAGTGGGCACGAGAGGCCAAGTCTATATTGACTGAGAGGGGACAAGGACCCCATAGTGAAGGTATTTGGTATATATCAGATTGGGCTGCACGCCGCAACGGTATATATATCAAGGACCCCATAGTGAGGGTATTTGATATATACCGGATCGGGCTGCACGTCGCAACAGTATAAATATATACATGTATTGGATCGGATTGCACCCCGCACTAGTATATTATATATGGATCGGACTGCACGCCGCAGTGATATATTATATGGATCGGACTGCATGCTGCAGTTATATATTATATGGATTGGACTGCACGCCACATTATTATAGCACTTGGGCTGAAAGTGCCCCTCCGGAGTCTGCACACACCCCAGTGAGCGCAGTCAACTATTATTGTTGGATCGGGCTGCGCGCCGTAGCACTAGATATATTATATTGGATCGGGCTACACGTCGCATCAGTATTTGTATATTTTCGGACTGTAGGGATTTTTATCAGTTTTTCCCTGTTTAGCAAGTATTGCTGCCCTTACTGTGGATTATAGAACTGTGTAGTGTTCTTACAGGATTTCTAATTTTATTGTTATTTATTGCTATTACTTAGTAAGTTAGAGTGCCCACTTTACTCCTGCACCCTTTGTGCATATACATGGATCCCGAAGGCTTAGCTGTGATTATTTGCTGTTATCCAGTTCAGTACCGGAGTCATCGAGGTAGCTGCCGGTGTCCGCAGGACCCAATTACTCCTCTTATCTATCTTTTACATCAACAATCTAGATTTCCTTTGTATAGGATATTGATCAATTGTATCTAGAGGCTCTGACTTGTGATGCCACATCTATTGGGTTGTTATTAATTTTATTGTGGTTCTGCACTGTTCCTATTATTATCAAATTGAGAATTTATGCTTAATTGATATTTTAAGGTATTAATTAGGTTGGAAATGTTCAAATGGTCGGGTTTGCCTAACAAGGTGTTGGGCGCCATCACGATCGGGGTCTGGGTTGTGACAGTCTTCAATCGTTGTTTTAATGTATTCATTTTCCTCTGGTTCTTGAATGAAATCAGACCTTGAATCCAGTTCTGTTCATTCCCATTCAGTTGAGGTTTGTGTTGTAGTACCCTCAACTGGATTTTATAACTGCAATTTTTCTTCGTTCCACATGCTTGAATCTGCCATAGAGTTAATGCTTCTAGATGTCTGTTGATCTCTACGCATTTGACGTATTTCCCATGGTGATGGAAATTTAATAACCTGATTTAAGGTTGATGAAACGTCGTCCATCTCATGGATCGACGATCTTCCGAGAATTATGTTGTAAGAAATCTCCATCTCTACTACCTGTAATATTATATCCTTGACGACCCTCTGGAAATGTTGTAAGCATTACCTCACCTTTCGTCACGACATTGGAATTTTCGAACCCAGACAAAGTATACACCTTGGGTATTAATTTAGCTTAAGCGTGCATCTCATGCAGGAATCTTAATAGAATAATATTCATAGAGCTACCTAGATCAAGCAAAACGTATTTCACAATAGTGTCATGCACACGTAAAGAGATTACCAGTGCATCATTATGTGGAATTAGTAGGCCATCCACATTTGTATCATCAAATGTAATGTTTTCTTCCTCTAATACATGTCGCACCCGCTTCCCGTGGGTAATCGTTCCTTGGATAGTTTATTTGTTGTTATATACGTCACACCATTAATTTCTTCGCCCCCGCTTATAACATTAACTGTAGAGAAGGCGGTTTAGGGGCTCCTATCTATTATTCATGTATGCTTGCTTACCTTTCTCGCTGAATAACTCAGTGGGATATCCTCGCTTCAACAGATGATCCACTTCACCTTGTAACAACCTATAATCTGCTATTTTGCGACCATGATTGTTGTAAAATTCGTACCAATGTTCGGGATAGTTCCTATTTGGATTTGACCACATTTTTTTGGACACCATACCTTATCACCCATGCCTCTTAAAACAACAATGATCTCGGAAGTGCTTGCATTAAAATTATACCGCCAAATCGTGCCTTCAAGTTTCTGTCATCATCTCGTGACACTCGTATGTTGCTACCATTTCCATACCTCGATGATGAGCCCGATTCTCTATATCTGGATCTATGATCGTACTTTGACAAATCATGCTTTGATCGTGAATCTTTTCCAGCTGGGCCCATATATGGTTCGTATCTATTTTTACCCGATCTTTTTTCTGATTCCATCTGTATTGAACTCACATTTTCTTCTTTTTGGGACCGCAAGATAATGTCTTCCTCGATCCTTAACTTTGTGATATACCTATTGTAAACATCATTCCATTTTTTTGCTAGGAATTCACGAAGATTTTCCTTGAGCCACCTCGTGGCTTCTGTGCTTTTTTAGTGAATGCTATAGATGTCCATTTATTTGGTACGCGTGGTAACGTAATTCTTTCATGCTAGAACCTATCCATGAACTCTCTGAGTAACTCAGAGTCCTCTTGTTTGATTTTAAAAATATCTTCCATTCTCATTTTGACTTTTTGAACTCCCGAATGTGCTTTGGTAAATGAAACTGCAAGCTCAACAAAAGAATTTATATAATTTTCGGGTAAAAGAGAATACCATGTTAATGCTCCCGTAGTGAGCGTTTTACCGATTTTTTTGACCAATACTGATTAAGGTTTTTGCTTGGTCAAGTCGTTGCCTTTTACGCCAATTATGGATGCAGTCACGTGGGCTCATGGATCAGTTGTTCATATCTATTTTTTCTTAACCTACTTTATTATATCAACGACATCTCGTGGATCATTTGTTCCATCGTTAACATTTGACGTGATTGTTGATGCAACAAAGTAGGTTAAGAAAAAATAGATTATCAGATTCTCGGTAACGGAACCAATTTATTTAACCCAAAAAATGAAATTTCTATCAAAGCGATAATTGAGAAGAACTCGGGTTACTAATAATCGAAGAATGAATAAAGAAGAATGATTTTGCCAACAATAAAATAGTCAGGAAAACAAAGTAAACCGGTGAATTCAAATAGTATTTTGTGTCCCTACAACTGATTCATCCTCTCCATTTTATAGCTATTTTGGAGATATGAGTTTTGACTTTTTTCATAATAAGGTCCTTATAGACAATTAAAGATATTAAATGCTACGTTACATAATTATTGTATTCAATACAGATTCTCTAACATTTTTAGTTTTTAAGGCACATTAAGTATTGTATCTACACTTCCTTGTATTGTAAGGTTCATTCCCCTTAATTCTTGTGCTTAAATAGGTAAGGGCGCCGAGTTTTTGAATTACCACTCGTGCCTCTTTCTATGCCCCTGCTCGTATCTATTGCAACTCATAACTCTTTGATCATTCTTTGTATCATGACATGTCATATTTATATTACTTTAATATGTAAACTCAATTTATCTCAATACAATTTAGAAACTTAAATGTAGCCTAGGTATTACCGTGTCCATTTTGGTTTGTGTGCTGTTGGATATTCTGTTGTTATTATTAAATAGTCATTTCTTTCTCATGAACAATTGGAAGCGTTGGCGACAAACATAGAAGTCTTTGTGTTACACCCCATGTTTTCACACGTGAGAATATACATTATAAGTCAATTGATGTAAGCTCACTAATGAGATCATCTTTGAAAGTATATAAAGTAACTTAACTATATTAACTTGAAGGTCACAAATATTTAAGATCATGGACTGCAAATACCAAAAGGTTGGACGGCTTAGAAGCTAAACCAATTGAAGAAAACAAGTTTCGTCGAAAATCGACAGATTGAGAAAGTTATAACATGTACTTTTGGGGTGAGGCTAGGGTGCTCATCAAAATGATAAGGATGATACATTACGAGTTATTTTTATCTTATGATAGTCGTGTGTTATTTTTTAAAGCCAAGTGAATTGTGGAACAAAAATTGGCAAATATCATCACAAGTTACATTCATAAATATTTTAAAATTTAGGTTAAATATAGCTGAGCTTTTCTCCAAATATACTTTGAACTAGGGAGTGATCTACCATAGTATTCCCATAGATTATTTTGGGACGTTATAAGGTTTTGACACACTCATTAAATAATAATTAATAGTACTAACAATAAGGGTTATTTGACTAACAATAATTTACCATTTATCTCTCATCAAGCGTGTAATTTTTATGTTTAAACGGTTGTATAGATCATTTATTAGAGCAAGGATAAAAAAAAAATGATTAAAGTTGTCTTTGATTTCTTAAAGTGACACTTGTGAGGGGCCAAATTTAACAAACAAAAAAGACACCTACACTTGACCGGGGACGAGTATATTAATTTTACCTCATTGAGGTTTCAAGCTTAGACATTGAGGTAATTACCGAAAATACAACTAGTATCAGATTCAAATCATAAAACTGATTGAACTCAAAAGCGTAAAATGATATCCTATCAAAAAAACTTAATTCCCATCAGCTTTTAAAAATTGAATTGCTTCAGTTCTTGAAAGGAAAGTGTGTTAGAGAATATTTGTAAAAAAGAGTGTTTAACATGCCTATGGTAGTCACTGTTAGGTGTTATTGCATGCCTTTAATCTACGATTTTATGTGTAGTTATCTGTTTATGCATCTTCAGCTGGAGTCACTGATGCTCTTTTGTCTTTTGTCTTTTGTCTTTTCCTTTTCTTTTTCTCTTCTTTCTCTTCCCTTTCAGAGGAGTTGTCTTTGATTTCTTAAAGTGACACTTGTGAGGGGCCAAATTTAACAAACAAAAAAGACACCTACACTTGACCGGGGACGAGTATATTAATTTTACCTCATTGAGGTTTCAAGCTTAGACATTGAGGTAATTACCGAAAATACAACTAGTATCAGATTCAAATCATAAAACTGATTGAACTCAAAAGCGTAAAATGATATCCTATCAAAAAGACAAGATCAGGATAAATGAGAAGAAAAATTATATTCGAGGGTTCACAAAGACGAATAGTCTATGAATTAGTCTTTTTTCCTTCTCACTTAACTTAGACAAGAACACAAATATCAATCCTATTCCCTAAGACCAATCCGAATAATGATACATATAATATGATTTATCAGTTATATTATACTGTTCCAAATAAAACCCATCTGGCCTCACCTCCCATTTACAGTAGGCTAGAAAATTAATTACTTTTTGATCAAAGAGACAGCCATATGGGTCGTTAAATACCTCAAATCTTTTTTCATTTGAACCCCACCAAAAGTGACAAAAAAATAAAGTATTATCGAAAAATGACTCGCAAAATGACCAATTAAAGTCTTCATCTATGGCAGGACAATGGTATCCAAGGTCATTATCTCCCGACACCACAATGAATTCTCAGTTGTGGGGAATCAGAAGGAAGTTTGTTGATAACATGTACCTGAAACTTCGTAGTAAATATGCATTTTTTTGCTATTGAAAGGTTAAGGGGCATGATCAATAACAACAAGAAGATGTTGATCAAGGAGAGAGTCATATTGAGAAAATAATAAGTATAGCAAAAAGTAAAGGGGTTTTTAGAGTTTTATACACAAAATCTTGATTTGGATTCCTGCAATTCTTACCTTTCTGAAATCATTTAATGCTTTTCCACACTCCAGTTAAATAATGAAAGTTATTTAATTAAGACAGGATTAAATTCAAAAAAATATTTATTATCTGGCTGATTAAGTTTTTAGATCATTCATTATATAATTAAGTCCCTATATTGACATTATATTTTGATTGGGTAAAGTCTATACAAATTTAAGTTGGCTTTAAGTCCTAATTAGAGCGATAAAATTAGGCTAGACCGGTTCATCCCATTCCAAGCCTCGCGAGCTTTTAAATTTAGTAGGCTAGAACGGATTGTCTCGCCATTTGAATGGCCCTTAAAATGGCCAGCCCAACCTAGTCTAACAGGGCCGCGGGCTAGGGTGGGCCGACCCTTCATTATTTTTTAAATTTTTAAATCTTTAAAGATTTATTGGTCATATAGTCTCTTAACCATTTCAACAAGTTCTGTTTAGATAGAGCGTACTAAAAGCTTGATATTTGACGAAAAATTTCGTAACTAAAACAAAAATTCTCTATTAAGTCTAGTTCTTCTTTTTTAACGTTAGATGAATATTTTTTAATAAGTTCATAAACTGAGGTCTTTTATTTTAGGTTAAACTATCATTTACTGATTTTATTATTAAGTCAATAGAAATTTTAAAATTCGTGTAATTTACTAATATTGTGAATTTGTTAAGGTATTAAAAAATAGTCTTCTTCTCTACTGAAGTGTAGTGTAATTATTAATAATATATCAAAGTAATGCAAAATGATCATTAGCCAAAGTGATAGGAGGCGAATTGGAAGTTAAGCGTGAAAATTTTAAGAGTCTGCTTGGAAAGCCACCATGTAACTGGAATTGGTGTAATTACTAGGGTAGTAATTACACAGCCTAGTAATTACTCAGTTGTGTAATTACGACGACCTGTTTGTTTGTCATAGTGTAATTACAGTGTAATTACAAGTTTACTGTTTGGTTGTACAAGTGTAATTACACAATTAGATTAAATTTTAAATTAAGTAATTATCAAAACTTAAAAGTTAATATACTAAATATATGCCTATAAATTTTTATAAATATAAATAATATTATATTTGATATTTAAGATGTATATTTTTCATGAATATACATTAATAAGTAATCATATATAAACTAATATTGTAAAAATTTATCTATATATTTTAAATTAATAATATTTAGTTTAGATACGTACAAAAATTAAAAATATACGTTATTTTGTAAGCATTATGGAATTCATATTTGATAAAATAAATTAATATTTATAAATATAATTTTATAACATTATCAAATGTTTGACAAAACTGATCTATCAAATAACTAAAACATGAACAACATGCGAGTGAGCCAATACTACTAAAACAAGTATATTAGAACCATGAATGTAACACAATTTTAAAAAAAATTATTTAGCATATGTCAAATTCCAACATAATCATAGTAAGTTCCAGTATAATTTTAGATTATGAAACATAATAAGTTTATAACCACATTCAACAATAAAATTTCACTTTAATTACATCACTCATTATATGATAAGTTTGTAAATGACTCATTATTTATAATATTAGGAGGTGAAGTTTCAAAAAATAGAATAATAAAATAAATAAAAATAAAATATAAACAATTACATGAAATAACAAGAAATAAAGGAAGAGAAATAATGTACAAAGAAAAATATATTTTACAATTTTAAAAGAAATTAAAAAGTAAAAATAAAAATTAAAAATTAAAATAATAGAAATAAAAAGTTATAAAGAAAATAAATTAAAATAAAATAAAAAGGAACGAAAATAAAAAATAACCTTGTAATTACACAGTGTAATTACCACCAATTCTCACCTCCCCTTGAGAATTGGAGAGTGTAATTACATCCCTCCAATTACACCCAATTCCATGCTGACCAAGTAATTACTTGACCAAACAAACATGCCAAACTGTGTAATTACACCCAATTACACCCAAATCCAATTCCTATGTGGCTTTCCAAACATGCTCTTATTGAGTCATTGTTGATCTTAGGTGTGATTTTATCAATTTTAATTTGAATTAGACCTTGAATACGCTTAATGAGTTGTAAATGTTTTGATCACTGTTTGCGGTAAAATGAGATTAGTCATTTAAAAAAGAGAAATTTTCATAAAACACTATCTTTTAATAGTAATTAACTATTTATAGATACCATTTGATATATTACGGATTATAGATATCTTTTCTGTGGTTATAAGATTTATTTGATATATTTAAGCTATTGTATTCATGAATACAGTAGCAAAAATAGGCGTAAATCAGGGAAGTCCAACTAATCAGTTATTGTATTCGAGTGTATTCGACTGTATTCATGGAGTGAAACATGGGATTACAGCTGGACAGATTATTGTATTCGACTGTATTTTGGATGTATTTACGACGTAAAATAAGGGATTACACTGTTTTTAAAATGGCAAGTGAATCAATTAACATAATAGACTCCTAATATAACTCAACAAACTCATTATAACACACAAATTTTATATTTTCAGTTATAAAAAGGATTCTCAACTGAAAAATATACCAAAAACATAGCAATCTTCAGACAAATTATATAATACATATGAATACATAAATTATATTAATTAAAAAAGCATATGAATACATGCATGGCATATAGCGAGACAGTGAATACAATGAAATACATAGAATACAACGGGATACATTGAAATACAATGAAAAAAAAAGACAGTGAATACAGTGAAATAAGCGCAATGATACAATGAAATACATAAAAATAAAGTGTGATACATTGAAAATATATTAAAATAAAATCAAGTTGCTCAGCCCCAAACTCCATTGTATTTTCAAAACCATCGTCTTTTGATTTGTGGAAACTTTCTTCTCAAACTGATCAATCAATGTTCAATGAAAATATAGAAGTGTTGAGGGTATACAAATGCAGGATCTTGATGATGGGTCTTGGGCTAAACAAGAACATGAAGAGAGTGGTGATGTGTTTAAAGAAAATAAGGGTGTTGTTGAAGGTGGAGAAGATGAGATTCGCCCGAAATTAGGGTTTGTTCTTAAACAAAGATTATGGAGTTTGGGGTTGAGCAACTTGATTTTCTGTTAATATATTTCAATGTATTTTCAACCTATCGCTCTGTATTTTTATGTATTTCCATGTATTTTATTGTATTCACTATCTTTTTTTTATTGTATTTCAATGTATCCCGTTGTATTCTATGTATTTCAATGTATTCAATGTCTCATTATATGCCATGAATGTATTCATATATTTTTTAATTAATATAATTTATGTATTCAAGTGTATTATATAATTTCTCTGAAGATTGTTATATTTTTGGGATATTTTTCGGTTGAGAATCTTTTTTATAACTGGAAATACAAATTTTGTATTTTATAATTGAGTTTGTTGAGTTATATTAGGAGTCTATTATGTTAATCGATTCACTGTCCGTTTAAAAACAATGTAATCCCTTATTTTACGTCGTAAATACATCCAAATATAGTCGAATACAATAATATTTCCAACTGTAATCCCACGTTTCACTCCATGAATAAAGTCGAATACACTCGAATACAACAACTGATTAGTTGGACTTCCTTGATTCACGCCTATTTTTGCTATTGTATTCATGAATACAATAGCTTAAATACATCAAATAAATCTTATAACCACAGAAAAGATATCTATAATCCGTAATATATCAAATGGTATCTATAAATAGTTAATTACTATTAAAAGATAGTGTTTTATGAAAATTTCTCTTTTTTAAATGACTAATCTCATTTTACCGCAAACAGTGATCAAAACATTTACTCGACCCTAGATTGCTCATTGTTCCTTCCATATCAACTAAAATTTATATTCTTGATATGCATATAGTATGATAAGATTAGTTTTTTTTTCTTAATTAATAATGAATTAAGAAATTTTTAAATAACCAATAATAATTTCCTCAAAGAAAAATATTACTTTGGCTAATGATCATTTTGCATTACTTTGATATATTATTAAGGGTGTAATTACACTCTCCAATTCTCAAGGGGAGGTGAGAATTGGTAGTAATTACATTGTGTAATTACAAGGTTATTTTTTTATTTTCGTTCCTTTTTATTTTATTTTAATTTATTTTCTTTATAACTTTTTATTTCTATTATTTTAATTTTTAATTTTACATTTTTACTTTTTAATTTCTTTTAAAATTGTAAAATATATTTTTCTTTGTACATTATTTCTCTTCTTTTATTTCTTGTTATTTCATGTAATTGCTTATATTTTATTTTTATTTATTTTATTATTCTATTTTTTTGAAATTTCACCTCCTAGTATTATAAATAATGAGTCATTTACAAACTTATCATATAATGAGTGATGTAACTAAAGTGGAATTTCATTGTTGAATGTGGTTATAAACTTATTATGTTTCATAATCTAAAATTATAGTGGAACTTACTATTATTATGTTGGAATTTGACATATGCTAAATAATTTTTTTTAAATTTTATAATTGTGTTACATTCATGGTTCTAATTTACTTGTTTTAGTAGTATTGGCTCACTCGCATGTTGTTCATGTTTTAGTTAAAATTGATAGATAAGTTTTGTTAAACATTTGAATAATGTTATGACATTATATTTACAACAACAACAACAACTACCCAGTGTAGTCCCACAAGGTTTACAAAATAACGTATATTTTTAATTTTTGTACGTATCTAAACTAAATATTATTAATTTAAAATATATAGATAAATTTTTACAATATTAGTTTATATATGATTACTTATTAATGTATATTCATGAAAAATATACATCTTAAATATCAAATATAATATTATTTATATTTATAAAAATTTATAGGCATATATTTAGTATATTAACTTTTAAGTTTTGATAATTACTTAATTTAAAATTTAATCTAATTGTGTAATTACACTTGTACAACCAAACAGTAAACTTTTAATTACACTGTAATTACACTATGACAAACAAACAGGTCATCGTAATTACACAACTGAGTAATTACTAGGCTGTGTAATTCCTACCCTAGTAATTACACCAATTCCAATTACATGGTAGCTTTCCAAACAGACTCTAAGAGTATATATGGAAAGCCTCATAGGAATTATTACTTTGGCTAATGATCATTTTGCATTACTTTGATATATTATTAATAATTACACTACACTTCAGTAGAGAAGAAGACTATTTTTTAATACCTTAACAAATTCACAATATTAGTAAATTACACGAATTTTAAAATTTCTATTGACTTAATAATAAAATCAGTAAATGATAGTTTAACCTAAAATAAAAGACCTCAGTTTATGAACTTATTAAAAAATATTCATCTAACGTTAAAAAAGAAGAACTAGACTTAATAGAGAATTTTTGTTTTAGTTACGAAATTTTTCGTCAAATATCAAGCTTTTAGTACGCTCTATCTAAACAGAACTTGTTGAAATGGTTAAGAGACTATATGACCAATAAATCTTTAAAGATTTAAAAATTTAAAAAATAATGAAGGGTCGGCCCACCCTAGCCCGCGGCCCTGTTAGACTAGGTTGGGCTGGCCATTTTAAGGGCCATTCAAATGGCGAGACAATCCGTTCTAGCCTACTAAATTTAAAAGCTCGCGAGGCTTGGAATGGGATGAACCGGTCTAGCCTAATTTTATCGCTCTAATTAGGACTTAAAGCCAACTTAAATTTGTATAGACTTTACCCAATCAAAATATAATGTCAATATAGGGACTTAATTATATAATGAATGATCTAAAAACTTAATCAGCCAGATAATAAATATTTTTTTGAATTTAATCCTGTCTTAATTAAATAACTTTCATTATTTAACTGGAGTGTGGAAAAGCATTAAATGATTTCAGAAAGGTAAGAATTGCAGGAATCCAAATCAAGATTTTGTGTATAAAACTCTAAAAACCCCTTTACTTTTTGCTATACTTATTATTTTCTCAATATGACTCTCTCCTTGATCAACATCTTCTTGTTGTTATTGATCATGCCCCTTAACCTTTCAATAGCAAAAAAATGCATATTTACTACGAAGTTTCAGGTACATGTTATCAACAAACTTCCTTCTGATTCCCCACAACTGAGAATTCATTGTGGTGTCGGGAGATAATGACCTTGGATACCATTGTCCTGCCATAGATGAAGACTTTAATTGGTCATTTTGCGAGTCATTTTTCGATAATACTTTATTTTTTTGTCACTTTTGGTGGGGTTCAAATGAAAAAAGATTTGAGGTATTTAACGACCCATATGGCTGTCTCTTTGATCAAAAAGTAATTAATTTTCTAGCCTACTGTAAATGGGAGGTGAGGCCAGATGGGTTTTATTTGGAACAGTATAATATAACTGATAAATCATATTATATGTATCATTATTCGGATTGGTCTTAGGGAATAGGATTGATATTTGTGTTCTTGTCTAAGTTAAGTGAGAAGGAAAAAAGACTAATTCATAGACTATTCGTCTTTGTGAACCCTCGAATATAATTTTTCTTCTCATTTATCCTGATCTTGTCTTTTTGATAGGATATCATTTTACGCTTTTGAGTTCAATCAGTTTTATGATTTGAATCTGATACTAGTTGTATTTTCGGTAATTACCTCAATGTCTAAGCTTGAAACCTCAATGAGGTAAAATTAATATACTCGTCCCCGGTCAAGTGTAGGTGTCTTTTTTGTTTGTTAAATTTGGCCCCTCACAAGTGTCACTTTAAGAAATCAAAGACAACTGAAAGGGAAGAGAAAGAAGAGAAAAAGAAAAGGAAAAGACAAAAGACAAAAGACAAAAGAGCATCAGTGACTCCAGCTGAAGATGCATAAACAGATAACTACACATAAAATCGTAGATTAAAGGCATGCAATAACACCTAACAGTGACTACCATAGGCATGTTAAACACTCTTTTTTACAAATATTCTCTAACACACTTTCCTTTCAAGAACTGAAGCAATTCAATTTTTAAAAGCTGATGGGAATTAAGTTTCACCTATTACCTTACACATTTTTGCTTCTAATCAGACTATTGCAAAACAATGTTTTTTTGCTTCTAATCAGAATCTGATACTAGTTGTATTTTCGGTAATTACCTCAATGTCTAAGCTTGAAACCTCAATGAGGTAAAATTAATATACTCGTCCCCGGTCAAGTGTAGGTGTCTTTTTTGTTTGTTAAATTTGGCCCCTCACAAGTGTCACTTTAAGAAATCAAAGACAACTTTAATCATTTTTTTTTTATCCTTGCTCTAATAAATGATCTATACAACCGTTTAAACATAAAAATTACACGCTTGATGAGAGATAAATGGTAAATTATTGTTAGTCAAATAACCCTTATTGTTAGTACTATTAATTATTATTTAATGAGTGTGTCAAAACCTTATAACGTCCCAAAATAATCTATGGGAATACTATGGTAGATCACTCCCTAGTTCAAAGTATATTTGGAGAAAAGCTCAGCTATATTTAACCTAAATTTTAAAATATTTATGAATGTAACTTGTGATGATATTTGCCAATTTTTGTTCCACAATTCACTTGGCTTTAAAAAATAACACACGACTATCATAAGATAAAAATAACTCGTAATGTATCATCCTTATCATTTTGATGAGCACCCTAGCCTCACCCCAAAAGTACATGTTATAACTTTCTCAATCTGTCGATTTTCGACGAAACTTGTTTTCTTCAATTGGTTTAGCTTCTAAGCCGTCCAACCTTTTGGTATTTGCAGTCCATGATCTTAAATATTTGTGACCTTCAAGTTAATATAGTTAAGTTACTTTATATACTTTCAAAGATGATCTCATTAGTGAGCTTACATCAATTGACTTATAATGTATATTCTCACGTGTGAAAACATGGGGTGTAACACAAAGACTTCTATGTTTGTCGCCAACGCTTCCAATTGTTCATGAGAAAGAAATGACTATTTAATAATAACAACAGAATATCCAACAGCACACAAACCAAAATGGACACGGTAATACCTAGGCTACATTTAAGTTTCTAAATTGTATTGAGATAAATTGAGTTTACATATTAAAGTAATATAAATATGACATGTCATGATACAAAGAATGATCAAAGAGTTATGAGTTGCAATAGATACGAGCAGGGGCATAGAAAGAGGCACGAGTGGTAATTCAAAAACTCGGCGCCCTTACCTATTTAAGCACAAGAATTAAGGGGAATGAACCTTACAATACAAGGAAGTGTAGATACAATACTTAATGTGCCTTAAAAACTAAAAATGTTAGAGAATCTGTATTGAATACAATAATTATGTAACGTAGCATTTAATATCTTTAATTGTCTATAAGGACCTTATTATGAAAAAAGTCAAAACTCATATCTCCAAAATAGCTATAAAATGGAGAGGATGAATCAGTTGTAGGGACACAAAATACTATTTGAATTCACCGGTTTACTTTGTTTTCCTGACTATTTTATTGTTGGCAAAATCATTCTTCTTTATTCATTCTTCGATTATTAGTAACCCGAGTTCTTCTCAATTATCGCTTTGATAGAAATTTCATTTTTTGGGTTAAATAAATTGGTTCCGTTACCGAGAATCTGATAATCTATTTTTTCTTAACCTACTTTGTTGCATCAACAATCACGTCAAATGTTAACGATGGAACAAATGATCCACGAGATGTCGTTGATATAATAAAGTAGGTTAAGAAAAAATAGATATGAACAACTGATCCATGAGCCCACGTGACTGCATCCATAATTGGCGTAAAAGGCAACGACTTGACCAAGCAAAAACCTTAATCAGTATTGGTCAAAAAAATCGGTAAAACGCTCACTACGGGAGCATTAACATGGTATTCTCTTTTACCCGAAAATTATATAAATTCTTTTGTTGAGCTTGCAGTTTCATTTACCAAAGCACATTCGGGAGTTCAAAAAGTCAAAATGAGAATGGAAGATATTTTTAAAATCAAACAAGAGGACTCTGAGTTACTCAGAGAGTTCATGGATAGGTTCTAGCATGAAAGAATTACGTTACCACGCGTACCAAATAAATGGACATCTATAGCATTCACTAAAAAAGCACAGAAGCCACGAGGTGGCTCAAGGAAAATCTTCGTGAATTCCTAGCAAAAAAATGGAATGATGTTTACAATAGGTATATCACAAAGTTAAGGATCGAGGAAGACATTATCTTGCGGTCCCAAAAAGAAGAAAATGTGAGTTCAATACAGATGGAATCAGAAAAAAGATCGGGTAAAAATAGATACGAACCATATATGGGCCCAGCTGGAAAAGTTTCATGGTCAAAGCATGATCAGTCAAGGTACGATCATAGATCCAGAAATAGAGAATCGGGCTCATCATCGAGGTATGGAAATGGTAGCAACATACGAGTGTCACGAGATGATGACAGAAACTTGAAGGCACGATTTGGCGGTATAATTTTAATGCAAGCACTTCCGAGATCATTGTTGTTTTAAGAGGCATGGGTGATAAGGTATGGTGTCCAAAAAAATGTGGTCAAATCCAAATAGGAACTATCCCGAACATTGGTACGAATTTTACAACAATCATGGTCGCAAAATAGCAGATTATAGGTTGTTACAAGGTGAAGTGGATCATCTGTTGAAGCGAGGATATCCCACTGAGTTATTCAGCGAGAAAGGTAAGCAAGCATACATGAATAATAGATAGGAGCCCCTAAACCGCCTTCTCTACAGTTAATGTTATAAGCGGGGGCGAAGAAATTAATGGTGTGACGTATATAACAACAAATAAACTATCCAAGGAACGATTACCCACGGGAAGCGGGTGCGACATGTATTAGAGGAAGAAAACATTACATTTGATGATACAAATGTGGATGGCCTACTAATTCCACATAATGATGCACTGGTAATCTCTTTACGTGTGCATGACACTATTGTGAAATACGTTTTGCTTGATCTAGGTAGCTCTATGAATATTATTCTATTAAGATTCCTGCATGAGATGCACGCTTAAGCTAAATTAATACCCAAGGTGTATACTTTGTCTGGGTTCGAAAATTCCAATGTCGTGACGAAAGGTGAGGTAATGCTTACAACATTTCCAGAGGGTCGTCAAGGATATAATATTACAGGTAGTAGAGATGGAGATTTCTTACAACATAATTCTCGGAAGATCGTCGATCCATGAGATGGACGACGTTTCATCAACCTTAAATCAGGTTATTAAATTTCCATCACCATGGGAAATACGTCAAATGCGTAGAGATCAACAGACATCTAGAAGCATTAACTCTATGGCAGATTCAAGCATGTGGAACGAAGAAAAATTGCAGTTATAAAATCCAGTTGAGGGTACTACAACACAAACCTCAACTGAATGGGAATGAACAGAACTGGATTCAAGGTCTGATTTCATTCAAGAACCAGAGGAAAATGAATACATTAAAACAACGATTGAAGACTGTCACAACCCAGACCCCGATCGTGATGGCGCCCAACACCTTGTTAGGCAAACCCGACCATTTGAACATTTCCAACCTAATTAATACCTTAAAATATCAATTAAGCATAAATTCTCAATTTGATAATAATAGGAACAGTGCAGAACCACAATAAAATTAATAACAACCCAATAGATGTGGCATCACAAGTCAGAGCCTCTAGATACAATTGATCAATATCCTATACAAAGGAAATCTAGATTGTTGATGTAAAAGATAGATAAGAGGAGTAATTGGGTCCTGCGGACACCGGCAGCTACCTCGATGACTCCGGTACTGAACTGGATAACAGCAAATAATCACAGCTAAGCCTTCGGGATCCATGTATATGCACAAAGGGTGCAGGAGTAAAGTGGGCACTCTAACTTACTAAGTAATAGCAATAAATAACAATAAAATTAGAAATCCTGTAAGAACACTACACAGTTCTATAATCCACAGTAAGGGCCGCAAATACTTGATAAACAGGGAAACACTGGTAAAAATCCCCTAACTGTCCGACAATTTACTAGCACTGATGTGGCGCAAATCTCGATCCACAAGTAATACTACTGCGGCTTGCATCCCGATCCAATATAATATATAATGATGCGGCGTGCATCCCGATCTAATAAATATAGTCGACTGCACTCACTAGGGGTGTGTGCAGACTCCGGATGGGCTCCTTCAGCCCAAACGCTATGATAATGCGGCGTGCTGTCCGATCCATATAATATATCACTGCGGCGTGAAGTCCGATCCATATAATATATCACTGCGGCATACAGTCCGATCCATATATAATATACTACTGCGACATGCAGTTCGATCCAATACATGTATATATATATATATATATATATATATATATATATATATATATATATATATATATATATATATATATATATATATATATATATATATGCGTGTGTGTGTGTGTGATATATACCAAATACCTTCACTATGGGGTCCTTGTCCCCTCTCAGTCAATATAGACTTGGCCTCTCGTGCCCACTCAACTAAGACATGGTATTCCATCCTAGGTATTTCTCATTTAGTGTGCAAACTGCTAAGACCGATTCATTTTATGTTTTTCAGTTAAGGACATGACTGAGAGTATGTGTTCAACAGGTAAAGTCAGGTCAAATATCTCAACATGCTCTCTAAAGGTTGTACAGATGGACACAAGGCCGCAAACATGGAAACTAGCCCCAAATATATGGATATAAGCTCAGTCTCAGCCAAAAAGTACACTAAGTCATCAATCGGGATGGACCAAGTCTGAATTCCTAGCAGTAACATCACCATGCTCATCACACAGCGTATATTTCATCTAAAATATCACTGCATAGTGAAAATACGGGTTTTCAAACCCTCAGTATATCATTCATAACCATTACTCACCTAAAACTGGCCAAAATCCTAGCTCGCCTTGTGCTTTCCTCGCAAATCGACCTCCTTAAGTGTAGAATCTGACCAAAACCGCCAGGAATAGGTTATAATAAGCTAATGATATGTAACCCAATTAAAAGAACTCAAAAAACACCCAAAAACACGAAGTTGGCAAAACCCGAGCCCCGGGCCTGCTTCTCAAAAAATTTTGAAATTCATATCATCGGATTCCTCGTCTCGCCACGAATCCATACATATAATACTCATCGAAATCTGAGTTCAATTGCCCTTTCAAATTTCGAATTTACATTCCAAAAACCAAGCCCTTATTTTTTCAAATTTTTACCCAAATTCAGAGAATTGAAGGATAAATCTTCAATTAAATGGTGTTCCTAGGCCACGAGACTTACCTCCAATCACTTCCCGTCAGAATCCCCTTCAAAATATACCAACAAGCTCTCAAAGTGGTGTAAAAATGATGGAAAAATGAGATTGTTCGTGGATGAAATATCATTAAAAACCATACTGATGCCCAGATTTCCTTCTACGCGAACGCATGGGTCCTCCCGCATCCGCGATGACCAAAATTCCCCGGGCCCTCTTTTACTCTATGCGAACGCGTAGCTTACCTTGCGAATGTGATGCCCCTGATTCCTCTACTACCCGAACGTGTACCTTTGCACGCGAACGCACTGAACAAAATAAGCTGGCCCCTTACCTCTTCTACGCGAACACGTGGCCCTCTCCCGCAAACGCGATGGCAAACCTCACAGGCCTACGCGAATGCTTTTCCCTTCAAACTCCTAACCCACGCGAATACGATAGCATCAATATGAACGCAATGACTAAATTAG
>JASVEL010013460.1:0-132248 GCA_032618575.1 Nicotiana noctiflora | reverse complement strand
AGTGGTATACCGGGGTTTCGAACCCGCCGGTCATCACCCACATCTATTACTCACCTCAATACGGCGCGACGACTACTCCGCAATGCCCTTGCCACGAGAATCAAGCTCCGCACGCGTAGAATCTGATCAAATACAGTAGAAATACAACAAATTAGGCCAATGGGACGATACCCAATCAATACAACTCAATTTACATCAAAATTCCCAAAGTTGTCAAAACCCGAGCCTCGGGCCCACATTCCGAAAATTTACGAAATTCACATTTCTGGAACTCTCGTCTCGCCACGAGTCCATACATATAAAATTTACCAAAATCGGACTCCGTTTGCCCACTCAAATCGGTGTTTTTCTTCAATTTAGGCTTAGGGCTCAAACCCACAATTAATCTTCCATTTACAGGGAATTAACCAAGGATTTCATGTAAAAATGATGTAATTAAGCCATAAACTTACCTCCGACGAAACCCCGATGATTTCCCAGCAATCTCCCGTCAATTTCTTCTCTTGGAACTCAAAAATGGAGGGTTCGTGAATGAAACCCGTATGTGAAATGTTCTGTAATTAAACTCACTGCCAGAGCAATTGTTCATCGCGTTCGCGTGACCCTCTACGCGTTCGCGATGAACAGCCCCGCCTTACTCTACGCGAACGCGACGCTAGCCACGCGTTCGCGATGCCCAATTCCTGATACTCTTCGCGGACGCGACGCATCCCACGCGTTCGCGATGTTCAAACTCCCAGCCACCCGGATTTCTTCTACGCGAACGCGTCTACCCTTCACGCGATCGCGATGGTCTCCATCTTTCTCCTACGCGAACGCGACCATCCGGGACGCGAACGCGAAGCTTCGTCCAACCTTGCCTACGCGAACGCGGCAGCCTGACCGCGAACGCGATGCCTTAGCCAGCTCTGCCTTCGCGAACGCGACCTGGGCCACGCGAACGCGAAGGCTTAAGGCCTGCTGCACCAACCTGCAATTTACAGCAGACTTTTCAAACTCCAAAAATGCCGGATGATGGTCCGGATTCACCCCGAGGCCCCCGGGACCCCAACGAAAACCACCAACATACTCCAAAACACGATACGGACTTGTTCCAATCATAAAAACACCATCCTAAACATCAAAATCATCAATTACACACGGATTCAAGCTTATGTTTATTCAAAACTTTCAAAACTAACATTCAATCCAAAACCCGATCAAACGATGTCCGAATGACCTGAAAATTTTGCAGGCACATCCAAAATCACCTAACGGAGCTACCGCAACTGTCGGAATTCCATTCCGACCCCCGGATCAAAATCTCACCTACCGTTCGGATTTCGCCAAAATTCAACCTTAGCCAATTCAAGCCTATTTCTACACCGGGCCTCCAAATTCAATTCCGATCGCTCCCCTAAGTCACAAATCACCTCCCGGAACTAATCGAATCATCAGAATCTGATTCCGAGCCCTCTAACCAAATAGTCAACTCCGGGTTGACTTTCCTTATTCAAGTCTCCTTCAAAAAGGCTATATGCCTCATTTTCAATCCAATTCACTCCTAACTCACCCGATAGACTTTAACAACGATATAAAAGCATAAAACATACAATTTCAACATAACGGGGTGGTAATTCCCGTGACGACGGGCCAGGCGAGGCCAGGTTGCTAGGTACTGATATGGTTCGGGAGGCTATGGACAAGGTCAAGGTGATTCAGGACAGACTTCGTGCAGCCCAGTCTAGACAGAAGAGTTATGCGGACAAGAAGGTTCGCGATGTGGCTTTTATGGTTGGTGAGCGGGTTCTTCTTCGAGTCTCGCCCATGAAGGGTGTTATGAGGTTTGGGAAGAAAGGGAAACCGAGTCCCAGATTTATTGGTCCTTTTGAGATTTTGAGGCGTATTGGGGAGGTTGCCTATGAGTTAGCCTTACCTCCTAGTCTAGCTGGAGTTCACCCCGTATTTCATGTCTCCATACTCCGGAGGTACCATGGTGACCCGTCGCATGTGTTGGATTTTACTTCTGTTCGGCTAGACAAGGATCTGTCTTATGTTGAGGAGCCGGTAGCCATTCTAGACGGGCCAGGTTCGAAAGCTAAGGTCAAAGAACATCGGCTTCGGTAAAGGTTCGGTGGTGGGGTCGGCCGGTCGAGGAGGCGACTTGGGAGGCCGAGCGAGGATATGCGCGGCCGGTACCCTCATCTTTTCACTACTCCGGGTATGTTTTCTATGATCGTTCGAGGACGAATGAATCTTTTAAGTGTGGGAAGATGTAACGACCCGACTGGTCATTTTTTAAATTTATGCCCCAATCCCCAATTTAATTGTTCCCCTAAGTTCATTTCTGCTATTGTGGTTTGCCGGGAGAGCCGGTTCTGAAATTTGGAGCATTTTGGGACACTTAGTCCCTAAATGAGAGCTTTAAAGCTAGAAAATGGTCTGTAGCCGGAACAGTGTTAAGACGATCTCGGAATGGAAATCCGATGGTTCCATTAGCTCCGTTGGGTGATTTCGGGGTTAGGAGCGCGTTCGGAATGTATTTTGGAGGTCCGTAGCTCAATTAGGCTTGAAATGCCGAAGGTTGAAATTTTGGCGAATCCGAACGATAGGTGAGATTTTGATCCGGGGGTCGGAATGGAATTCCGACAATTTTCGTAGCTTCGTTATGTGATTTTGGATATGTCCGCAAATTTTCAGGTCATTCGGACGTCGTTTGGTTGGGTTTTAGATCGAATGTGCAATTCGGAAAGTTTTAAGAAATTTAGGCTTGAATTCGATGTGAATTATTGATTTTTGATGTTATTTTTGGCGATTTGATCACGCGAGCAAGTTTGTATGATGTTTTTAAGTCAGTGTGCATATTTGGTTTGGAGCCCCAAGGGCTCGGGTGAACTTTGGATAGGCCACGAGATCAATTTCTCATGTTAGAAGTTGCTGTCAGCAACTGGTCTGCAATTGCGAAGTATTTCTCGCAATTGCGAAGGGGGCAGTACAAGGCAGGGTTCGCAAATGCGAACCCTGATCGCAAATGCGAAGCCCCATTGACCCAGCCTTGTTCGCAAATGCGAACAATTGTTCGCAAATGTGAACCTCCCCTTGTCCTGCCTATGCTCGCAAATGCGAACAAAAGTTCGCAAATGCGAACAATGCACTTTACTGCCTGTGTTCGCAAATGCGAACATTAGTTCGCAAATGCGAACACTGCCCTTCCCAGCCTTGTTCGCAAATGCGAAGCCCCCAGCTTTGCCTTGGCTTCGCAAATGCGAACAAAAGTTCGCAAATGCGAACTTCCCAACCTTAGCTTATTTTTCAAACTCCAGAAATTGGTCGGGGTTCGCAATTGCGAACCCATGTTCGCAAATGCGAACACGGAGACCTGTAAATCACGATTTCCAGCTTCATTCTTCACATTTCACAACCCAAAAACACCCATTTGCGATTCTTCACGGATTCCTTCTTCTTCAAGACAATTGTAAGTCACTTTTTACTTAATTCTTTCAATTCTTAACATCATTATACATGTTTTTCAATAGAAATCAAAGGTTTTCATGGTAGAATTTCTTGTTTTTGGTAGAATATAGGGTTTTTCATAAATTGGGAAATTGGACCTCGAATTGAGGTCCGATTTTGAAACAAATCATATACTTGAACTCGTGGGGGGATGGGTAGCCGGATTTTGGTCCGAACCCCGAGTTCCGACCATGTGGGCCCGGGGTCGAAATTCACTATTCCGGGAAGAATGTTGTAAAAGTTGTAATTGGCCTTAGGAATTTGTTTGTTGAGTAGTATTGATGATATTAATTCAATTGTGTATAGATACGATTGGATTGGAGCCAAATTTGAAAGGAAAAGGGCATTGCCACAGATTGAATTGTTCGTAAACATTGAGGTAAGTGGCTTGTCTAACCTCGTGTGGGGGACTTTCACCCTAGGATATTATTGTGATACTTTAAATGCCTTGTACGCGAGTTGACGGGCGTGTACATGCGCTGGTTGTTGAACACATACTTTACTCAAAATGTTCAATGAGTGATATTCCTGTTTTTAGTTGTTAAATTCGATATTCCTACCCGGTAGTAGTTAGAAAAGCATGATTTGATAGAATCTAACTGTCTAGTTGCTTAATTGACTTACTTGAGTTTTCTTGGTAATCGCTGGCGCTGTTCATCGGCGAAGTTATCGTTAAGCATATTATACTTCTCTCTGTGTATTCCTTTACTTGCTGTGGTTATGGACTACGGGTTCGATTCCCGAGATCCTGAGCTTATTGAAATATGGACTACGGGTTCGATTCCCGAGATCCTGAGATTATTGAAATGTGGACTACGGGTTCGATTCCCGAGATCCTGAGATTATTGAAATATGGACTACGAGTTCGATTCCCGAGATCCCGAGCTTATTGAAATATGGACTACGGGTTCGATTCCCGAGATCCTGAGATTATTGAAATGTGGACTATGGGTTCGATTCCCGAGATCTTGAGATTATTGAAATGTGGACTACGGGTTCGATTCCCGAGATCCTGACTTATTGGTAGGGACTGCGGGTTCGATTCCCGGAGATCCTGAGTTATTGAGATAATATTGAGACATGGGCTGCGGGTTCGATTCCCGGAGACCCAGAGGTACTGAGAATGGGACTGTGGGTTCAATTCCCACAGGTCCTGGAATTGTTTTATTGAGTTGTTTATTTGATGTTAGTTTAATTGTAGACAGTTGCAGTAATCATCTTATTGTTGTTATTTCGGAAATTATTATCATTTAAATTGTTTATTTTTTTGTTATCATCATTATATTATTGTTTCTCAGTAGGGCCCTGACCTTCCTCGTCACTACTCCATCGAGGTTAGGCTTGGCACTTACTGAGTACCGCTGTGGTGTACTCATGCTACTCTTCTTCACACGGAGTGCTCGAACGGGCAAAAATCGCTCGTATTTGCTCATTTATCTTTGCACGAAAACTCTTCGTGGTTTCCGCGCAAAGAGGGGCAGCTGTGAGCACGTGATTTTTGCCTAACATGAATTACTCCCACAAAATCAAAACAAAAATTGTCTATTTTTGTTGTGTATTTTTTGTGAATTTTTGTGTTATTTTGGTATTTGTTTGCATTTGTATATACGTGATTATATGTGTTTAAATTAATAAAAAAAAATAATACAAAAATATGTCGTGCTTACATTTCTCATCTAGTTTGAAATTAGGAGTAATTAATTTTATCTTACGAAAACGAAAATCATAAAAAAAGGAAATAATTCATCTTTTACATTTTTTAGCATTTAAATGCCTAATTGTGTGATTTATATTTAATTGATGTTTAAATTGATTGTGTTAATTGTTAATATAACTTAATTAGTATTTCTTATAATTTAATTGATTTTGTAGTGTAATTAGAATTTTTGTTTTAATAAATTAGAAAATTAAATTAAAGAGATTAGGAAAAACAAAAGAAAAGAAAAAATCAAAGAAGAGGAAATCGGATTAGGCCCAAAAGTTTAGCCAAATCCAGGCCCAAACACGGTTTAGCCCAGTCCAACACCCCTTACCCGTTACCCTTTTCCAAAAACGGCCCGGTCCATTTTTATCCATGTGATCTCAACCGTTGGATTCATTTGATCCAACGGTTAGGATTAATTCATTCATTTTTAACCCCAAACACCCAAAACCCCTCATAACTCCCTCATTTCCCCTCCCATCGTCTTTGAGAGACGACCCAAACACCTCCCCTAACCCTAGCGCCGCCTCTGCTTCCTCGTCTGAAATAGCCGGCGGCGACAACGCCGGCGACTCCCAAACTAACACCACGGAACCCCCATCACACCCCAAACCCAAATTCGTAAACCCCTTACCTCAAATCCATCCATAGCTCCTCGAATCTTCAATTGAAGATTCGAGTCGAACTTCAACCCATGCCAAACCACCCCAAATTAATACCACACCTTCACCTCACCTCCCTCACACGCTAACCATTGCTATTTCGGCTCAAATCTAACCGGAAACCAAAGAACCCCAAATCGAAGTCCAAGAACCCTAAATTCGAATTAGGGATTTCTTCACGGGATTTTTCGGAGATTGAGGTCTATTAGACCTTAATTGACGTGTTTTCACTTGGAAAACATTTCAATTAAGGTCCGTTAGACCTTGAATACCAAAGCCCAATCTTGGCCGAGTCTTCCATCTTTGTTTTCAAGGTATTTTCTTTTCCTTTTCGTTTCGTTTCTTGTTTAATTATATCCGACGTTTAGTTTAGTTATTCGTTTGTTGTTTAGATTTTTCTCGAATATTTCCGAAAATTTTCTGTTTTTCTTCATCTACTTGGGACCTTTTATTTGGTCGATTTGATTGGTTTTCTGATTTTGTTTGTTATAAATGTGGCGTTATAAGATACGAATTCGATTCGTTTAAATTCGTCGAATAGCTAATTATGCATTTTTTGAACTATTCTGGCCGAAATGTCTTGGGTTATTTGTTCGTCGACTATTGTTTGTCGATTATGCGCGTTGCAATCGACTATACGAATGTCGTCGATTAGATTCGTAGGTTCGTTTGTTAGAACATTTTGGCATAAGTTTGGCATTGGTTCATCTGATCCGAGTTCACTGCTTAGGTTGAATTGGGCTGTTTGTTTGATTCTGTGTGTTGAATTAGAATGAATTGGTTATAGCCGTGTAGTTGTTAGTTAGTGTTTAATTTAAAAGGGTAATGCAGTGTTAGATCAAAGAACAGGAGGAAATCACTTATGAAACAGAAATGCCATTTGTATTGCTTAGTTTCACCCGAGCCACTGCCTGGATTGAAAGTTGCAGTTGTTTGCTGTATTTCCAATGGGACTTTAAGGAAGATATAGTTGTAACTCTAATAGGATTTTAAGGAGAAATTAGTTGTAATTCTGATAAGTTTCAGAATTGAAACTAACAACCAAGTTTCAAAGAGTGCAATGCACATGGAATGACTAATGGAACCTGCTGGACAGCAGGTTATGCCATTAATTTCTGCCTTTCAGAGTTTTTAATTAAAAAGCCATACTTATACAACTGAAAAGTGAAGAAAAGGTAAAAGAACATAGGCTGGACAGATCTGAAACTAAAAAAGGTAGGGCTGTTGCTTTGGATCTCTAGGCTATAAAAGGATACACACACTGGCAGTAGAGGGGGACACTCACAGTGAACACTCTCTGGAAAATACTCACACTGCTTCAAATATACAAAACTGGCAGAACAGTTTTCTCACAAAAAACACACATTTTTGAGATAAACAGAGGACACACACATTGATATACAGAGAGAGCTTAGGAATTTGGAAAACACTGGAAAAACAGAGAACACATATAGATTTAAAAGGTTCTAAAGAGGAGTGTTTTGATATCATTCTTTTAGCTTCGAGGAGAATACAGAAAATCATAACATTGGAGTGATTCTCTTTTCTTCTGTTTTATTTTGGATTTTTGAGTGTTCAAGCCATTTGGAATTCTTTGGAGATCATTTTGTGTCTTTTCCTGGTTCACAATTTGGCTTTTGGGTTGCTGTTCGAATTCTGTTTTCTGTCCAAGTTTTGGGTTCTTGAGTTGTACTGGGATTTCAAGTGCTACTGCTGGTGCTTGTTTGTTGCTGCCAACTGCTGTTTTCTTCACTTGCTGTTGCTGACCTTTTCTTTTCTCTATTTCAATTCAAATTCCAGGTATTTCATCCTCTCTAATGCCTTGAAGTTTTCATTCAATGTACCTGAATGATTTCGGAATCAACTGAAGAAACACTGCTATCATCTTAAATTTGCCTCTGTATTTCATTTTGTTTTTTTTAACTGCAGTCATAGATTTCCAAAACACATCAAGTCACCATTAGAAATTCCGGATTTTGTTTTAGTAATTAGATTAAAGGAACTTTGGGTTGTCGTTTAATAATTTTTAGAACAGGATTCGATTTTGTGATATACATTTGCTAGTTGTATAATGTATTTGTACGGATGGGACTATTGCATATTTTGATAGGTTGTTTAAATGAATCCGTATTTCTCGTAGCATGTATATTTTATCCTTAGCATTAAGTTTGAATGTTGTTCAAAGTGATGACGTTTGAAGTTTTAGTTAAAAAAAAAAAAACCGTGGAGTTCTTAGTACATGTATTCATAGTGAATAGTTAAAACCAGTTTTGAAATTTAACAGTAGGTTTATCTTTGTTTATTTTTGGGCTTTCATTAATCAATTATTTTATTTAGCCTGTTACGGGTGAACAGATATTCCGATATAACTAATAAGTGAGGTACTAAAATCTATGCTTATTCAAATTAGACGCATTCCCGATTATTTAGTAGCAAGTCTCATTTAAAATGGAATCGTTTCACGCATCAATACTTTTGCATGAGTTAATCCAGAAATAACTCCAATAAACATGTACACCCAACTAAAGTATCGTCAAAGTTAATGTTTTCGTTTTACTTAGAATTAGACTTTCGTTTAAAGGGTTGAATGTATAGTTTTATTTTAACAAAAGTGGTATAGTCTATTAAAAGCATATAGGATAACATATATAAAAAATCAGATATTTTTAGCCATTTACAATAATTGAAGCGACCGTGCTAGAACCACGGGATCCGAGGGTGCCTAACACCTTCCCTCGGGTCAACATAATTCCTTACTTAGAATTTCTGGTTCGCAGACTTCATTTGGAAAGTCGTAAATTTCCTCGATTCGGGATTTAAATAAATCGGTGACTTGGGACACCTTAATTTATTCCAAGTGGCGACTATGAAATAAATAGAATAATCCCGTTTCGAATATTGTCACTTAAATTGGAAAAACTCCCTCGCGCATCTACCTCCCGGCTTTTCTGGAGACCTCGAGGTATGATCTGCTACGTCCGCGGATCCGGAGGCTTTCCTTCTATTCTAGTAGTACTAGTTGACATTTTTCTTCATTTCGTTGTTAGATACTCTTTACACATAGAGCCACAGTTGTATTTTCTCTTTTAGTCTGTGTTACCGTGGGGTTCCGGATCTTGGTAGTGTCTTATTCATTGTGTGATGGATGTATGTGCCAAGCGGCACGGATTACATATATTTTATGCTATTTTTCCGTTGTTTCTTATTTAAGTATTTATAACTTGTATATTCCGCAATGTGTTAGGCTTATCTAGTCGTGGGGACTGGGTTCCATCACGACATGTTCACAATTGGTGAACTAGGGTCGTGACAGTATCAGAGCCTGGGTTACTTGGTCTTGCGAATCATAAGCCAGTTTAGTAGAGTCTCGCAGATCGGTACAGAGACGTTTGTATTTATCCTCGAGAGGCCGCAGAACCTTTAGGAAAAGCTTCATATTCTTGAAATTCTTGTCGTGCGACTTTGTTAATCCAAGAACTAAACTTCTATATTCTATTGTTTTGCAGATGGCGAGAACTCGTGCTACCACACGTGACGGACGACCACAAGTACCACCCACTAGTGGATGTGGACGCGATTGTGGTCGTAGTTGAGGCAGACCAGTGAGGGCAGCACCTGTTGATCCACCAGCTGTCCCAGCTCAGGACCAACCTCCAGTTGTAGACGCTCCAGCAGCACCTGTGCAAGCACCAACAATTCCCATTATGATTCTGGCTCTCCAGGAGGCCTTGGCTCAGATACTATCAGTTTGTACTGGCCTGTCTCAGGAAGTCTCAGTCACTACAGCAACAACTACTTCATAGACCGGGGGAGGGAATCAAACCCCCGCTGCTAGCACACTTGAGAAGGTTGTTCAGGGATTGCAGACATCGGGAGCACCCCCAGCTCAGGCAGTTTCCCAAGTTGCACCAGTTGCACCAATTGCATTAACCCTAGACTATGTAGTTCCAGCTATGCAAGATGATGAGCAACATCTTCTTGAGAGGTTAGGTAGGCTCCAGCCTCCAACGTTCAGTGGTGATGAGGGCGAGGATGCCAGGGATATCTTGACAAGTGTCAGGATATGCTTTGCACCGTAGGTATCTTGGAGTCGAGTGGAGTGGCTTTTACTACTTTCCAGTTCTCATGGCCTGCATTTATATAGTGGGAGGATTTTGAGAGGCGTAGGCCTGTTGGTGCAGCGCCCCTTACATGGCAGTAGTTCTCCACTCTCTTTCTGGAGAAGTATGTACCGCAATCCCATAGGGAGGAGCTGCATCATCAGTTTGAGTGGTTGACTCAGGGGGATATATCGGTGACCCAGTACGAGATGAGACTCTCACAGCTAGCTTGTCATGATACTTGGATGATCCCGACAGACCGAGAGAGGATTAGGAGGTTCATGGATGGCCTCAACTATTCACTCTACATTTTGATGACCAGAGAGAGGGTTTTGGGTGCCTCGTTCGAGGAGCTAGTTGATATTGCTCAAGATATCGAGACGGTTTGCCGTAGGGAGCGTGAGAAGAGGGAGGTTAAGAGGCCTTGAGGTTCAGGCAGTTTTAGTGGTTCTCCTTCTAGGGGCCAGTTCCAGCGTGGTAGAGGTCGTTCCTTCAGGCCTCCTCAGTCAGCTCGCCCAAACTATAGTGGGGCTTCTTCAGGCCATGGTCATTAGGGATTTCAGCAGGGCCAACCTTCCCTTAGTACCCTTTCCGCACAAAGCTCTTCCTATGCCTCTTCGGCCAGGGTTCTTCTGCATTGAGGGGTTCCCTTTAGTCCCCTTCTCCAACACTAGGCAGTTGCTACGAGTGCGGTGAGTTTGGCCATATGATAAGGGAGTGTCCTCGACATCGTGGTGGTAGGTTTCAGTAGAGGGATCAACCCTCATCTTCTACCCCATCTACTTTAGCACCCTCCCAGTGAAGTAGGGGTGGGGGCCAGGTAGCCAGGGGCCGCCTAGGGGTGGAGACCGATCTGGTGGTGACCGGGCTCAATTCTATGCTCTCCCAGATAGGAGGGATGCTATTGCATTAGATGTTGTTATCACAGGTATTATCTCTGTCTGCCACATGGATGCCTCTGTCTTGTTTGATCCTGGTTCTACTTATTCTTATGTGTCTTCATATTTTGCCCATCATCTGGGTACGACCCGCGGGTGTCTCTCTTTACCTATGCACATATTTACCCTGATGGGTGATAATATTATTGTAAATCACGTGTATCGGTCTTGTCTGGTGACCATTGGGGGTCTGGAGACCCAAGTTGATTTGTTGTTGTTGATCATGGTAGATTTTGATGTTATTATAGGCATGGATTGGTTATCTCCGTGCCATGCTATTCTAGATTGTCATGCTAAGACAGTCACGTTGGCTATACCGGGTGTTCCTAGGATTGAGTGGCATAGTATGACTGAATATGTTCCTAGCAGGGTGATTTTTTTTCCTAAAGGCCCAACAGATGGTTGGGAAAGGTTGTCTATCGTATTTGGCTTTTGTGAGAGAAGTTGCAGCTGAGACTCCTAGTCTTGATTCTGTTCCCGTTGTGAGGGACTTTCCTAATGTGTTTCCAGCAGACCTGCCGGGCATACCACCGGACAAGGACATTAATTTTGGTATTGATCTGGTGTCGGGCACTCAGCCCATTTCCATTCCTCCGTATCGCATGGCACCAACGAAGTTGAAAGAACTAAAGGATCAACTTCAGGTACTCCTAGATAAGGGGTTCATTCGTCCGAGTGTGTCACCGTGGGGCGCACCAGTCTTATTTGTGAAGAATAAGGATGGCACAATGAGAATGTGCATTGACTACAGACAATTGAAGAAAGTGACAATGAAGAACAAGTATCCCCTGCCCCGTATTGATGGTTTGTTTGACCAGTTTCAGGGGCAAAGGTATTCTCGAAGATTGATATCTATTCAGGCTATCACCAACTGAAGATTAGGGATCCAGATATTATGAAGAGTGCTTTTAGGACTAGGTATGGGCACTATGAGTTTCTAGTTATGTCCTTTGGGCTGACTAATGCCCCAGCAGCATTTATGCACTTGATGAAAAGTGTGTTTTGGCCATATCTAGATTCATTTGTGATTTTTTTTATTGATGACATCCTGATGTACTCGCGTAGCCAGGAGGAGCACACACAATATTTGAGAGTGGTACTACAGAGATTGAGGGAGGAGAAGCTTTACACAAAGTTCTCCAAGTGTGAGTTTTGGCTTGGTTCTGTGGCTTTCCTGGGGAACATGTGGTGTCCAGTGATGGTATTCATGCTGATCCAAAGAAGATAAAGGTGGTGCAGAGTTGGCCTAGACAGTCCTAAGCCACGGAGATTTGGAGTTTAGTCGGTTTGGCAGGTTATTATTGCCGGTTCATCCAGGGTTTTTCATCTATTGCTTTGCCCTTGACCAAGTTGATGCAGAAGGGTGCATCATTTGTATGGTCGGACGAGTGCGAGGAGAGCTTTCAGAAGCTCAAGATAGCTTTGACCATAGCTCCAGTGTCCTGCCATTAGCTTCAGGATCTTACACGGTATATTGTGATGCTTCGAGAGTTGGGATCAAATGTGTGTTGATGTAGGAAGGTAGAGTTATTGCATATGCTTCTTGTCAGTTGAAGCCTCATGAGAAGAACTACCCTGTACATGATTTGGAGTTGGCTACTATATTCATGCTTTAAAGATTTGGAGGCACTACTTATATGGTGTATCTTGTGAGGTATTCACTGATTACCGCAATCTTCAGCATTTGTTCAAGCAGAAGGATCTTAATTTGAGGCAGCGGAGGTGGCTTGAGTTTCTAAAGGATTATGATATTACCATTATCTATCATCCAGGGAAGGCCAATGTAGTGGCCGATGCTTTGAGCCGGAAGGCAGTGATTATGGGTAGTTTGGCATACATTCCAATTGGGGAGATGCCCTTTGCAGTTGATGTCCAGGCTTTGGCCAATCGGAGGGTGAGGTTAGATATTTTAGATCCTAGTCGAGTGTTGGCTTGTGTGGTTTCTCGATCTTTCTTGTATGACCGTATTAGAGAGCGCCAATATGATGACCCTAATTTGCTTTTCCTTAAGGGCAAGGTCCAGCATGGTGATGCCAGAGATATGACTATTGATGATGATGGCGTGATGAGGATGCAGGGTCGGATTTGCATGCCCAATGTGGATGGGCTTCGGGAGTTAATATTAGAGGAGGCCCACAGCTCGCAATATTCAATTCATACGGGTGCCGCAAAGATGTATCAGGATTTGAGGCAGCACTAGTGGTGGAGGAGAATGAAAAAAGATATTGTGAGTTATGTAGCTCGGTTTCTCAACTGTCAGCAGGTGAAATATGAGCATCAGAGGCCGGGTGGTGTACTTCAGCAGATGGATATTCCAGAGTGGAAGTGGGAGATGATTACTATGGATTTTGTGAGTGGTCTACATCGTACCTCTAGGAAGTTTGATTCGATTTGGGTGATTGTGGATCGGCTGACCATGTCCGCTCACTTCATTCCGGTATGTACTACCTATTTTTCGGAGCGACTGGCAGGGATTTTCATCCGAGAGATTGTTCGGTTGCATGGTGTCCCAGTTTCTATTATCTCAGATAGGGGTACTCAGTTCACTTCCTTGTTTTGGAGGATTTTTCTGCGGGAGTTGGGTACACAGGTGGAGTTGAGCACAACATTTCATTTTCAGACAGACGGGCAGTCCGAGCGTACTATCCAGATATTGGAGGACATGTTGCGTGCATATGTTATTGATTTTGGAGGTTATTGGGCTGAGTTCTTGCCACTTGTAGAGTTTTCCTACAATAATAGCTACCAATCTAGTATCTAGATGGCGCCGTATGAGGCCTTATATGGGAGACAGTGTAGATCTCCGGTTGGTTGGTTTGAGCTTGACGAGGCTAGACTATTGGGGACAGAGTTGGTCCAGGATGCCTTAGAGAAGGTGAAAGTGATCTAGGAGAGACTTCGTACGGCTTAGTCGCGTCAAAAAAGTTATGCGGACCTGAAGGTCCAAGATGTGTCTTATATGGTTGGCGAGAAGGTCTTGTTGAAGGTTTGGCCTATGAAGGGCGTTATGAGGTTTTGAAAGAAAGGGAAATTGAGTTCGCGGTTAATTGGGCCTTTTGAGGTACTTAGGAGGATTGGAGAGATGGCCTATATGCTTGCTTTGCCACCCAGCTTGTTGGGGGTTCATCCGGTATTCGACATTTTCATGCTCCGGAAGTATGTTGGGACCCGTCTCATGTGTTAGACTTCAGCACGGTTCAGTTGGATGATGATTTGACCTATGATGTAGAGCCAGTGGCTATTTTGGGTTGTCAGGTTCGAAAGTTGAGATAAAAGGATATAGCTTTGGTGAAGGTGCAGTGGAGAGGTCGGCCCGTGGAGGAGGCTATATGGGAGACCGAGCAGGAGATGCGAAGCAGATATCCTCACCTATTTGAAACTTCAGGCATGTTTATTGACCCGCTCGAGGACGAGTGTTTGTTTAAGTTGGGGAGGATGTGACGACCCGGCTCGTCATCTCATGTGTCACCGCCCTGTTTTCCCCATTTGTTTCTCTTTATGTTTCATTATCACATTGATATGTTAATTGTTGTTTCAAATTCATTGCTTTCAATCTACACTACCATACACTTGTACAACTTTACTTATTTACTCCAGTAGGCCTTGACCTGACCTCGTCACTACTCTACCGAGGTTAGACTTGGCACTTACTGAGTACCGTTGTAGTGTATTCATGCTATACTTTTGCACATCTTTTAGTATGTACCTCCTACCGGTCCAGAAATTAGTGAGCTCAGTTCGTACTTATAGACTTCAAGGTTCTCATGCGGTCGTCCGCGGGCCTATGAGTCACATTCTATCTATTTTTGTAATTTCCTTCTTCTATTAGACTTAGTTATATAGGGATAACTATGATACCGCTGTGAGCTTGTGACTCGGTATCACTAGGTTTTGGGGGAAATTGTATATGTTGAGCAGTGAAGTTTAATTTATATAGATGTTGAGTGTTTGAGAGTTTGTTGTTATTTCGGTTATATTCTGCATGTTTGTTAAGCTTACCTAGTATTAAAGACTAAGTGTCATCACGACATCCTACTGAGGGGAATTGAGATCGTGGCATACCCACTTGACGTTGGAAGGCCTCGAAGTTACCATATTACTTTATTATACTAGTGTTAAATTGTAATTCAAACCAACATTGTGCTTAGAAATTCTAGTGTGATTTAGTAATGCTTATGACTCCGTACTAGCACCGATTTTAGAAAACGTGTAAGTATTGACCACTTGCGGCTATGTATGTCATTTAGTGGTTTATAATAAATGATTAAATAGTTCAATTCTATTATTAAATCAACATGTATTAGGTTTATTTAGTCTTTGAAATTAGGTGCTATTACGACATCGTAAGATGGGTAATTGGGTTTGTGACATGGCTAAACTCAGTTGGCCTTTAATGACAGACTTCATCAATGATGCAACATGTTTAATTTTTCATTATTCAATTGCTCTATAAAAAACAAAGGAAAATACATGGACTTAATTCATTTGTTTTTTTTACAGGAATACTTTTATGAGAGCGACTCCCTACTTTCGCTCTCTTTAGTACTCTAACGTTCTTCTTCTCCTTCTCTAACGGTTATTGCTACCCCCCCCCCCATCTCCCCCTGCCACTCTTCCCTCCTCCCCTTCCTCCCTCCCCCCACCACTCAGCCCCTAACTCCCCCATACGTTAACCACCAGTAGCACCAACGCCGACACCCACCCACACCGGCGCCGACGCAAGTGCTGCTCCAGCGACGTTAATCTTGGGGCTCTTAAATAATAATCCACAGGATTCCTGAGAGTTGCAGGTATAGTTTATGCATTTTTATTTATCCTCTCGATCTGTTCAAAGCAGTAAATTTATTGTACCGATTTGTTTACTATTAGTTTTCTTTTTCGCGGTGACTTTATCAAAATTGTCTTTCCGAATTATCACTTGCGGCTATCTTTTTCTACTCTATAGTGAAATAATCAGCACTTTCGCTGTCGTTTTTAATCTCATTGTATTTCTGGATTTTAATGAACTAACCAATAAAGCAGTTAACCATTGACAACTAGATTGTTCAGGTGATTGGAAAAGCAGAATAATAATAGCTTATTTTAATAAAGAAAGCTTTTACCTTTAACTTTTTTACCTTTTGGTTTGTTTTGAATTAAATTTCTGTTCCTTACCTACTGTAGTCTAAATAAGATATAGACATTTGATTTATTGTTATTATCTGTTTTATTACTTGTTTTTGGTTTCAGATGCTATAATTGCTTCCTTAAGATTTTGCTATCTCTATTTCTTGTAATTACCTCTTCTAAATTTGCATTAGACATTTTATTGTTTAACGGGTGGGGCCTCACCAGTGGTAGCGGTGACAATTCCCCTTTATTTGTCTGTCTTTGTGGTATTTTGCGCATATTTTCAGGTTAAGGACTGTGGCTATTAGCGGCGAGCATAACGTGCGTGAGCAAACATAAGGAACAACGCACCAAAGCCTACATCCAGGTTTTTTTCACCGGGAGTTGGTACCTCCCGCCTCTCGTTTAACCTGCACACATTTTTCATACTCTTGCTAGCATTTCTTGTGAGGTTTAATCTGTTGCTATCTAGTGCATCATTTTCGTATCTCCATTTCGTGCGTGGGTGCGTCATTATTCTTCATAGTCGGTTGGAGGGATAGAGGCCGCAGCGGGGGATGTAAGTGCAAGGTCATGTCCTCGGGGGGGGGGGGGGGGGGGCGGGAGCAGTGGCGGTGGCAGGGGTGGGTAGGGGGCAGGGAGCGGTTCCGCGGGTAGGGCGGGAGGTAAGGGTGGGAAGAGGGTAGCAGACGCACATAGGTTAAGGATCGGGTCGTGGAACATAGGCACCCTGACGGGTAAGTCCATTGAGTTGGCGAAGACTCTTCAGAAGAGGAGGGTCAACATAGCATGTGTCCGGGAGACTAGGTGGAAAAGGACGAAGGCGCGGGAATATATTTTTTTTTAATTAATCCCCTCCCCTGGGGTCGTGAGGGGTAAGAATGGAGTGGGCATCCTGGTGGATAAGGACCTTAGGGAGTTCGTGGTGGAGGTCAGGCGAGTGAACGATAGGTTGATGTCTATCAAGTTGGTTACCGGGGGATGCGTCCTCAATGTCATCAGCGCCTACGCACCGCATGCGGGCTTAGATGAGGAGATCAAGAGGCGTTTTTGGGATGACTTGGATGAGTTGGTGCGTAGTATTCCCCAATCTGAGAAGTTGGTCATTGGAGGGGACTTTAATGGTCATATTGGAGCAGATGCTAGCGGTTATGGTGAGGTGCACGGTGGCTTTGGCCTTGGGGTTAGGAATGGAGGAGGCTCTGCGCTGTTGGAGTTCGCTAGGGCTTCCGAGCTTCTGATTGCTAACTCGGCATTTCAAAAGAGGGAGGAGCATTTGGTCACCTTCAAAAGCTCAACGGCGAGGACCCAGATCGATTACCTCCTTCTCAGAAGGAGCGATAGAGGTTTGTGCAAGGACTGCAAGGTTATTCCGGGAGAATCCCTTTCAACCCTCCATAGACTCCTTGTGATGGATGTCGGAATCTGGGTGAAGAAGAAGCGGAGGGGTGCTCGGGGCCATCCGCGAATTAGATGGGGTGCTCTGACTAAAGAGAAGGCCCAGGAGCTGGAGAGGAGGTGAGGTTGATGGTGGAGCTTGGAGAAGTTCTGGGGTAGCAGACGCAATGTGGTCAGAGACGGCGAATCTGGTTAGGGAGGCAGCGCGGGATGTGCTTGGGGTAACCAAAGGCTGTCTAGGCAGACATCAGGGCGACTGGTAGTGGAACGACGTAGTGCGAGGAAAGGTAGATGTGAAGAAAGCTTCTTTTGCGAAATTGGCAAGGAGCACAAGCGATCAGGAGAGGCGGGTGAACAGAGAGAGCTATAAGGTGGCAAGGAAGGAAGCGAAATTGGCGGTCACGGAGGCTAAAAATGCGGCTTTTGGCCGCATGTACGAGGAATCGGGGGAGAAAGGCGGGGACAAGAAGTTATTCCGTTTAGCCAAAGTAAGGGAAAGGAAGGCGCGGGACCTGGACCAGGTTAGGTGCATCAAGGATGAGGATGGTAGAGTCCTGATGGGGGAGTCTCAAGTCAAACAAATATGGAAGGCATATTTCCGAGACCTTCTAAACGAAGAGGGGGACCAAAACGTAGAACTAGGGGAGTTAGGGAATTCAGAGCATCATAGAGACTTAGGGTACCACAGGCGTATTAAGGTGGAAGAGGTCGTGGGGGCTTTGCGTAAGATGAGTAGAGGTCGAGCGACCGGGCCAGACGAAATCCCGGTGGAGTTTTGGAAATGCATGGGTAAGCCAGGAGTAGAGTGGCTCACCAGGTTGTTCAATGCGATCTTCAGGACCAAAAGGATGCCGGAGGAATGGAGGTGGAGTACAGTGGTACCCTTGTATAAGAACAAAGGGGATATTCAGTGTTGCAACAACTATAGGAGCATCAAATTAATAAGCCACACCATGAAGGTCTGGGAGCGGGTGATCGAGGCCAGGGTGAGGGAGTCGACATCTATTTCCGTGAACCGGTTCGGTTTCATGCCGGGTCGGTCCACTACAGAAGCTATCCACCTTGTCAGGAGATTGGTGGAATAGTTTAGGGATATGAAGAAGGACCTGCACATGGTGTTTATCGACTTGGAGAAGACGTACAACAAGGTCCCTAGGGAGGTACTATGGACGTGCCTGGAGGCTAAGAGCATGCCAGAAGCCTACATCAGAGCAATCAAGGACATGTACGATGGAGCTAAGTCCAGGGTCAGGACAGTGGGTGGCGACTCAGACCATTTCCGGTGGTTACGGGGCTCCATCAAGGATCTTCGCTTAGCCCCCTCTTGTTTGCCTTGGTAATGGATGCTTTGACGCGGCATATTCAAGGGGATGTACCTTGGTGTATGCTATTTGCTGATGACATAGTCCTGGTAGACGAGATGAGGGTCGGTGTTAACGAAAGGCTAGAGGTATGGAGACAGACTCTCGAGTCTAAGGGGTTCAAACTAAGCAGGTCAAAGACAGAATATCTGGAGTGCAAGTTTAGCACCGAGTCGAGCGAAGTGGGAGGGAGCGTGATGATTGGATCTCAGGCTATAGCCAAGAAGGATAGTTTTAGATACCTTGGATCGGTGATCCAGGGGGACGGGGAAATAGACGGGGATGTCACTCACCGTATAGCGGCGGGATGGTCGAAGTGGAGGCTTGCTTCAGGAGTCTTGTGTGATAAGAAAGTGCCACAGAAACTCAAGGGGAAGTTTTATAGAGCTGTGGTTAGACCTGCCATGCTGTATGGGACGGAGTGTTGGCCGGTGAAGAAATCTCATGTTCAGAGGATGATGGTTGCGGAGATGAGGATGCTTAGGTGGATGTGCGGGCTCACCATGTTAGATAAGATTAAGAACGAAGTTTTTCGGGAGAAGGTGGTGGTGGCCCCAGTGGATGAGAAGATGCTAGAGGCGAGGCTGCGGTGGTTCGGGCATGTACGGAGGAGAAGCCCTGATGCCCCGGTGAGGAGTTGTGAGCGGCTAGCGGTGGTTGGTGTGAGGCGAGGCAGAGGGAGGCCTAAGAGATACTGGGGAGAGGTTATTAGACAGGACATGGCTAGGATGCGGATTTCCGAGGACATGACCCTCGATAGGAAAGTTTGGAGGTCTAGTATCAGGGTTGTAGGGTAGTGATTTCTAGATTTTTCGTTCTCTTTTCCCGGGGTGGGTGAGGTGTGGTGGGGACGCCCATAGATGATTAGTTTGTGTTCCCTTGTGGTAGTCATTTCTGGTAGTTACGGTTTTAATATCATTGCATGCATATCTGCTTATTGATGGTATTTATGCCTCTTATGTTTAGACAATTTTTTTGCGTTGTATGCTGGTATAACTAATGCGGTTTTTGTTTTTGCTTTTGTTTGCCTTTCTTTTTAATGCGCCGAGGGTCGATTGGAAGCAGCCTCTCTGCCCTCTTGGGTAGAGGTAAGACCTGTCTACATATTACCCTCCCTAGACCCCACCTTGTGGGAATATACTGGGTTGTTGTTGTTGTTGAACACTTTTATGAGAGCATTTTTCGTACTTGCTCACTAAAAGTGAACAGATATTCCGATGTAAAGCTGTTATCACAAAAGTTAACTAATAATGTAATATTCATTTACCCTATCGGCGTATATAACTTTAATGGTGGTGGACAAATTGGCTGAGTTTCGTGGTGACTTTTCTTGTTATAGATGGGTAGTCCATCGAAAATTTGAAAAAATTACCAGCATCCTTTTATGATGGGCGACCGTCGAAAAGTTCAATATACGAAAATTAGGGGTGGGCATACTTTGGGCAAATTTAAAATTCAAATCGAAATTCAACTTTCTTGAATTTTTGGATTACGGATTGAATTTTTATAAGTTTTTGATTTCGGATTGGATATTAGATTCATTATTTCAAATTTTTGGATATCTGAAAATCCAAAATTCTTGTATTTTATATTCAAATAGTAATAAGTTCAATACCCTACCCATTAGATATCATAATATATATTCAATATTAATTACTAAGTTATTATGAGAATACTTTCTATTTGGATATGATTTTGCTATTTTTACTTCTCATCTGTCGTATTAACGTCTCTATTGTATTTTTTATTTTTATTTTTTTACATAATAATTCCATTACTTTAATATTTCATTTGGATGATTGCGGTAAAATAAAGAACTTTTCAGGCAATTTAATATGAGTACTTCATTTGGATATTCATTTTTGTAAAAAGACGAAACATCTCAACTTATAAGCTCAAAACCGAAAATCCAAAATATCCAAACCAATTAATTCGAAACCGAATTTAAAAAATCCGATCCATTGGATTAGATTTGGATTGTCATTTCGTCAATCCAAAAATTAAAAATCCAAACTAAAATTTCATATGCAGTCTGAACCACCCGAACACCCACCCCTACCGAAAACTGTTCGACAATATTTGATCATTTTTGGACGCCGCTTCGCAAAATTTGTGCAACATTAGATACCTCTTAATCCAGTTCCTCAGAACTTACCTCTCATTAACTTGAGAGGAAGTGTTGAAATTAAATTGTGATAAGGACAACATATATGAGGTTTGGCACGAAATGATTGACTCATTACAGTTATCCTTTATAATAATTATTTTCTATGACAATATTTCACTGTATCGGCCAATTCTTTTTTGAAATAAATTTTTTTGTGTGTATAATATATGTTTTTAAAATAAAATATGTTAAAACAAACAAGACTGTTACAGGAAAATTTAATTATGCTAATAAAGTCAAGTAGCATCACCATTGTTTGAAAAAAACACCGTTTAAGGTAAAAAGAGGCGGCCGAGGTATATTTTATGTATTATCCATATATAACAAGTTTATAAATATGTTACTCAATGTATAATTATATATACCGATTGAAAAAATAGTCACTCCGACAATATTTTATTTAAAAACAAAAATTTTCTTCTTTTTCTTTAGGGAAAAAGGTCAAATATACCCCGCTATTTTTATATATTGTCTTCATTTAACCTCTGTTATACTATCGAGCCAAATTCCCTATCGTCATACTATCAGGTCAAATTTACCCCTATAATCAAAACTTTTAAAAGTACCCTATGATCTGTTAAGTAATCTAAAATATTCCAAATTCCTTTTAATTAAATCACTTGTTGTACTACTTGGTCGAGTATTTTAATTTCAAAACTACTATTGATGTGAATGATAAAGTTACTAGACTATATCAATGCACCCATTTCTCTTTTTGTAATAAAAAAAATTAGCTTATAGTTTTATTTATTTTTCAATCATATACGTACTGTATGAATCAGTGGATTTATTTATTGTGTATTATATGCAGCTGATCATATATGTATATGTATACTCAAATATATTTTGTCATTGCCTGATTAGTATAGAGTTCGATAGACTAACTTAAGAGTACAAAATGTGAGGCACTTAATTAAAGCAAAGTTGAATTAGACAATATAAAGTCTCCGAGGAACTTTAACTTCAATCACTAATACTTACAAAGTCTCCATATGTTTGGTGCAGCGAATTCACTAAAATTGGGATGTGTAAATATTTTTAGAATTTAAAAAAGCTATCTAATTTGGATTTTTCAATTTACTATACTTTGTGTATTTAGTTGTATTATTTAATTTTTTTCTCTAATTCAAAAAGCAGATAAATGTCAATTATTTTAAAAATAGTGGACCAAGAAGAACAACAAATAATTTAAATAAAAGGAATTTGAGAGATTTTGGATTACTTAACTGATCAATGGATACTTTTAAAAGTTTGTTAATTGTAGGGATAAATTTGATTCGATAGTATAATGGTAAGGATAAATTTGATTCGATAATATAATAAAATTAAATACAGACAATATATGAAAGTAGAGGTGTATATTTTGCCAGTTCCATTTTCTTTATGCTTTGTGCCTAGCTACTAGGACTACAATTTCAGCCGTGCATACAAGTTGTATAAGTAGGCCAAGCATTGGATAAGTGATAAACTTATATCACGATTCTTTCATATTCTTTATTATAATTAATTGTATTGTAATATTTTTTATTCGGACTGAAGTAATCGATATTGATTTGTGCCAACATTTTTTGGAATTAGGACTTAAACCCAACTTAATTTTGTATGACTTTGTACCATGAAATTTATATATCTGTATAGGAACTTATATAATGAATCATCTAAAGTTTTAATTAATTAGATATAGTGGATATTTAATCATGTCTCAACATTATAATCTAAAATCTGAGTCTATCTTTGACTAGAAGCCAGTGTATAAATCTCACAACAATTAATCAAATGTAGAATATATCCCAGGTTTAATAATCTAGCCATAAATTTTGTGAAATAAAGAGGAAAGAAAAGAGGAAGATACTTTAATAATGATTAGTGATTAAATGATTTCGGTAAATAGACAAAGGGATTTTTACCTATCTATGCCATATATCAAATCTTATTACCAAAAATATTTATAATTTATTATTTACCCGTGTTGTTCATATTTTTACTACAAATTATATACTAATCCAAAAATAGGTAGATTTTACCACTAAAAACGCGCTAAAATGAAGGCACCAAATCTGCGTGTGATTCTGTCAACAGTAAATATGAAACTTGAAACGGAAAGAGATCTCAAAGTTGAAAAAATCTGTTCTTCTATGTATTTTCCACCATTGATAGCCATTAAAAAGCTTGAAAAACTTTGAATTCAAATTTGGGTTTTCAAAAATCATTATTTGTTTGGATTGGGTGATGTCGTAAATAATTCGAAATATGTTTAGGAGTTTATATGTCAATTTTGAGGGGTTTTGGTGAAGATTAGACTTGGTTTTGATAGAATTTCACATTGAAACTTGTCGAAGAAGAAGACATATTTCTAGAAATTATAGATAACTTGTAGATAAAGTGTAGAAATGTAGATAAATTGTAAATAATTTGTAGATAAATTGTAGATTTGGAAGACTAAAACTTCTACAAGTCTTCTATAATTATGTCGCAAATGCCAATTATGGTACAATTGAAATGAGAATTGGAATAATAAAATTTAATGTATTCAATTTGTAGATATCTTGTTGTTAAAATATCTACAAAATTACTACATTTATACTACAATTAAACTACAATCTTATGTAAAAAAAAAACATTGACAACAAAATTTGCTCTTCATCTACAAAATTTCAACAAAAAAATACAAATAAACTACAATTGCACCCACACTGTCAACTGTATTGTCTTCTCAATTGAAGATTCATTTCAATATAAATCAATTCCTTGCGACAACTCCAATAATTTTCAAATCACTATAAAGGTTGTGAAAGAAGCATATGAAAATGCCCAAAAATCAAACATAAAAGTCAATGACTTGATTTTGACCAACCTATCAAATTCTTTAGGCACCACTTGGATAAAGACACACTGAAAAATCTCTGAAAAATTGCGGGGATACTACTGAAGGTAATTAAGTGTAGAAGAAAGAGATGGTAATTGTGGTGAGAAGAGATTGTACGATAATAGGGGGCGAGGTGGGGGGGAACTGAAGGAAAATCGTGGAGTGATGGGTGATTAACTGTAGGTAAATCATTGGGGTGTGGGGGGTGGGAGGAGAGAGAGGCGGGTAAACGAAATAAAATGAAAATTTGGTCCTAAAATCATGCCTAGTATAAATAAAGCAATAATTATACCCTTAATTTGAATTATGGTATATAAATGGTAATTTGGTATGCTTAAATGTAATTAACACAATCCTTAAACATGAAGGGTAATAAGATTTGGTATATGGTATATGTATGTAAAAATCCCATAAAAAAATTGTTGGAACCCAAATCAACATTTTGTGGGCCTGACTAAACTCGAATTTTGGACTATTTTAATTTTAGCTCGTGCAAAAAATTATTTATATTTTCCTTACAATCTTTCTGTATAAAACACCAACATCTCCTTTACTTGCGATACTAATTATTTTATCATATATGGCTCTGTCCTCCGTCAATATCTTCTTTTTGTTACTCCATCCGGTCCAAAATAAGTTATTTTTTAGATATTTTTGCACAGATTAAAAAATTCACCTTTTAGCATTAATTAGCAATGAAATTGACCATATTAACCTTTAGTATCTCACATAAAAACTCCTAATGCATATTCCAACATTATTTACTCCAATGACAATGTAGGAAAAAATAATTAATTTATTCTTGAAATCTGGAAATATTACATTTTTTGGACCACAAAAATAAGACCAAAAAATTACTTATTTTGAACCGGAGAAGTATTGATCACTGCCCTTGAACTTGCAATAGAATTATATGTATTATCTAAAAACTTAATCAGTTAGACAATAAATATTTTATTATTTAATCACATCTCAATTAATTATCTTTGAATAAATTCAATAACATAAAGAGTGTAAAAAAGCATTAAACGATTTAAGAAAGGAACAAATTGCTGGAATCCAAATGAAGTTTTTGTGTATAAAACTCTAGAACCCCTTTAATTTTACCATACTTAATATTTTCTCAGTATGGCTCTCTCGTTGATCAATGTCTTCTTGTTGTTATTGATCACGTCCCTTGACCTTTCAATAGCCAAAAAATGCATCTTTACTGAGAAGATGCAGGTACATGTAATCAATAAACTTCCTTCTGATTCTCCACAACTGACAATTCATTGTGCGTCGAAGAATGATGACCTTGGATACCATAGTCTTGTCGTAGATGAAGACTTTAATTGGTCATTTTGCGAGGCATTTGCTGATAATACTTTATTTTTTTGTCATTTTTGGTGGGGTTCAAAAGATAAAAGATTTGTGGTGTTTAACGACCCACATAGTTGTGTCTTTGATCAGATAAAAGTTTATAATTTTCTATTCTACTGTAAATGGGAGGTGACGCCAGATGGTTTTTATTTGGAACAGTATAATATAACTAATGACTCATATCATATGCTTCATTATTTGGATTGGTCTTAGGGAATGGGATCGATATTTGTGTTGTTGTTTAAGTTAAGTGAGAAGGAAAAAAGTGATTGGAGTATAATACAACATTGGAGTTATCATTTTTCTTTCTTATTTATCCTGATCTTGTCTTTCCGTTTTATGAGTTCAATCAATTTTACGATTTGAATCTTATACTAGTAATATTTTTGCCACCTACCTCAATGTTTACCTTGAAACGTCAATGAGGTAAAATTAATATACTCCCCTTTGGTCAATTTTAAGTGTCTTTTTAGTCTTTTAAATTTGGTCCATAACAGCAGGTGTCACTTTAAGAAATCAAGATAATATTAATCATTTTTTTAATCCTTACTCTAATAAATGATCATTACAACTTTTTAAATAAACGTTACACGCCTAAGGAGAGATAAATGATAACTTAGTCAAATAATCTCTTATTGTTAATGCTACTTGTATACGGTCAAAATCGATGAGTATGATTTTGAAGACTCAAAATGGGCTAGGGGCCCAGTCCGAAAGGACTCAAAGTGGGTGTTAAGCAGCTATATCGGGGAAGTTGATCGAGAGTGTGGCACGGACCGCAGGAATGACAACATTATTCCGAAGTCAATCAAGAATGAGCGGGAATTTCTTAAGGACACGTGGACCTGGGTAATAATTATAGGATAGAGGTTGTATGAAATGGTATAGATCTGTACTATGCCGTTATACACCTGTACCTAGAATTCTTTACTTTTAAGAACAAGGTACTATAGTGAGATTTTCTCTTCCTATATGAAGGGTGCCTAATTATTTTGTAAGGGGATCATATCATTTACCACAATAGAACATTCGTATTCTTCTTATTTAATGTGCTCTCTAACTATTCTTCAGCTTTATTACCTTTATTTTATTGTTCGTTCTTTATTACTCTTAACTGACCTCGAGGTCCCTGGATAAGTCAAGCTTGAGCCCCCCTGTTGCCTCAGCATCACTGACTCAGTTTTTTATTTCTTCTTACTTAAACTCAATAATACTTGTATAATCACTAGTATTAGAATATATCATGTATCTTTAAAACCATAAAATATCTTAATTGTTATACATAATTTCTGAGGTAAACAGTTTGGCACCCACCGTGGGGCTAAAGATAATAGTGATTATTTTTGTGCTAGTTTTCTGATAACGCACGTTATTCTTCACACTTTTTCTTATCAAAGTTTTTTTTATTTCACGCTTAATCATGTCTAGCACACAAAATGTACCTACATAATGTATGCCGTGATTGGCTTAACCATTCGTGATTGGCTACGGTCTCCCCATTTTTCCTTTGGCGAGGATCTCTGCCACTTTTACAATATATGCCTGTCTCAGCTTACGCCGTACACCCTAAAAATATTTTGAATACTGTCCCAATATGCGGACTTGGTCGGGTGCGAGGTCTCTGTCCACCATCTTCTGCAATTATTCAGTGCCGGCTACCTGAGAGGCACCATGCTGCATTTGAGAAGCCGTGGTACAAAGAGGCTGGTGGTCAAGACCAATGACCGTCTTAGCCGCGGATTTTGGCATAGGCATTTCTATGTTAGGACCAAGCACATGGTCTCTAACCCTACTAGGTTCCTAGAAAAGTGGAATTCGAAATGTAAGTATCTCTATTTGTTGAACTCCTCTCTACTTGTGACTTGTCACGCTTCTAACTTTTTTCTACTGCACCCATAGCTCACACACCTCGGCTTGTTAGCGGCATTAGGAGATGGGTTACCGGCCTGTTGCTGTATGCGGAAAGGACCCGCACATAGCCTGCTTTTCTCCAGCATTATGTCCATGCAACACCTTCAGGTTGATATTAGTCTTTGTTTAATGGATTTTGCGAATTTCACTGACTGGTTTATCTTTATGGCAACAAGATGAGATGCTCCTAGGAAAAGGGCAGTAGTACCGACTTCTACCTGGTCCGGTGCTGCTTTGGATACTCAGGAGATACTCTGTGCATCTGTCCGGGGAGGTGTTACTATGGTCCCTTTGAAGGGAGTCACGTCCGTGACAACGATTCTGAGAGAGTCGGCGTCGTTCTCGACGGCCTACAAGTGAATCTCTTGAGGGCGAAGAACCAGTAGAGAGGAAAAGACGGAGGCTTGTGATGGGCAAGGCCGTGGCTACAGAAGACGAAAGGAGTAGCGTGCCTCGACAAATGCCCAGACCCTTGTTCATGGTCGACGCCATCCGTTCTGGGAGGTCGGCCCAACATGAGAGTACCATTGCTGGTACTAGTTTGGCATGTGCCGCTGAGGGTGGTTCGACGACCAACATTGACAGAGTTGGCGGGGATGTCGATGGATCAGACTCCAAGATAGCCCAAGAGGACCTGAACGAGCTTGTGAAGGGTCTTACGTAGGGAGAGATGACGGTGGACGGATATGACCGCCGAATTTTGATCTCGGGGTCTTACTATTTACTGCTAAATAGCAAACAGGCCGCATCGAAACTTACTTTGCTATGTGCTACCCTGAAAGTGAGACGCTCAGGGTCGTCAATGATGCAGACTTGTCTTGAAGGGTCGCCAACACGACTTTAAAGATTACCTTTTAATTATTATTCTTTGCTTGTCGTACGGTTAGCTCGATGTGTGCTAATTTTTGATGACCTTCTCAGACCCTCATTTTGGAGGCGGAGGCATCGTGAGCAGAAAAATGCGACCACCACTCTAAACATCAAGTGGCAGCGAACCTTTTCCAGCAAGACCCCGAATTTTGGGTGTTCCGTGAAGGTCTTGAGCAGAGAGAGCCCTAGCTAAAACGTAGGGAAGCCGAACTATAGAAGGTGGAGGATGAGCTGGTGAGAGTCGTAGCTCGTAGTAGCTAGTTGGAAGCACTTCTCAAGGCAAGTTCAACTTTGAGAAGATGGTATACAAGATTGGAATGCGGATACTCAAATATTTGAAACAAGGTTTTCTTGGTCCACCAAAAATACACGATGCACTCTTTTTTTTCCTTACTAAGGTTTTTTTTCCATGCGTTTTTCCTTATAAAGTTTTTAATGAGACACCTAGCAATGCGTATTATTAAATATTTTTAATTATTTTCTTTCACTAGGATTTATTCCCACGGGGTTTTTCCTAGTAAGGTTTTAATGAGGCACATTATCTTTTAATGAACATCAAAAGGGGAGTGTTATATATATATATGATCATTCAGTACTCCATTGTAAATAAGCTTCCCGAAAAAGCTTCTCCACATGGGACTCCGACGTAAATATGGTTATCTATTTATTACTCTATTGGAAATAAGCTTCCTGAAGAAGCTTATCATTCGGTACTCTGTTATGGATAAATATTACCCCCGTCAGAAGATTATCTATAGCTGGTATAGTAGCCGCTTACAAGCATCTTACAAGAAGCTTACATATATGTGCCTCTTACAAGAAGCTATATAGCAGCTTGCAGTAGCAACTTATAAGTAGCTTACACAGCAGCTTCCGTAGCAGCTTACACACCAACTTGCAGTAGCAGCCTATGCATCAGCTTCCTTTCTTCTTTAAATAGAGGATATTTCAGTTTATGTACATGAATTTGAAGTTGAATAATAAATCTCTCTCTCTACTTGTCTTCGGTTTCTTTACTTTAAAGTCTTTATTTTATAACATATATACTTTTGTAATGATGCATATTTGCTATATATTATAATTCTTCTTTCAAGACAAGAAAAAATCTTCACATAACTACAGTAATATAAAGAGAAGAAAAAGTAGAGACATTTATAGCCCATTTGGCAGGTGTTTGGCCAAGCTTTTGGAAGGAAAAAGAAAGTGTTGTTGAGAAAAAGCAGGAACAGTTTTGGACAAGCAGAAAAAAATAGTTTCTCTCTAAAAGCACTTTTGAGAAAAATACATTTAGAAGCAGTATTGTAAAGCTTGGTCAAACACTAATTGCTGCTAAACCCTCCTTAAATAAATAAAAGAATTTAGTAAAAAGGCTTGAAAAGGGTTTTTCAATTTTGAAAGTGACAAAAATGCGTGTTTAAAAGAAATTAACTCAGAGTCGCCACCTGACATTGATTTCGGTGTGCCAGGCCACCGTTTTTAAAATAATTTTCCTTTAAAACACTTTAGACTTCAAAACTAAGTCTGCACCAGAGATTCGGGTAAGGGGTTCATTTGACTCGAGGAGAAGGTGTTAGGCATTCCCCAAGTCCCGTGAAGGTCACGGTTGCGTACTCGATCAAGTTGGCTCTCAAAACATTCAAATTGAGGTAAAACACATAGAAAAATAGAATAAACACACAAGAGGTTCGAGGTCATCCCCACCTAAATTAAGAAAATGAAAAGAAAAATCCTAAGTTATCCTACATTACTTCTTCAACGATGTTCGCCACGACCTACAAAATATTTACATGGTTCTTCGGGGCATACCCCGAATAATAATATATACAAATTCCTCGGGGCATTCCCCGGATAAATTTGACTAAGGGAACGACCTCTTGCCTCGGAACAAACAAAATCCTAAAGCTTACCTACCCAATTGTGATCGGCCTAGTCATGCTCCTAACGGATAAATGAATAAACATATAGTATTCAAATCTCAGTTCTGTTTATTTTTAATTCCAATACCACGTCAAAAGCCATTTCACTAATCTTGACCAAAATTTCTTTTGCAAGGTTTGCCAACCCACGACTCATTTCAATCCTCTTAGCTAGGCTTATTAAGAGTCTAAAGATTCAGCAGTAACCCTTAAAACTAATGAGTTCTCTTAGCTAGGCTTACTAAGAGTCTAAAGATTCAGTAGTGACCCTTAAAACTAAACAAAATGCATTTGGAAACACTAAGAATCCCATGAAACAGATGTCCATGTAATCTCACACATCAGATGACTTCAAATCATCAAAATAATGGTAAAGGCACACATAATTGAAAAGAAGGGTGAGAAATAAACCTCGATATAACTGAAATTTGATTATGTCACTGCTTTGTACTCAAGATATATCGAACCACGGACGGAAACTCGAATCGGAAATGAAAGCACCAATGCAACTTTCAATTTGAACGGCAATAAAGTTCGAATCGGAATCACAGCCAAACAGTCCGGTTAAGCTTAATCACGATGAAACCAACAGAATCCTCAAAGCAGCAATGTATATGAGTCTAAACCCGGACTGGAAAAGACCTCGAACAGGATACGAATTGTTACCGGAAAGCTGAAAAGCTTAGAGTTCGAGCTTGCTGAAATTTTAACCGGAGAAAAAGAAACAGTGGCGAAACAAAACGCTAACTATTCAGTCACCGGTTCAAACGACGCTAATCGAAATTAATGGCAACGAAGCATAGACGAACCGAATCCAACAGTGAGCGAACGAATCAGCATTTCATAGCATCAGAATTTAAAGCTTCATTTAACTGAAATTCTCAACAATTACACAATCATAATGGAGTGCCAAACGACAAAAATTTGAACTCGAACAAGACACAAGAAGCGACAAGATGAATGAAGTTCCAGATCTTCAGCGAGACCTCAACGGACATCTCGAGCTCCTCGGGCAGAAACTGATATTGCTGGACTTTCGGCCAGTTTGGTAGCAGTTACGAAGGAATTCCGGCGAGGTTTTGGTTGAGGGGTGGCGGGTTATGGCTGAAATGGAGGGACTGGCGGCAGGTTATGGCGTTGGATGGTTGGACGACCGGCGGCGGCTGGTTTCTCTGTTCAGGGCTGGCCGCTGGTTGTTGTTTTTTTTTTTGTCCTCAAGAAGAAAAGGTTATGGTGGGAGAAGGCTTGGGCCTGTGTGCTGATGGCGGCTGGCCTTCTTCTTCAGTGCTAGGGTTTTTTCTTTTGTCTAATGTTATGAAGAAGACAAGGTGGGCGGCTGGGGTAGTCTCTTAGGTTATGTTATGAATAAGAGAAGGGATACTAGGGTTAGGGGTGTGGCTGAAGGGTTCTTTTTGTGCTAGGGTTTTTTTATTCAATGTTATGTTATTATAGAAGAAAGGGTCATGGGTTGGGTCACAAGTGTTATGGGTAAGGTATTTTGGGCTTTAAAATTTGGGCTTAAAGTCTAAAAATTGCAAAATACTACTAGAATCCTATTGAAATTAAAATAACTAAATATTTTAAAAATACTACCTTTAAAAATTGCGCGGGTCAAAAATTACGTGCTTACACTCTCCTAAGTCATACATGATCCCCCAAAACTAGTCGAATCATCTGAATTCCATTCCGAACTATTTTTAAACTAATTAGCTAAACACAAATTGCTTATCACCAAAATATTTTTGAGAAAAATACATTTAAAAAAGAAAATACTTCTTAAAATAAACTGTTTTTTCAAACAAGCAACTAATAGTGATTTAATGCTTTTAGAAAGGTACAAACTGCTGTAATCCAAATCAAGATATTGTAAGAGATGACTAAACTCAATTTTTTCCTGTATACAATATAAAATTCCAAAACCAAAATTCCCTCGAAAAATCCCTTTTTTTCTTCGAGATGACTCTCTCCTGGAACAACATTTTCTTCTTATTATTGTTATTAACTCCAATTGACCTTTCAAGAGCAAAATCATGTTTCATAACTCGAAGGTTTTACGTACATGTTATCGACAAACTTCCTTCTAATTCCTCTAAACTGCAAGTTCATTGTGCTTCTGGTGATGATGACCTCGGCTACCATAATCTTACTGTTAATCAAGAATTCGATTGGTCGTTTTGTCAAGGATTTGCTTGGACAACCTTATTTTTTTGTCACTTTTGGTGGGGTTCAAAGAATAAAAGCTTTAATGTGTTTAATGATCCAGTACATTGTGTAGAAGATGGAAAACTTCCAAAGCTTACAGAGCAGTGTGCATGGGTTGTGAAATCAGATGGTTTTTATTTAGGAACTTATATAAGCCCTGGAATTGTTGAAGATATGTATCGCTATACTACGTGGTACCCTTAAGGTGTAGGATATCTTTGTGAATGGAAAATTCTTTTAACTTTTGACTTTGAAGTTCTGTTCACGAGAAAAGTATGGGTCAAAAGTAAGGGTCTATAAAGAAAAATGATAAAGCGCACCAAACCGATAATTCGAGTCAAATCGAGAACAAAGTCCAATTATGGTTTGTTTTGGTGTAAGAAAAAAAAAACCCGACCATATAATTGATTTTATTTGGTTTTTACTAAAATAAGTCAAACTGAAACCAAACCAAATCGACATTATATGTATACAAATATTAAAAATCTTTTATACATAGAACTAATTATTGTGATGTAATTTATATATAATTTAAACTCTTTAATAGTTTTCGCTTTTAATATATTATTTAAAGCATGGACTTAGAACTTTTGACGGGTCAAATATGTTTTATAGCCCACAAAAGTTAAAAACTCAATTAAAGTCCAAAGCAAAATCAAATTAATACTAATCCCAACAAAAATCAATTCAATACTATAAATGCCAATCGTATTGGATATTTAGTTTTTAGTTTTGCGTTGATTTAGATAGTGAATATGCATAACTCACTTTTAAAATTATTTCGTCATTAAATTAATACTTAGTACTTATTAGTCATGCTTATTTTAATACGACTTAATACTTTTAGATTAAAGACTAATAGGATGCCTGAAGAGTGGAGGTGGAGTACAATGGTTTCGTTGTATAAGAACAAAGGCGATATCCAGAGCTGTAACAACTATAGAGGTATCAAATTACTAAGTCATACCATGAAAATATGGGAGAGAGTGGTAGAGATGAGAGTGCGAAGGATGGTGTCTATCTCGGACAACCAGTTCGGATTTATGCCGGGGCGATCTACCACAGAAGCTATCCATCTTATTAGGAGGATGGCAGAACAGTACAGGGATAAGAAGAAGGATCTTCACATGGTGTTTATTGATCTAGAGAAAGCGTATGACAGGGTTACTAGGGAGGTCTTATGGAGCTGCTTAGAGGTTAAAGGGGTTCCGGTAGCCTACATTAGGGTGATTAGAGACATGTATGAAGGAGCTAAGACTCGGGTTAGGACAATAGGAGGCGATTCCGAGCATTTTTCAGTTGTTACGGGGTTGCACCAAGGGTCAGCACTCAGCCCTTTCCTATTTGCCCTGGTGATGGATGCCATAACACATCATATTCAAGGGGAGGTTCCATGGTGCATGCTATTTGCCGATGATATAGTCCTAATTGACGAAACACGACGCGGGGTAAACGAAAGGCTAGAGGTTTGGAGGAATGCCCTTGAGTCTAAAGGATTCAGGTTGAGAGGGACAAAGACGGAATACCTCGAGTGCAAGTTTGGGGCGGGGCCGACGGAAACGGGAGTGGAAGTGAGACTTGACTCTCAAATCATCCCTAAGAAGAGTAGTTTCAAGTACCTAGGGTCAGTTATTCAGGGGATCGGGGAGATCGACGAGGATGTCACACATCGTATAGGGGTGGGTTGGATGAAGTGGAGGTTAGCGACGGGAGTCCTGTGTGACAAGAAAGTTCCACCTTTACTAAAAGGTAAGTTTTATAAAGCAGTGGTTAGGCCTGCAATGCTGTATGGGACCGAGTGTTGGCCGGTTAAGAACTCACACACCCAGAAGATGAAAGTAGCAGAGATGAGGATGTTGAGGTGGATGTGCGGGCATACGAGGATGGATAAGATTAGAAATGAATATATTAGAGAGAAGGTGGGTGTGGCCCCCATAGAGGACAAGATGCGAGAAACAAGACTCTGTTGGTTCGGGCACATTCGGAGGAGGAGCACTGATGCACCGGTGAGAAGGTGTGAGCGACAGTTGTGGTGGGCATGAGAAGAGGTAGAGGAAGACCTAAGAAGTATTGGGGAGAGGTGATAAGGCAGGACTTAGCGCGTCTTAGGATTACTGAGGACATGGCCCTTGATAGGGGATTGTGGAAGTCGAACATTAAAGTTGTAGGTTAGGGGGAAGTTGTGGATAATTCCACATCGCACTAGAGTGATATTAGCTAGTTAGGAGGTAATCGTAGGAGGTTACTGATCAGTACATGGAGTTATTTATTGGATATTAGTATACATTTCATCTATTTCGTATTTCTTATATTTCTTATACTGCTGTTACTTTATTATTTTGTGTTATGTTGTTATTTTATGTTATTTTAATATGAGTCTATTGATAGTACTAATTTATCGTCTTTTGTTGATGTCTTGAGCCGAGGGTCTCCTGGAAACAGCCTCTCTGCCCCCGGAATATGCATAACTCACTTTTAAAATTATTTCGTCATTAAATTAATACTTAGTACTTATTAGTCATGCTTATTTTAATACGACTTAATACTTTTAGATTATGTTTATTTTTATTATGACTTATTAATTAGCAATATTTACCCTATGTGATTTGTTGAGTATAATCATGACTCATCTTACATTATTTTAAGACGTTTTATTTTGTGTCTCAAACAACTGACACTAGTTGTATGAGACTCCTAGTTGTCTCACAAAATTGTGGACTCCAATCTTACACTTCTGGGTCCACAAAATTGTGGGACAAAAAGTTGCCTCATACAACTAGTGTAAGTTGTATGAGACACAAAATAATTTTTTTAATTATTTTATACTCCCCCCGTTTCATATTAAATGAGGTACTTTCCATATTAGTTTGTTCCAAAATGAATGACACACTTCTCAGTTTGGAAATAATTAAACTTTAAACTCTTTTATTTTACTCATTTACTCTTAATGAGAAACTTTTATAGCCACACAAATATCATGCCCCCACAAACTTTTTACCTCTTATACTTTTAAGACCACAAGTTTCAAAAGTCTTCTTTTTTTTCCTTAAACTCCGTGCCGAGTCAAACTACCTCATTTAATATGAAACAGAGAAAGTATTATTTTATTGGATAACATGTTATATAGTTTTATCCTACTAGGACCTAAGAAATATTAGAACAAATATTATAAATTTTATGCTATGAAAATTTTGTCGGTAGAAAACCCCAAAAACCGCCAGGAAAAAAAATGAAAAATAAGAGAAAACCGTGATTGAAAAATCCAATTTTTGTTGGTTTGGTTTGGTTGATAAATTTAAAAATCTGATATAATTAGTTGGTTTTATAATTGAAAAATTCGAACTAACTTAACCTATGTACACCCCTAATAAAAAGTTAAGAGCACCCAAAAAAGTATTATAATCCTGCAAATATTTTGCACTTTTTCCATCTGAGCAGGGGTGATTGGTCTCTGATACAATAAAGTTTAAATGTGCAGTTGAAACATTGAGACAGGCTAATTAATGTGGATTATCTCTAAATATAAAAAGGCAAGGAACTTTATTAGTGATTTAATCATATCAGAATAAGTACAAATTGTTTGAATCCAAATCAAGATTTGTAAACCTGACTAAGCTAAAACTTTGATGTATAAAATTCCTGATCTTCACTTGCATTTTCAATATTTAATATCTCATTATGGCTCTTTCCTTGATTAACATTTTCTTCTTGTTACTAATCACGCCCCTTGACCTTTCAATAGCAAGAAAATGCATTTTTTCGTCGAAGTATGTGGTACATATTATCAACAAACTTCCTTCTCATTCCTCAAAACTGGAAATTCATTGCGCGTCCAAGGATAATGACCTGGGCTATCATAATCTCACTAAAAATCAAGACTTTAATTGGTCATTTTGCGAGACAATTCTCAATAAAACTTTATTCTTTTGTCATTTTTGGTGGGGTTTAAAGGAGAAAAAATTTGATGTGTTTAACGACCCATATACCTGTGTCAAAGGTTCAGGAAATCCAAATGTTATAACTAACTGTAAATGGGAGGTGAGGAAAGATGGTTTTTATTTGGAACAATATAATAATGTAAATGATACATATTATATGTATCACTATTTGGAGTGGTCTTAAGGAATAAGATGTTTATGTTCTTGTTCAAGTGAGAAGGACCAAAAGACTGAATTTTACAGTAACTTCCTTTCTTATTTATCTTGACTTGTAATCCTTTTTTTTATTTGTTTCCATTTGATCTTGTTATTCTTAACTTCTCGCCTTTGAGAATAGTCGAATATCAGCAAGTCAATAAAAATGGCAAATAAAACTTCGTTTCTTTCTGATAGAACATGATGCTATTTATTTTTCCGTTACATAAATTAGCTTTTCGACTTAATTCTTATATTGACTTTTGACACACATATCAGTACCAATCACATAATAATTATAAATGTTTCGCAATTTAGTTCAATCCCTCCACAATATTTGTGTTTCAAACCAAAGCAAACGGGAATCTATATAATTATGAAACTTCATCAATTAATACTACACAGCGAGACCAACCAAAATGTACCATGAAGCACCGATAAACCAACTTGAACCAATAATGTGTTACAATAAGTTACAGAATAATTAATACCTTCAATAAAGAAAATAAAATCTTACAAGAAGCAATTAAACATGGAAGCACCAATAAGTATGCAGTGGTTAAGACATAAAAATAATATATTAGGGACAGGGGAAAGGACCATGCTAAACAGATAATTTGGCAGCGCATAGGTACTTGTCACCTCACATATATGCCACACACATGGATTTTCACTTAGAAAATAAGTCGGGAATTCTTAATCCCTCAAGTTGAAGTTAGACACAACACTTACCTCACTCAAACGGCCAATTCAAAGCTCAATTATTGCTTTTTCTCTAAATTTAACCTCCAATCCACTTGTATCTAGTCATAATTAACTTAGTAACATCAATTACCGCTAAAGAAATCAGTTCCATTGAATAATTATAAGTTTTCCAATATTTTTCCAAAAAGTCAAAAACTGACCCCGGGCTCGATTGGTCAAACTTGAATTTAGGACTGAAATCCGATTACACATTCACCCCGAGCCCAGATATACAATTGGTTTTCGAATCCAACCTCAACTTGAGATTTAAATCCCAAAATTTTTGAAATTCTTAAGTTCTACCTCAAAATACCCAATTCCACAATTAAAACCCCAAATTTTAGGATGAAATCTTGTAGAAAAATATAAAAGATTGAAAGGAATTAGTTAATAATCATTTAACTATGATTTGGGGGAATAAATAGCCTTTGGAAAATCGCCCTTGAAGTTTAGGTTTGAAAAAAATAGGAGAATGAATGAAAAATACTATCCAAAATCATTTTTGAACAGTTGCAGATATTGGATTTGCGATCAGGGGTTCGCAGATGCGAGCCCGCAATGCGAACATACCTACGCAACTGCGAAGAATGTCGAGGACCTACTACTATCGCAAATGCCATTAATTGTTTGCATATGCAAAAATTGTTCGCAAATGCGACCTGTTCTTATTGCAATTGCGATCCTGAGCTTCGCAATTGCGAAGGTCCCCCCCAGCCCTTATGATTGCAAATATGATACTTCTTCGCAAATGTGATGCTCGCATTTGCAAGCCAGATTTTGCAAATGCAAAGTCTGCGGACCTGAAGCATACCAGAAAAATTCCTCATGTCTAAATGACCCCGTAGTCTATCCGAGCAAACATGGCTCCAAAACATGCACGCAAGTCTTAAAATATCATAAAAATTTGTTCATGCGATCAAAGTCTTAAAATAAAATCTAAAATTATGGATTTAACATCAAAATACATGAAGTTCTTAAGAACATTTGAAATTCCTCTTTTCTCTACCGGATGCCTGAATCACGTCAAATAAACTTTATTTTTTACCAAATTTCACAAACATGACTTAAATATTATACTAAACCTACGTCGGACTCCGAAACCAAAATACGGGTAGAATTTGGTACCTATATGCAATGGGTAGATAACATGTCTATAGGACTTGGTAATATGTTGCTATATGTATCGATCATATGTGCACTGTTGGGGTCATGTCATTAGAAGAAGCACATATACACTACTTGTCTACATATAAACATAAGTTCAAATGCTATGTCTACTGCTACGTGTTTATAGACAGCATGCCTATAGGAAGTGAGCACTCCTTCAATTTGCTTGACAACTTTCAAATGCATTAGAAACCTGCCTGTAGGAACAAGTGTTGATGCATTTTCCTACAATTTATTCACTAGAAATCATGCCTATAGGATTTTCATCACTTCATTTGCTATTGTAGCACATTGTTCACTATAAAACTTGTTTATAGGACTAAGGATAAAACGAGTTCTAATCTTCAACTATTAGAGATCCTGCCTATTGGAAATAATTGCTTGTTAATTGGTTAATATTAGATTACTTAAACACTGTTCTTGAGAGACTGTTAGGAAAATCTAGATAATTCTGGGACTCCCCACAGCAGATTCTATTATACGCAGTTGCATAGATCACCTATGCATCACACATATTGGATTAGTAACTTAAAACATTCAACAACCAACTTGTCATACCTGCACAATTATGTCTATAAGCAATATCTTATTTCAAGAATTGCATGCATACTTTGATTGCCTAGAAAGCGTGTCTATAGGCTTAAGATTCTGAACTCTACCGATTCTTGATAAACATTTGTTTTGCGTGCATTTGTTGCTTAAGTGTGGAGGCAAATTTGAACATTAACTGCGTATATGTGAAGTCCAACGTGTTTCTTTATGTCGCCTAGTTTGACATTTTTGAGCAGCCTGAGTCAGGTATAAAACCACCCAAATAGAGGTCCAATACCTCCTAGACCATATGTATGGGACGGATAGTGCACGTACAGGGTACGACCTATAATTGAATTAGAATGCTTTTAGGTTACAACTTCAACATAGTAATCGGGTAGCAGGGGATGATAGTTTGTGCCTACTGAATAATATGATTAACACCCTATCTTGAGGGAGTCAAGAAGTATTATTTATGTTGCACGGGATGATCCTTTAGGCTAAAAAACTTAGGACCCCCTATCTTATTTCTCTTCTGTTTGAATGACGATGATGTACTTCCCAAACTTTATGCTCTCCCTCTTTTTCATTTGTTTGACTAATTTATATAATTCAATTTCGGCCGGGACCCACAGTTATAGACCCCCAAGAGTGCCTAACACCTTCTCTTTGAGATAATTTGATCCATTACCCAATCTTTGGTGACGTTGACCAGTTAAAATAAATTTATTTTCAAAAGGTGCTCTAACACACCTTAAAAATTATTAGGTGGCAACTCTTCTCTTTTAACCATTCTTTTAAAAGAGTTTTCACATGTAGAAACCCACTTTCACGAGAAAATGGGGCGCGACAGTCACATACCCTTCAGTAAAATGAGAGGAATTTCTACATACCTACAACCTTTTTACAAACAACCTTTCATGTGCACTATTTGCCCTATGACCATACAATCTACGCTTCCTTTCCACAAAGAACAACTGACACCACTAAATATTTTGAAATACTTCATGTAGATCTGTGGGGTCCCTACCATGTGCCCACACATAATAACTTCAAATTCTTTCTTATCCTAGTAGATTATTATAGTAGGTCTACTTGGACACATCTCTTGAGTTGCAAAAGTAATGCCCTACAAATCATAAAGGATTTTATGAGTATGGTAGAAAACCAATTCCAAACCACTATTAATGTATAAGGCCTGATAATAGCCTAGATCTTACTAGCAATGCATCCACATTTTTCCAATCAAAGGGAATAAACCACATGAAAACATGTCCTTATACACCCCAACAAAATTGAGTAGTCGAAAGAAAACCTAAATATCTTCTTGAAGTGGCTAGGGCACTACTTTTTCAATCCAAACTACCATTGAAATATTTGGAAGAGTGTGTACTTACAGCAACCTTTGTCATTAACATACTTCCAACTACTCCTTTAAAGAACAAATATCCTTTTGAACTATTATATGGAAAGAAGCCCAATTACTCTCACTTAAGAAGTTTTGGGCGTCTGTGTTGTCCCACTATACAAAAGCCTCTTAGAAACAAACTTGAGCCAAGGACTACCCCACATATGTTTGTAGGATATCCTTTCGGCACAAAGGGGTATAAGGTACTAAGTTTGGCCACTAAAAAAATATATATCTCTAGATATGTTTCGTTCTATGAATCAGTCTTTCCTTTCACTCTCAATCCTGCTGTAGGAAACATTTCACCTATTTTTCATGATGTACTAACCACTTACAACTCATCTGATATACTAATACCTGTATACCTCACAACATTAATGATCAGGAGAACATAAATCTTCCATTCTCTAATATGCCACCACTCTCTCCCTTTTCAGCACCTTCCTCACATGAGACACTATTTCTAATTAAAACACCACCTTGGCCTCTAATAGAAGAATCACTAGGATGTACAAGATCTCACAAGGAGCATAAACGCCCCTCAGATCTGAATGATTATGTTTACAATCTACAAAACGTAAAGTCTAATTCTAATTTCTCCCAACATGCTATGTTTTCTCATAATAACCACATTACTCCTGATGCCCTACATCCTTATAGTCACCATGTTGTAAAAACCATCTGTAATGATAGAGAACTAACTTCATATAAAGAAGCAGCCTTGTATCCTTCTTGGCAAAGTGACGTGACATAGGAATTTGAGGCCTTGTATGCCAATAACGCATGTGATCTAGTCCTCTTACCTAAAGCAAAACACTCTATTGGATGTAGATGGGTATGTAAGGTAAAACATAAAGTAGATGGCAGTATAGAAAGTTGCTAGGCCAGCCTGACCAATCAATAACAATGACGGAGCTAGGAGCTCGCTTTATCCCATTTAAGCATATCAAAATATGAAACAACAGTGATACATATATCGAAAACGGGGAACCAAGTCCCAAAATATACCAACTCCCATAGACCGCAGGGTCAAGAGTCATGAGCCTCTAAAGAACATAAGTGTAATTAAGTTTATAACAAACTCAGTGCGAAAAGGAAAGACAACAAGATAAGAAATGACAACTAGAAGGGGAGTCAGGTCCTGCGGACACTGCAGCTACCTTGACTATCCCGCACAATGCCTCTGAGCGGCTACCGGATCAGGTCTGCTGAGAGGTACCTGGATCTGCACACAAGGTGCAGGGAGTAAAATGAGTACTGCCAGACTCAGTGGTAATAAACAGGGGTAAGACAACGTAGATAAGAAATCCACAATAAAACACTATGTAAAGCTGTACCAATACCCTGTAACAGTTCAATATTAATAGTAGAGAACCAACACAATATCAACAACAAAGTATAACAGCTAGCAGATGTAGCTAAATGCAATGCAATGCATGAAATGACCGCTAAGACGCGTAGCCCGATCCAATTTGGGTACCCGTGCTCATTGTGGGGGTTCAGACTCCGGAGGGGCTCCTACAGCCCAAGCACAATATCATGAATATACGCTGCGGCGCGCAGCCCGATCTACTACCAGTCAGCTAATATGCAAATGCAGCCTCACAGGCTCAAAAATAATTTTGAACACTCTTTTATCATTTTTCAGTTGAAAACAGTAAATGTCAGGTTCCAGAGATTGGAAATATCATGATAACAGTAATAGCTACTGACTGGTAGTAAAACTAGCATGTCAATATCTCAGGACAATAATAACAACCCTCGCAGGATCCAATAACTGGCTCACAGCCCACAAGTATATTCAACCATCCGAGAAGGAGGTTCAACAGCTCAAGAGTAGCCAATATCACGATATAATATGCAACCATCTGAGAAGGAGGTTCGACGGCTCAAGAATAGCCAATATCATAACACAGTACCAACAAGTCGGACTAAGCCATAGTCCCCAAATCACAATCGAACCCGCCGGTCATCACCCGCATCTATTACTCGCCTCAATACGGTGCGACAACTACACCGCAATGCCCTTTCCACGAAAATCAAGCTCCACATGCATAGAATCTGATCAAATACAGTAGAAGCACAACAAATTAGGCCAATGGAGACGACACCCAATCAATACAACTCGATTTACACCAAAAATGACAAAGTTGCCAAAACCCGACTTTTGGTACACTTCTCGAAAAATTACAAAAGTCACATATTCGGAATCCTCATCTCGATACGAGTCTAGGCATATAAAATTTACCAAAATCGGACTCCATTTGCCCACTCAAATCAGTGTTTTTCTTCAATTTAGGCCTAGGGCTCAAACCCACCTTTAATCTCCCATTTACAGAAAATTAACCAAGGATTTCATGTTAAAATGATGTAATTAAGCCACAAAACTTACCTCCAACGAAACCCCGATGATTTCCCGGCAATCTCCCGTCAATTTCTTCTCTTGGAACTCAAAAATGGAGGTTTTGGGTATTAAACCCGCGACTGCTTCTGTTCTGGTTTTAATTTCACTGCCAGACCATTCCTTCTATGCGATCGCGATGAGCTTCACGCGTCCGCGATGACTCGGCTCCAGTTTACCCTTCGCGAACGCGACTCTCACGCGTCCGCGAAGGCCAACTCCCCAATCTCCGGATTTTTACTCTAGCGAACGCGTCCCTGCCCACGCGAACGCGATGCTTCACCTTTTCCACTTACGCGAATGCGACCCAAACCATCGCGAACGTGATGCTTCTCTTCTTTCTTTTACGCGAACGCAGTGCCTCCCTTCGCGAACGCGTTGACCAAGATGCCCCAGCCTACGCGAACACGGGCCTAGCCCTCGCGAACGCGAAGGCTTAATGCCTGCTGCACCAACCTGCAATTTACAGCAGACCTTTCCAAGTTCAAAATGCCCGATTGATGGTCCGAAATCCTCCCGAGGCCCTCGGGACCCCAACGAAAACCACCAACATACTCCAAAACACGATACGAACTTGTTCCAATCATAAAACACCATCCTAAACATCAAAATCACCAATTACACACGGATTCAAGCCTGAATTCCTGAAAACTTTCCGAATTACACATTCGATCTAAACCCCGACCAAATGACGTCCGAATGACCTGAATATTTGCGGACATATCCAAAATCACATAACGAAGCTACAGGAATTGTCGGAATTCCATTCCGACCCCCGGATCAAAATCTCACCTACCGATCGGATTTCGCCAAAATTCAACCTTGGCCAATTCAAGCCTATTTCTACACCGGACCTCCAAATTCAATTTCGATCGCTCCCCTATGTCACAAATCACCTCCTGGAAATACCCGAATCATCAGAATCCGATTCCGAGCCCTCTAACTAAATAGTCAACTCTAGGTTGACTTTCCATATTCAAGTTTCCTTCAAAAAGGCTATATGCCTCATTTTCAATCCAATTCACTCCTAACTCACCCGATAGACTCTAACACTGATATAAAAGCATAAAATATGTAATTACAACATAACGGGGTGGTAATTCCCGTGATGACGGGCCGGCTCATCACATTCTCCCCAACTTAAACAAACGCTCGTCCTCGAGCATACCAGAGTGGTACTAAAAGCAACCCAATAGCTGAATGACCTTACCAAGCATATATTCGGGCAATCATATGTCACCCTATCTCACATAAGTCCGACAATACGATATAGCTGAAATTTCACAGACCATCTGAACCATAAACCACATTGTACTTTCCGAAATCATATACCAATTACTAATCCCATGCCTATACTCAGGATACACTAGAATCCACTACAATAACTCACACTCACCACTCCGGGTGAGATCATATGATGTATCAAACAACCCAATCACTCGAGACGATAGTCTCTAATCACAACAATTTCCCACGATAACCAAATACCAACTGAAAAACCTTTTTCATTAGCTAAAGTCTTATTCCAACACTTTCATATACTGCCCATGGCAACCGAACACGCGATATATCGAATCCACCTCTCAGGTCACCCATTCATGAATCCATTTCCCTTTTTAACTGATACCATAATAGATTTCGGAGCTGAACCTCGATATTACCTTTCTAACCAGCTGAAATCACATGTACTCACACTCATTATTGGCTCCAACGATCAATTGATTATAACACACCGCACTGGTGATATCATACCTCAACACCGGCCTAAGCCACGACGAGCACAACACAGGCTCCAATAGAGACATCCGAACATACTCAAATCATGACAACTGTCTTCAACAAGAGAGCTGTAATTCAATTCCTCTGTGCCATCATAACATAGAACTGAGATCGCGTCTCGCATTATAGAAATAGAGTACATGACTCCTTCTCGAAAGGTCATAACATCACGTGGCCTTGCCATGATTCATGATTCTATCCAAACATTATTACTCATGAAACACCTCAAGTTACCAAGCTCAAAAAGGTCATCCACGCACATATTTAGGTCTAAACCCAAGCAATCAATCTCACCCACGGTGAAACAATTAATGTATGCTATCAAATCCTAAAAGGACACAACCGATGTGCCATTCGCCAAGTGATACTCAATACGGACTTTTCCTCAGAAGCCAGGAAGTATTGTATACCAGGTAACATATAACCACTTCTAATTTCACATTACACTGTTGCGGCGTGCAACCCGCTCCAATGACATACCCGTGGCGGCGTGCCACCCGATCCAGATACCATACCTGTGGCGGCGTGCCACCCGATCCAGATACCATACCCATGGCGGCATGCCACCCGATCCATATAGAACCCTCGCCAAAGAAATGCGCGTTGAGTCAAGTTGCTCATTATGGTAAACATATATATAGCCTCAAGTTCGGCCACCAGAAACGCATCCGACAAAGTTCCTCAATACCATAACTAAATCAATGGTAGAAACCTCTGCACTGATATCCGCCACGAAGGCCCAACTGACAAAGCAATACCCACCAGTCGTCCGCTGGTCCTGAGGTGCAACTACCCCGCTAGAGCATACTTTGATGCACTATGCTACGCAATTTGTGCCATACCATCATAGTCCATATCACATTAGTCTAGACAACCTGTCCCAATGATGACCAATCAGCAATCAAGTATCATAATTCAAATTCGTCATATCAAGTTGAGAGAGAAAGCCACTAGAGCTTCCGATTTCTTTTTTTTAATACAAACGGTGTCGATACACATGATATACAACCACTGCATAGGCGGACTAACGAGAGCTTCAAGTCTCCAACACATATATAACACATGAATCACAATGCTTGATCCCGTACTCCACTGTACATATACATAACGCACATCAAGCGTCCATTCATACCACGAAAGCCATTCGGAAATTTCACTATGCCATCAACGACTCAATTATTATAGTCGATCCAACAAGAGAATACCACCATACCACTGGATATTATCAGTTTACATTACCTTGTCCTTTTGGACCATATACCCTGCCAAATTACTAGAATAGCAGTACCATTTTCTTTAATCACCAGAAAGATCGATTCTTAAATCACCTGCAGCTGCCCGCGCTGCTAAATAATTTTAATGACTCCCCATATATTATGAACTGATCACAAAACCTTGAATATGCCATTATCAACTTTCCATAACACATCGCATATACCATACCACACTAAGACAGCATGGAAATTCATATCCCTTTCCTACGCCGCAAACATCGACGCACTCAACTAGTCAAGGACTTTCATGATCACATATAGAGAAAACTCATTACACATTCCAATCCTTGCATACCAACAGGAAAAATACACCCATTTTCAAACCATGGTGAAACACATCATAAACTCTTTCTCCCAATTACATTGCATAAGTTAAACTGCTAGGACCGAGTCCTTATACCCATATCGAGTTACACAACTGCCAGCACTCAAGAGCTTTGTTGCACAATATCTGCAACACTCATTACTTCAAACACATACCGGGAATTAATCGTATTCCTTATCACACCGTTTCAATTTATCAACAAGTTGTTCCATTTACCCAATTTCCTTTCTGATTCATCTTTAATTTAATATTAGCCATTACTGTAGCACCATAACACATCAACTCATGTTACCACACGAGACTCGTACATAAGACCACACCGTCTAAGGCCCATAGGCCACTGAATACTCTTTCAATGTTTCCCAAAAGGACCACATTCTACAATACTTCATTTTGAAGAACTTCTTGCGATTTGAATTCGTTATCATTACCTTCCAATACGGTTACATAGAATCCCATCATTCACATAATATAACACAAGTCTTGATCTCTTCTAATGAAACCACCGTCTTAGCCACATGCACAATCTTAAGACACCTGACTGTTACAAGCAAAATCTTAAACACTGTAAAACAATTCTTGAGCGTCATTCACCCTTACTCAGCTGTAGTTCAACTGTCTTATTGAACAGAACCATTCGTGCCTTGCTAGAACTCTAACACTGCAGAACATGATTACATACAGATACAATTAGCTATCTTTCTTTTCTATACACCGAACATTCTTTACCACGTAAGTTTCAAACATCCTAGTATTTCTTCACATCTACGAAGCACCATAACCTTTATCAAAATTTCCCAACATACCTAGAGACAGAACCAACACAGCACCCAACAGTGCAATCAGTTACTCAACAACAACCTCCCCAACTTAGCTTGGAGCCATACATCAAAGCACTTTTAGCCACTCATAGCCTTCTTACTCAAATGATACCACAAAGTTCTAGTTAGATTAAACTCAAGTCATTTACAAGCTTCGGCGAAGATTCGAATCATCAGAAATATTAACTCTTTTGCAATTCTTGTATTCATTCACACACAACAGTTAAGCCCACTCTTTAGGTGACAAAAATCTTTTCTAGGTCCCAAATTTTCCAAAAATTTCGACAGAGTTTCCTTTGTAAATTGGCCTATCCACCTGCCAGAGAATCACCAAAACCATCCTAACAATACATTCCCAACTCGACAAGACATCACAAGGCATATCGACAAAATTAGTCTCAATACTACACAATTCATATTATCATAATTGTTACATGAACATGCATTGTACCTGCTCGAATCATAACACATATCGAATACCTTTCAATTACACATGAGGATCAACCCACCTACTTCGCCCCAATTAGCATTTCAGCACAATACCTTCCACCAGGATACACATAGCATAATCACTTTAGTCTTCCTGAGTTTGAACTCATTCCACTACACATAAGGCACTTTACCTTCCAATTAAGAGATATGATAAATATTCACCACGCCCATAGCTCGGGGCTACACAACAGTTTAGATAAGAGTTGAACAATTAGCAGCTCATCCATTATTAAGCCTCCCTAATACTCTACAAATCGGCACAAGGCCCCAAACATGGCTACTAGCCCAAATACATAGATATGAGCCCAGTCTCAGTCATTATACATGGTAATCTATCAATCGGGAAGGATCAAGTCCAAATCCCCAGTCACAATACCACCACGCTTGTCACATGACACGTGTTCTATCTCAGCACAACACTGTATAGTGCAAAATACGGGGTTTCAACCCTCAGTACATTATCTATTGCCACCACTCACAAAATCAGCACCTCGATGCTCCAGTCATAGACAAGGTCCAGCCTCAGGTCATCCCGACTGGCCCAACATGAACTCACAGAGATTATATCTCGCCCCTCGTTCGGGAAATCACAAGCCATAAGGCAATTATATTACTGAGCGCTCGATGCGTACACAGACGTGCAGAAGGAATTTCAAAAGCATATCTCAAGCTGAATCAAGTACGCACGATAAGAATTCCAAGAAATGTGAAGTGTTTCCTAATGGTTCGCAGCCTCCCGAGGATAAGTACAGGCGTCCCCAAACCGATCCACAAGACTCTACTAACCGGCTCAAGACTCGTGAGGCCTAGTAAACCTAGGCTCCGATACCAACTTGTCACGACCCCAAATCCGGTCGTGATGGCGCCCAAGCACATTGCTAGGCCAGCCTGACCAATCAATAATAATGACCGAGCTAGGAGCTCGCTTTATCCCATTTAAGCATATCAAAACATGAAACAACGGTGATACGTATATCGAAAACGGGGAACCAAGTCCCAAAATATACCAACTCCCGTAGACCGAAGGGTCGAGAGTCGTGAGCCTCTAAAGAACATAAGTGTAACAAAGTTTATAACAAACTCGGTGCGGAAAGGAAAGACAACAAGATAAGATATGACAGCTAGAAGGGGAGTCAAGGTCCTGCGGACGCTGCGGCTACCTCGACTATCCCGCACGATGCCTCCGAGCGGCTACCGAATCGGGTATGTTGAGAGGTACCGGATATGCCCACAAGGTGCGGGGAATAAAGTGAGTACTTCCAGACTCGGTGGTAATAAATAGGGGTAAGACAACGTAGATAATAAATTTACAATAAAACACTATGTAAAGTCGTAACCAATACCCTGTAACAGTTCAATATCAACAGTAGAGAACCAACAATATCAACAACAAGTATAACGATAGCAGATGTAGCTAAATGCAATGCAATGCATGAAATGACCGCTACGGCGCGTAGCCGATCCAATTTGGGTACCCGTGCTCACTATGGAGGTTTAGACTCCGGAGGGGCTCCTTCAGCCCAACCACAATATCATGAATATACGCTGCGGCGTGCAGCCCGATCCACTACCAGTCAGCTAAATGCAAATACAGCCTCGCATGCTCAAAAGTAGTTTCTCTTTTATCATTTGTCAGTTGAAAACAGTAAATATCAAGTTCCAAAGATTGGAAATATCATGATAACAGTAATAGCTACGGACTGGTAGTAAAACTAGCATGTCAATATCACAAGACAATGATAACGATCCTCGTAGGATCCTAATAACTGGCTCATAGCCCATAAGTATACTCAACCATCCGAGAAGGAGGTTCAACGGCTCAGGAGTAGCCAATATCACAATACAATATGCAACCATCCGAGAGGGAGGTTTGACGGCTCAAGAATAGCCTAATATCATAACACAGTATCAACACGTCGGACTAAGCCATAGTCCCCAAATCACAATCGACCCCGCACTCGCAAGAGAGTACGTGTCTCGCCGCTATACAGCGTCACAAAGTCGTATACATGGGTTTCGAACCCGCTGGTCATCACCCACATCTATTACTCACCTCAATACAGCGCGACGACTACACCGCGATTCCCTTGCCACGAAAATCAAGCTTCACACGCGTAGAATCTGATCAAATACAGCAGAAACACAACAAATTAGGCCAATGGGACGACACCCAATCAATACAACTCGATTTACACCATAAATGGCAAAGTTGCCAAAACTCGACGTTCGGTACGCTTCTCGAAAAATTACAAAAGTCACATATTCGGAACCCTCATCTCAATACGAGTCTAGGCATATAAAATTTAACAAAATCGGACTCCATTTGCCCACTCAAATCAGGTGTTTTTCTTCAATTTTAGGCCTAGGGCTCAAACCCACCTTTAATCTTCCATTTACAGAGAATTAACCAAGGATTTCATGTTAAAATGATGTAATTAAGCCACAAAACTTACCTCCGACGAAACCCCGATGATTTCCCAACAATCTCCCGTCAATACCTTCTCTTAGAACTCAAAAATGGTGTTTTGGGGGTGTGAAACCCGCGACTGACCAGTTCTGGTTTAAATTTCTTCATCGCGTTCGCGACGCCTCTCACGCGAACGCGATGCCTTATTCCAGTCCTTCATCGCGAAAGCGACGTGAAGTCACGCGTCCGCGAAGGTCAACTTCCCAGCCTCCGGACTTTTACTCTACGCGAACGCGTCCCAGTCCACGCGAACGCGATGCCCTGCCTTTTCCTCTTACGCGATCGCGACCTTACTCCACGCGAACGCGATGCGTTCCAGCTCCCTCATACGCGAACGCGTTGCCATCCCTCGCGAATGCGATGGTCACCCGGCCCCAGCCTACGCGATCGCAGACCTAGCTTCGCGATCGCGAAGCACAAAAATCTTTTGCACTAATTGCAGCAGAAACAGCAGTGCCTTTGGCACAAATTGGTCCGTTTGGACCCCCGAATTCATCCCGAGGCTCCCGGGACCCCAACGAAAACCACCAACATACTCCAAAACACGATACGAACTTGTTCCAATCATAAAAACACCATCCTAAACATCAAAATCACCAATTACACACGGATTCGAGCCTAAGTTTCTTCAAAATTTCTGAATTGCTCATTCAATCAAAAACCCGACCAAACGATGTCCAAATAACCTGAAAATTTGCAGACATATCCAAAATTACCTAACGAAGCTACTGCAAATGTCGGAATTCCATTCCGACTCCCGGATCAAAATCTCACCTATTGACCGGATTTCTCCAAAATTCCAACTTAGCGAATTCAAGCCTATTTCTACACCGTACCTCCAAATTCAATTTCGATCGCTCCCCTAAGTCACAAATCACCTCCCGAAGCTAATCGAATCACCAGAATTCAATTTCGAGCCCTCTAACCACATAGTCAACTTTAGGTTGACTTTTCATAAACAAGCTTCATTAAAGAAGCAGCCTTGTATCCTTCTTGGCAAAGTGACGTGACATAGGAATTTGAGGCCTTGTATGCCAATAACGCATGTGATCTAGTCCTCTTACCTAAAGCAAAACACTCTATTGGATGTAGATGGGTATGTAAGGTAAAACATAAAGTAGATGGCAGTATAGAAAGTTACAAAGCAAGATCAGTTGTAAAGGGATACATTCAGTAAGTTAGTATAGACTACACAAAGACTTTCTCTCCAGTAGTCATTATGACCACTGTCAGGTCTTTCGTTGCCATAGCTACAAAGGAAAAATGGGAAATCTCATAACTGAATGTGAACAATGCATTTCTCTATACATATTTGCATGAGGAGGTATATATGCAGGCTCCTCCAGGTCTTGAACTGAACTCTCCAAGGTTAGTTTGCAAGCTGAACAAATTCTTTTATGGATATAAGTAGGCCAGTAGATAATTGTATGAAAAGTTGACTAAAGTACTATATTAAAGAGGTACACACATTCCATGTATGACTAATCCTTATACCATAGGAAACAAGGTTCCTCTATTGTCTATGTAGCAGTATATGTTGATGATGTGTTACTCACAAGGGTTGGTTTAGATGAAATCAACTAGCTCAAGGATTTCCTACATGACAAGTTCAAAATTAAGGATTTGGGGAAGTTACATTACTTTCTAGGGCTAGAAATCCTTTATAAGTTAGATGATATTATTATTTCACAAAGAAAATTTTTCTTAGACTTGTTAAAGGAATATGAGTGTCTATTTTCCAGGGGCTTGACTTCTCCCCTTTGATCCTACAGTGAAGTTGAAAGCTAAAGAGGGGGCCCCATTTCCTGATCCTACTTTCTACAGGAAACTAATTGGAAAACTGAACTCCCTTACTAATATTGGGCTAGACATAGCATATGGGGTTGAGCATCTCAGTCAGTTTATGCAAGATCCTAGGGAGCCTTACTTGCATGCAACCTATCATATGTTGAGGTACTTGAAGATGGACCCTACTCCGGGTTTGTATTTTAGTAATGCATATGATCTTTCAGCATCTGCCTATTGTGATAATGATTGGAAGTCTGTCCTGATGGTAGAAGATCAGTTTCTGGTTATGTTGTATTTTTGGGTGGCAGCCCTATTAGTTGGAAGACCAAGAAACAGAAAATCATAAATCTCTCCTTAGCAAAAGCAGAATGCAAAGCCCTCAGAAAGGTTGTTGGTGAACTTATTTGGCTATCAAGACCACTTGAAGAATTCACTGTGCCGGTTTGTTTGCCAATACCTAAGCTTTGTGACAGCCTATTTGCTCTGCATATTTCTAGGAACCCTATGCTCCATGAAAGAACGAAACACATTGAAGTAGACTGCCATTTTGTGCGCACCAAGCTCAAGGAAGGCCTCATCTCTTTGCACCACATTGGCATTGGAGAGCAGCTTGTAGATGTGCTTTACTAATGCTCTCAGTGGGATCAAGCATTGTTCTGTTCTTGGCAAGTTGGGTGTGATCTCCTCACATCCAACTTGAGGGGGGTATCAAGGCTATATTTATCTTGTAATTACGCCGAGTCAGCATACTATTAGTTAGACTGTTTGCAGATTAGTTAGTGGTAGTTAGTGGAGATCTTTTTCTTAAATTCTTTCCAGTTGTATCTTAGTTGTACACATGTATATTATAATTGAACAGTACTCAATACAATGGTCAGAGTTTCATGTCATAAAGTTAGAGACTCTCTTGCTGAATCCTTCATTGGAGGAGATACAAAGGCATTCCACTTCTGTAATATTGACAACAAGTGTATAGCCATATATAACTACCGTATAATTTATGTATACAAGATAAAAGGTTAAATAGCTACTCCGACGTGTAGTTTATTTAAAACCCAAATTTTTTATTCTCCATGTTTATGCTTTGCGAGCCTACAAGTAACGGTGTACATAGGTCGGATTGATTTGAATTTTTCAATTACCAAACCAAAGCAATGGTGTCGGATTTTTAAATCTATTAATCATACCAAACCAATAAAGTCAGGTTTCTCAATATCGATTTTTCTCGGGTTTTTTCGATTTTTTGGGGTTTCAGATTGTGTTTCCCGTAAAGTCTTCATAGTTAACCTGCGCTCCAATTATTTATTTAGTCCTTGTAGGATACAACCATATAATGTATTTTTCAAGAAAATAACACAATAAAATGAGATTAGCCATAGTATTATTGTAAATAATATTCAATAACAAAGGTAATAAAATCGCATAAATAAAATATTACTAATTAATCCGACATAATAAAAACTAAGATAATCTAAAAATACTACTAGATAATGCTAAAATAAGTACATCTAATAAGTGCTAATTAATTACACAACTAAGTACTAAAGAAAAACAATAAGTATCTATATGTATAAAATATTTTTAAAAATTATACAAATGTAATGTTGGGTTGGTTTGGTCTCGGTTTGAATTTTTTTAGTTAAAACCAAACCAATTATGGTCTGATTTTTTTGCCAACACCAAACAAAATCAAACCAACCTACAATCGAATTTTTATTTTTTTTGGTTTGATTCGAATTATCGATTTGGTGCGGTTTATCAATTTTTTTTGTACACCCCTACCTACAAGGATTATAAGTTCAGCCGTGCATACAAGTTGTATAAATAGGCCTAACATTTGATACGTAATAAACTTAAATCACGATTCTTGCATATTCTTTTATATAATTAATAATTAATTGTATTGCAATTGTTTGTATTCGGACTGAAGTAATTGATATTGATTTGTGTAAACATTTTTTTGAATTAGAACTTGAACCCAACTAATTTTGTATTACTTTGTATAATATAATTTAGATATCTGTATAGGGACTTATATAATGAAATCATCTAAACGTTTAATTAGTAATATATAGTTGATATTTAATAATGTCTCAGTAATATCATCTTAAATTTGAGTCTATCTTTAACTAGAAACCATTATATAAATCTCACAACATTTAATTAAGAGTAGAATATATCCAAGGTTTAATCATGTTGCAATAAATGCAATAGTAATTATTAAGATGGGGAATTTTGTGTATAAAAAGTCCAGAACCCCCTTTACTTTTGCCATCTTCTAATTATTTTCTAAGTATGGCTCTCTCCTTAATCAATATCTTCTTTTTGTTATTGGTCACTCCCCTTGGCCTTTCATTAGCAAGAAAATGCATCTTTACAGAGAAGATTGAGGTACATGTTATCAACAAACTTCCTCCTAATTCCTCACAACTTCAAATGCATTGTGCATCGAAGAATGATGACTTTGGATACAATAATGTTGCCATAGATGAAGACTTTAATTGGTCATTTTGCGAGGCGGAATTCGAAAATACTTTATATTTTTGTCACTTTTGGTGGGGTTCGAAAGAGAGACGTTTTAATGTGTTTGACGACCCATATTATTGTGTCCATGATTCAAAAATTATTAATGTGCTAGACTATTGTAAATGGGAGGTTAGGGAAGATGGTTTTTATTTGGAACTCTATAATGCTACTAACCCACAATGGTATATGTCTCACTATTTGGACTGGTCTTAGGGACTAGGATCGATGTTTGTGTTCTTGTTTAAGTAAAATGACAAGGAAAAAAGACTTGCTTTATTAATTTCTTGCCTTTGAGAACAGTGGAAAATCATTTTTCTTCCTTATTTGTCCTCATCTTTTTTTTCATATAGGATATGATGCTATCAATTTTCGTTGTATGCGTTCAATCATTCTTATGACTTTGGAATCTGCAGTGCTATTTATACCCAAACAAACAATTTAATCTCTATAGTTAAATAAAAGAGAAAATATACATTACTATCACTTAACAATAATTAAGGGACACATGGGTATATAAAAACATAAATCTTGGATTCATCGATCTATTGTAAACTTCTATTCCATTCGTCTTAAATGAACTTATATCAAATTATCTGTAATTTTAAAAGTTCAAAATAAAATTAATTATCTTTTTTTCATTTTATCCTTATTAGTAATTGTTGTTGAAGATGGAGATAACACATAAATAAAGTAAATATACAATGAAGAAATAATATATCTTAAGATATAAATAAGGGTAAAATAATCCAAAACCCCTTTTAGTTAATATTTTCTTAAAGTTGTTTAAAACATCAACAAGATAAATAATTTGTAACGGAGGAAGTAATCTTATAAAGATTATTGGCACTTGCATCAGTACATAGCTGTCTTGACGCCAACGCCTCGATACATGGAGGGTCCTTTGTCATTATATAATTTCGCAAGGGTCTTCGATGCATTTAAAGGTGTTGTGCTCGACCAGGTCATAGATACTTTTTATATATATGATGTGAAATAATCTGCTTTAGGTTAAATTTACATAATTTTTTTCTAAAAAATCTCATATCATTATATGTATTCCTACACACTATATGTAACTTCTTAATTTTTTCGGTTACTAATATGAAACTTTATTCGCTTACGCGTCAATAGGGAGTCATGATGGCGCCTACTAGTGGAAGCTAGGCAAGCCAAATATTACTTACATTTCCATTAGTTACCAAACTCTTATTAAGACTTTAAAATTAAAAATATATAAATTACAGCGGAATAATTAAACTTAGCGGAAGACTTAGTCAATCTTATCAAATATGATAAAGAAATCCAAACACGATACTCTACCCAAGACTGGTGTCACAATACTCACGAACTTCTAAGAATAATACACACAATTGTCTGAAAGAAATATAAGTTGTTTATCTCGAATACATGAGATAACAGAATGAAATACATAGATAGAAGAGACAACGGGTCCTGCGGACGCCTGCAAGGCTACCTCGTAGTCTCAGTAGTCGGAATATCCACAATCGTGCTACTGCCGCTGCTGCTGTCCGTAACCTGTATCTGCGCAAAAGAGCGCAGAGTGTAGTATCAGCACAACCGACCCCATGTGCTGGTAAGTGCCTGGCCTATCCCGGCGAAGTAGTGACGAGACTAAGGCCAGTCACTCACATAAACCTGTACAATTGAAATATATATATACATATACAACAGTAGAAAACATTATCGAACGTTTATAAGGAAAGACTCTGCTCTGAAATAACAGTCAGTAACTCATAATATCTAGAGTAATCTAGTCAACAGAATAAATCTTACTTTCATGTCTCAATTCATTTTTTTCATTTCATATCTTGTGGTAGGCGTACCACCCGCTCCCAAATGTAACAATAAGTTATACTTTATGGTAGGCGTACCACCCGCTCCCAAATATATCAATAGGCTTTTCATATCTTGTGGTAGGCGTACCACCCGCTCCCAAATATATCAATAGGCTACCGGCAACTATGGCCAATGCCAAGATTCAAATCACTTTGTGGTCGGCGTGCCACACGATCCCATTTCTTATCATAAACGTGGTCGGCGTGCCACACGATCCCATTTCTTTAATATATAAGTGGTCGGCGCGCCACACGATCCCATTTCTTATCATAAACGTGGTCGGCGTGCCACACGATCCCATTTCTTTAATATATATATTACCGGCAATAAGCCAATAATCTCTGATCAACAGTGAATATATAAAAGTACTACCGGTATTAAACCAATAATCTTTATTTCAACAATATTGATATTACCGGTGTAAAAACCAATAAATGACAATAAATCAACGATACATCCCCGTTACCGGTGTAATACCAATAACTCTTAATCAACAATTTATATGTACTTTACCGATATAAAACCAATAATAATCTCCCTTCACATAATCACTTAGGATTAATAAGAATTTAATCCATTTTTAAGACTCACGGTCATGCTCGACCCCCAACGTATAGATACTCGTCACCATGCCTATACGTCGGACTCCACATATCACAATTTACACATAAAGTCAATTCCTATTCCCTCAAGCTAGGATAGAACAAACACTTACCTCGAAAGTTTACGAACAATTCAATCCATGGAAATGCCTTTTCTTTTCAAATTCGGCTCCAATCCAATCGTATCTATACACAATTGATTTAATATCATCAATACTACTCAACAAACTAATTCATAAGGCCAATTTCAACTTTTACAATATTCTGCCCGGAATAGTGAATTTCGACCCCGGGCCCACATGGTCGGAACTCGGGGTTCGGACCAAAATCTGGTTACCCATCCCCCCACGAGTTCAAGTATATAATTTGTTTCAAAATCGGACCTCAATTCGAGGTCCAATTACCCAATTCATGAAAAACCCTATATTCTACCAAAAACAAGAAATTCTACCATGAAAACATTTGATTTCTATTGAAAAACATGTTTAATGTTGTTAGGAATTGAAAGATTTAAGTAAAAAGTGACTTACAATTGTTTTGAAGAAGAGGAAGTTCGTGAAAAATCGCCAATTGATGTTTTTGGGTTGTGAAATGTGAAAAATGAAGCTGGAAATCGTGATTTACAGGTCTCTGTGTTCGCATTTGCGAACATGGGTTCGCAATTGCGAACCCCGACCAATTTCTGGAGTTTGAAAAATAAGCTAAGGATGGAAAGTTCGCATTTGCGAACTTTTGTTCGCATTTGCGAAGCCAAGGCAAATACTGGGGAGTTCGCATTTGCGAACATTTGTTCGCATTTGCGAACAAGGCTGGATCAAGGGCCTTCGCATTTGCGACATTTTTGTCGCATTTGCGAAGCTAGGCCTTTTACTGAAGGCCTCGCATTTGCGAGGTATTGTTCGCATTTGCGAACCCTTTCACTCCCTGCCATCTTCGCATTTGCGAAGATTGGTTCGCAATTGCGAACCAAGGCCAGCCTAGGGACATCTCGCAATTGCGAGAAAGTCTTCGCAATTGCGAAGCCAACAGCTGGGTGAAAACCAGCAGTGTTAAAAATTCAGAAATTGATCCAACGGTCCATCAAATCTTTACCCGAGCCCCCGGGATCCAAACCAAACATGTACACAACATTAAAAACTCATTACAAACTTGTTCGTGCGATCACATCGCCAATATCACATCGTTTTCATCAAATCAAGCCTCAAGTTCATGATTTTCATACTTTTGGTTTTCAAAACTTACAAACTTGGAACTCAAGGTCCAAAACATATCAAACGACATCCGAATGTCACCAAACTTTGCAGAAAGCACATATATAATATTTAAGACTTGTACCGGGCGTCGGAACCAAAATACGAGCCCGATACCAAGGTCAATTAATTCATTTCCTTTAACAATTACATCAAAAATAATTTCACAAAAAAATTCATAACTTGGGCTCTAGGCCTCAGAATTCGACTCCGGACGCATGTCCAAGTCCCATATTTTCCTACGGACCTTTCGGGACCATCCAATCTCGGGTCCGGGTCCGTTTACCAAAAATGTTGACCGAAGTCAACCATATCAATATTAATATTATTTTTCTCCAAATTTCTCATAGAATTCATATTTTCTATCACAAAAACTTTCCGGCCACATGCCCGGATTGCATATGCAAATCAAGGCTGCCAAAAGTGAGGTTTCCATGGCCTCGGAAGCCCGAAGATAGGGAGAATTACGGTGATGACCCTTTGGATCGTCACATTTTCTACCTCTAAAATAACCGTTCATCCTCGAACGGACAAAAGAAAGAAGTACCTGAGTCAGGAAATAGATGAGGGTTACGGGTCCGCCTATCAGACTCGGACTCCCAGGTCGATGCCTCAGGAAGCTGTCCCCTCCACTAAACTCGCACAGAAGGAAAATTCTTCGACCTCAACTATCGAACCTGCCGATCTGGAATAGCTACCGGCTCCTCCTTATAGGATAGATCTTTGTCCAATTGGACAGTGCTAAAATCTAACACGTGCGATGGATCGCCGTGATATTTTTCGAAGCATGGACACATGAAACACTGGATGCACAACTGATAAGCTAGGTGGCAAGGCAAGTTTATATGCCACATCTCCCACACGATCAAGAATCTCGAGTGGGCCAACAAACCTAGGGCTAAGTTTGCCCTTCTTTCCAAATCTCATCACGCCCTTCATAGGCGACACTCGGAGCAATACTCGCTCCCCAATCATGAAAGTTATATCTCGAACCTTGCGATCTGCATAGCTCTTTTTGTCTAGACTGAGCTGTGCGAAGCCTACCTTGAATAATCTTGACCTTATCTAAGGCCTCCTGAAATAAATCTGTACCAAAAAACCGAGTTTCTCCCGGTTCAAACCATCCAACCGGAGAACGACACCGCCTACCATAAAACGCTTCATAAGGAGGCATCTGGATGCTCAATTGATAACTATTATTATAAGCAAACTCTGCCAAAGGCAGGAATTGATCCCATGAACCTCCAAAATCATTAACACATGCCCGAAGCATATCTTCCAGTATCTGAATAGTCCTCTTGGACTAACCATCCATCTGGGGATGAATGGCTGTACTTAGCTGAACTTGCGTGCCCAACTCTCGTTGAACCGTCTTCCAGAAATGTGAGGTAAACTGTGCACCTCGATCCGAAATAATAGAGATAGGCACACCATGAAGGCGAACGATCTCCCTGATATAAATCCCAGCTAACCTCTCGGATGAATAGGTAGTGGCAATAGGAATAAAATGAGCTGACTTGGTCAGCCTATCTACCATCACCCAAACAACATCAAACTTCTTCCGAGTCATCGGAAGTCCAGAAATGAAGTCCATCGACATTTGGCACACAAATGCGCCCTTGCATCTTTAGGATCCCATCAGCATCTAAGGTGACCTGATTAGCACCTCCTCGCTGAACCGTGTCTCTAAGGTCACATAAATAGGAATCATTATATTGTTGATCGCGGATACACTCCAATAATGAAGAGCGAGCGATCGCACAAGCTAGTGCTCGACTAGGCTCAGAAATATCCAACCTCACAAATCGATTGGCCAAGGACCGAACATCCAAAGCAATTGGCCTCTGATTGACTGGAATATAAACAAGACTGCCCATACTGGCTGACTTCCTACTCAAAGCGTCAGCCACCACGTTTGGTTTTTCCCTGATGATATAAAAAGGTGACATCATAATCTTTCCGCAATTCCGGCTACCTTCTCTGCCTCAAATTCAACTCTTTTTGTTTAAACAAATACTGAAGACTCTTATGATCGGTGTATACTTCACATACTACACCATATAAATAATGCCTCCAGATCTTCAATGCGTGAATAATCGCCGCCAATTCTAGATCATGCACTGGGTAATTCTTTTCATGAATCTTCAACTACCTCGAAGCATAGGCAATAACCTTGCCATCCTGCATTAACACTGCACCAAGCCCAATACGGGAAGCATCACAATAAACGGTATAAGGTCCCGTACCTGTGGGTAAAACCAATACCGGTGCTGTGGTCAAGGTTGTCTTGAGCTTTTGAAAGCTCGCCTCACATTCATCGGACCATTCAAATTGAACACATTTCTGTGTCAATCTGGTCAGTGGGGTTGCAATAGATGAAAACCCCTCTATGAATCGACGATAATAACCCGCTAATCCCAAGAAACTCCGAATCTCTATGGTTGATGTCGGTCTAGGCCAGTTCTTGACTGCCTCAATCTTCTTCGGATCAACCTGAATACCTGCTGCCGTCACAATATGACCCGGGAATGCAACTGAACTTAGCCAAAATTCACACTTCGAAATTTTGCATATAGTTGGTTATCTTTCAGAGTCTGCAAAGTCACTCTGAGATGTTGCGCATGCTCCTCATGACTGCAGGAGTAGGTCAATATGGAAACAATGAAGACTACAACGAACAAGTCTAAATAAGGCACGAACACCTCATGCGTATACACATATCCATGACTCTGAAGTCTGGCCATAAGAGTTGTTCTTAAATTACAACATTGTCAATTAACCTTGTTATCAAATATCTTATTCCAAAACTCCCACTTTACTCACAGTGAGGTATGGAAACCTCATGATTACTTTCTCGAATTAATGCGTCATATTTATCCTTACCTGGTGCTCATCTCAAAGTCTAGAACTCAACGGTCACAAAATGGAAACGGCTAAATATGAATAGAAACTGTGCAAGGATTGTCAAATAATCCTAACAGGCATGGCTCAAATTTAGGATATTGTGCTAGATTTTTTTTATTTCCAGAAAGGGAAAATTTTAAACACAAACTTTTCACCACCGGGACCTTGTCCTCATATAATATTCACCGCAGCTTGCAGCTCGGTTTTTAAAACAAATATTTTCACGTTATACAAAATTTTTGAGGATCTCATCCTCCACTCTAAATCACAAGTATTTGCACATTGTGCCACTGATGTTTTTCATTTCCTTTCTTTCTTCTTTTCAACTATTGTCCGTCAAAGAGTATCACGGCATAAAAGAACCCTCATACCGACACGGTATACAATTTAACCATTATTTCAGCAATTACATCAATTCCCATTGTAGTAAATAATATAAAGTCACTTTTGACCTCATCAATATTCCTAGTGACCAATACATAATAATAGAGATAATTATCTCCATTTAATAGCACAACGTGAGTATTCACATATGTAGATTTGATGATTACGAAGCTCACTCATGAGCGGAGCATATTAAGAGGACTTGCCTCAATTCTTCAAAGATCAAATCAAATTGAGGAAAAATGTTCCTTTTATAACAATCAGAATTGTACATGTGATAACATCATCTGGTGTAGTGACCTCGGTCACACCATAGAAATTATGTCAACAACTAGATCTCCACCTCTAGGAGTCTCACCTCCGCCTTTAACATCCTGACCCCTCACTCTAGCTGGTCATGTGAGTTGAGTATTGACCGCAATGGGGCACGTAGCTTGAGTGCCTTCATAAATTATATTTCTCCAATCTGCCACATTCACAACAATTCCTTTGAGGCCCAATTAACTTATTGGACATGACAACATATTCGGACACTGTCATAATAACCTGACATGATCGTTCAGATCGTACATACCACACCTTTCAAAGTGTCAGGGAGGTAACTCCTCCAAACATTTCTACAAATAGGATTGAGTAGGTAATGTCGCATGGCCAGTCTGCCCTCTTCATAGGCTTGTCACAAACATTGACGACCAATTACCTCTTTTGCTCATATACTCTTTATTACTCTTTGGGCCGATTCTTACCCCCTGCAGAGTACTAAGCCTCAAACATGCATAATTTATTTGGGGGACCTTTCCATACCATATGTATACATTCCAAGCCCAAACTGACATAAAACATGGCCATTCGGTTCATTCACTAATAGTGGTTTTCCCCCCCTTTTGGCTATAAGTCAAAGTCACAACATCTGATAGTCCACAATAATTATCTTTCACAACTTCAAATAAATAAACCAGACGTCAAGGTCCATTAAAACCACAGCCGGTTAGTAAATACATTATGTTTCCCCTACTTCACTCGCTACCTGAAACACAGTAGAATCAACCCTCTCACCTTCAACTATTCTCGCGTTCTGCAATATCTCATAGCAACAATCAATAAATTACCTTGGGTTCTCAAAAGATGCACCACTGAAGGAGATAGCGAAGAGTTTGGTGAAACTTATCCGAAACTCCGTAAAACTTCTGAAGGCATTGTTGATCTATCACCAGCCTGTGCCATTGGCGGCTGAAGAAGCAGTACGTGCCTTCGCCGTTCGTGAGAAGACAAGAGTAGAAATTCAACTTAACATTTGAAGAACAAACTCGCACGATAGGAAAGAATGAATGGAATATTTTCCTAACTCCGTAGCCTCTAGAGGATAAATACAGACGTCTCCGTACCGATCCTTCAGACTCCTACTAAGGTTGTTCGTCAGTTGTGAGACCTATGCAACCTAGCTCTGATACCAACTTGTCACGACCCGGATTTCCCACCATCGGGAGTCATGATGGCGCCTACTAGTGGAAGCTAGGCAAGCCAAATATTACTTATATTTCCATTAGTTACCAAACTCTTATTAAGACTTTAAAATTAAAAACATATAACTTACAACGGAATAATTAAACTTAGCGGAAGACTTAGTCAATCTTATCAAATATGATAAAGAAATCCAAACACGATACTCTACCCAAGACTGGTGTCACAATACTCACGAACTTCTAAGAATAATACACACAGTTGTTTGAAAGAAATATAAGCTGTTTATCTCGAATACATGAGATAACGGAATGAAATACATAGATAGAAGAGACAACGGGTCCTGCGGACGCCTGCAAGGCTACCTCGTAGTCTCAGTAGTCGGAAAATCCACAAGTCGCTACTGCCGCTGCTGCTGTCCGTAACTTGTATCTGCGCAAAAGAGCGCAGAGTGTAGTATCAGCACAAGCGACCCCATGTGCTGGTAAGTGCCTGGCCTATCCCAGCGAACTAGTGACAAGACTAAGGCCAGTCACCCACATAAACCTGTACAGTTGAAATATATATATACATATACAACAGTAGAAAACATTATCGAACGTTTATAAGGAAAGACTATGCTATGAAATAACAGTCAATAACTCATAATATCCAGAGTAATCTAGTCAACAGAATAAATCTTACTTTCATGTCTCAATTCATTTTTTTCATTTCATATCTTGTGGTAGGCGTACCACCCGCTCCCAAATGTAACAATAAGTTATACTTTGTGGTAGGCGTACCACCCACTCCCAAATATATCAATAGGCTTTTCATATCTTGTGGTAGGCGTACCACCCGCTCCCAAATGTAACAATAGGCTACCGGTAACTATGGCCAATGCCAAGATTCAAATCACTTTATGGCCAATGCCAAGATTCAAATCACTTTGTGGTCGGCGTGCCACACGATCCCATTTCTTTAATATATAAGTGGTCGGCGCGCCACACGATCCCATTTCTTATCATAAACGTGGTCGGCGTGCCACACGATCCCATTTCTTTAATATATATATTACCGGCAATAAGCCAATAATCTCTGATCAACAGTGAATATATAAAAGTACTACCGGTATTAAACCAATAATCTTTATTTCAACAATATTGATATTACCGGTGTAAAAACCAATAAATGACAATAAATCAACGATACATCCCCGTTACCGGTGTAATACCAATAACTCTTAATCAATAATTTATATGTACTTTACCGATATAAAACCAATAATAATCTCCCTTCACATAATCACTTAGGATTAATAAGAATTTAATCCATTTTTAAGACTCACGGTCATGCTCGACCCCCGACGTATAGATACTCGTCACCATGCCTATACGTCGGACTCCACATATCACAATTTACACATAAAGTCAATTCCTATTCCCTCAAGTTAGGATAGAACAAACACTTACCTCGAAAGTTTACGAACAATTCAATCCGTGGAAATGCCTTTTCTTTTCAAATTTGGCTCCAATCCAATCGTATCTATACACAATTGATTTAATATCATCAATACTACTCAACAACTAATTCATAAGGCAAATTTCAACTTTTACAACATTCTGCCCGGAATAGTGAATTTCGACCCCAGGCCCACATGGTCGGAACTCGGAGTTCGGACCAAAATCCGGTTACCCATTCCCCCACGAGTTCAAGTATATGATTTGTTTCAAAATCGGACCTCAATTCGAGGTCCAATTTCCTAATTCATGAAAAACCCTATATTCTACCAAAAATAAGAAATTCTACCATAAAAACCTTTGATTTCTATTGAAAAACGTGTTTAATGTTGTTAAGAATTGAAAGAATTAAGTAAAAAGTGACTTACAATTGCTTTGAAGAAGAGGGAGTTCGTGAAAAATCGCCAATGGATGTTTTTGGGTTGTGAAATGTGAAAAATGAAGCTGGAAATCGTGATTTACAGGTCTCCGTGTTCGCATTTGCGAACATGGGTTCGCAATTGCGAACCCCGAACAATTTCTGGATTTGAAAAATAAGCTAAGGATGGGAAGTTCGCATTTGCGAACTTTTGTTCGCATTTGCGAACATTTGTTCGCATTTGCGAACAAGGCTGGATCAAGGCATGTTCGCATTTTCACATTTGAGAAATTCGGATGTATAGGACTTGTTGCATGAAGGCCTCGCATTTGCGAGGTATTGGTCGCATTTGCGAACCCTTTCACTCCACTGCCATCTTCGCATTTGCGAAGATTGGTTCGCAATTGCGAACCAAGGCCAGCCTAGGGACATCTCGCAATTGCGAGAAAGTCTTCGCAATTGCGAAGCCAACAGCTGGGTAAAAAAAACCAGCAGTGTTAAAATTCAGAAATTGATCCAACGGTCTATCAAATCTTTACCCGAGCCCCGGGCTCCAAACCAAACATGTACACAACATCAAAAACACATTACGAACTAGTTCGTGCGATCACATCGCCAATATCACATCGTTTTCATCAAATCAAGCCTCGAGTTCATGATTTTCATACTTTTGGTTTTCAAAACTTTCAAACTTGGAACTCAAGGTCCAAAACATATCAAACGACATCCGAATGTCACCAAACTTTGTAGAAAGCACATATATAATATTTAAGACTTGTACCGGGCGTCGGAACCAAAATACGAGCCCGATACCAAGGTCAATTAATTCATTTTCCTTTAACAATTACATCAAAAATAATTTCACAGAAAAATTCATAACTTGGGCTCTAGGCCTCGGAATTCGACTCCGGATGCATGTCCAAGTCCCATATTTTCCTACGGACCTTTCGGGACCATCCAATCTCGGGTCCGGGTCCGTTTACCAAAAATGTTGACCAAAGTCAACCATATCAATATTAATATTATTTTTCTCCAAATTTCTCATAGAATTCATATTTTCTATCACAAAAACTTTCCGGCCACATGCTCGGATCGTGCACGTAAATCGAGGCAACATAGAATGAGGTTTTCAAGGCCTCAGAAGCTCGAAAACACTATATGTAACTTCTTAATTTTTTCGGTTACTAATATGAAACTTTATTCGCTTACGCGTCAATAGAGTGAGAAACTATTATATGCTCCCATTAATCCAAAATAAGAGTCCGTCTCGCAATGATGGATCCAAAATTTGAAGGTCGTGGGTGCTCACTCTAATATAAAGTTGCTACTAATTGTCACATTATAACTTAGAAATTGTTTGAACTTATCTTCTTGATGATAGTGAATAGGTGTAGCTACCTTACTTCTTTGTGGGAATCGGCTCTGAACCTTTAGACCAGATTATATTTGCAGCGGCCGCTTATCCTTTTTAGGACTAGAGTTGGGCGTGATCAAATTTTGGCATCGTTACCGAGGAACTAACGTTGTAATTATAGCTATATATATTGCTAGGTTTCAAGTTTGAACTTTTATTTTATTTTTTAGGATTTTATTTTATTTTTTTTATTTGTTGATTTGAGAAATATGACATCTTGGAATTATGAGAGCTTTGATATTGGTAGTTGTACTTTTGATCTTCCTTATGCATGTTGTGGAGGAAACTACCAATGAAACAATTATCAAAATATTTCCGAGAGCGAGTTATGTGCACCAACTTAATCTTATATGTGGAATGTGTGTTATCTATGTGGTGGTAAATATGATCACATTCACGATTGTGATTATATTTCTTATCCTCCCCCAACTCCTTACTATTATGGTTCTTCTTTCTCTTGTGAAGTTAATAGGAACAAAGAACCCAGGGATGATAACCTGAAAGAGATCAAGGATATGCTAAGGTGCCTTGTGGAACAAAATATTGAGAAACAACTGCACATACAAAGGCTAGATGCTACTATTCGCAACTTGGAGGCACAAGTGAGTCAACTAGTTGAAGCATTTAATGCTCAACAAGCCAATATTGTGGATAGTAGCTTAGAAGATCATGAATTAGATACAAAAATTGAGGTTCTAATGGAGGAGGTCAGAGTAAAACACAAATAATCTAACCAACTAGAATTTGAGCGTGTCGATGTCAAAAAAGTAATACTAGAGTCAATTAGGGACGTTGAGGATATTAATTTAGTTGACTCTAGTGTAATTGGTATTGAGGATGTCAAAAATCTTGAAGTTCGTGTATTTGAGTACGTTGGACCTCATTCCAAATATTTCTCTACATTATGCTTGAACGGTGAAATGGGAATGGATCTTACGAGCATAAAAAGAAGTCTAGGGAAAAGGTAGATAAGCCTTATATTTTAAAAATTTCAAGGCCGTCTAGGCAAGGTGACACTCCTTGATGGACAGACAAAAAATGCATAAGAATTTATTTAAGTTATGGCTCATAAGAACTTGTACTTCCCCAGGAGGATAATCATAAACTTGAAGCAAAATTTGAGGTTCAATTCATACGCTCGAGGTGGAGATAAAAAGTGATTCGCGTCATGCCACAATGTTAAATCAACCGCTTGTTGGGAGACAACCCAACTTTACTATTTTTTTATAATATTTTAATTTTTGTTTTTTATTTGTTTTTGTAGTGCAATTTTTTAATTTTCTAGAAACATGAGAAGCTAAGTCATTGGAAGAAACAAAAGCAAGTGAGATGATGAGAACTAAGTGTGGGGTGCTCACACAAAAAATCAAGTATGGGAGAAGTCTGAGTACCCCATGAGCTGCTAACGCTTCTGCCTATGGCCTACTACGGAGTTTCTTTTACCCTATTCTACTTATAGGTGTGCATTAGAGACAATGCACAATTAATATTGTGGAGTGAAGAGACTGTTTTGGTGGGATTCCTATGCTAGTTTAGTCGTGTTATTTTACATGCATTGAAAAAAATAAAAAAAAAAAATTAGGTAGGAATAATCCCTCTTGGTTTTCTTATGGCCATATTTTTTTCCAAGGGATGACTCTTTGAACCGAATAGTAGTTATTGTTTCTTGTAGCTAGAATTTTCAAAATAAAATTGAATTTTTCCCGGCGATGGACCTCCTAGATAGTTTTCTTGAGGGTTTAAAGTCCCAGGAAAAATACAAGAAAAAAAATCATTATTGTTTCTTTCTGGATTGATAATGGAAAGGGAAGAACTTGAGTATCTATGCTTTTTGGCATATTTTATGTTGAGGCTTATAGGTGGAGCATTTGTGCGGAGTACTTTCTTCTTGAGTGTTTTGACTAAATGCCATGAGAGTATATATGACTTATTCTAACAATTGGGCTTATCTTTTGACTCATATTATGTACATCCTGTGTGATTGAATTATATGATGACTGTGCTAGTTGCTTTAACTTGAGAGTAGTGTCGGAGCCGTTCTGAGTAAGTCATGTGCATTGTGTGAGGTGAGATTTTTGTTGCACTCTGTGACATTCCTTGTTAGTCTATAACTTGCCCCGTGTGTGAGTCGAAGCGAAACGATTAAGTCTTGTGAGTTTAGGAAATGATAGGACTTTCTTTGATTGACCTTTCAGTTTATTTGCCTACCAGTGATAATATTATCCTTTGTTAGCCCGTTTGAGCTTGTAAATATTTTATTTGGTACCCGCATTAAAAGACGAATCCCTTTTATTTTTAATTAAATCTTGTTGAACCTTTACATCTGAAAGAACTTAAGTCGCTAGAAGTGAAGGAAAAGAGATTGGGTAGTTTTTTTAGAGGAACCATTTAAAAGCCAAAATGTGCATGTGTGAATGGAGAGAGCTACTAGCTGGAAATACCAATTTATGAAGGGTTTTGAAAAGATTTTGAACAAAAAATATTCCCTCCAATTCACTTTGATATGTGCTAGTGCTTATATAGATGTTCTTAGAGTCAATGGACTATGTTATTTATAGTGTCGTAGCGATATGTTGAGTGATCATGAAGAGGATGTGCTTAAAAATTAAAGTATATTGTATTAAAAGTCTTTAGTATGATTAGTCACTATTATCCATATCTATCCTACATGTCCCATAGCCTGTACAACCCATGAAGACCTAATTGATCCTAGACTTTGCAAGCTTAAACATGTATAGACATTACGGGCAAGCCTATGGCACGAGCTTTGGGTGCACATGAGTTCCTTTGTGGAAGTGAGTGAATTCATTCGATCTGTGAGTCCTTAAATTATATTTGAATCCATATTTCAGTGTACGGACTGATTACTCTCTTTGTTTTGTTGGTGAATCCACATGTTTCACAACGGATTGGTAAGGAACTCGTACCTTTGGTTTGCACAAGAAGCGAGTCACAAAGAGGAATATAGTGGAGTCAATTTTTGAGGCTTGGATGTTAGAAAAGTCACATGAATATTTTAAATAATCTTGGCATGAGTTTAAAACTTGAGGAAATAGATGAAGAACACATATGTTGTTTCTAAGCGTTGATATAAACCATTGTCATTGGTGTGATGCTTGAGTATGTTTTGAAAGATATTTCTTGCCTTTGCGCTTATTTTATGTTGCTCGAGGACGAGCAAGAGTTGAAGTGTGGGGTGGTAATAAATGACGAAAAGTGCATATTTTTAAGTATAATTGCATATTAATTATTATGTGATTCGCGGGATATTACATATTTTGTGAAGAAAAATATGCTTATTAAGTGCTTCTTATGTGTAGGAATCAATTTGGATGATAGATGGCAATTCAACACCAAAAGAAAAGGTGGAAAGAATTGGGAGCACATCCAATTTCGTGTGTGGCACGAGAACGGACGCTAAAAAGGAAAAAAATGAAGGCACAAAATAGTGAAGCAAAGCAAAGGCACGGATGAACTAAAAATTGCAAGAGTTAAATCCGCGTATATGGTCGCGTGCTGCACGAAGGCAGACACGCCCTCCAGTTCTCCTATTCGATTTTGAATTGCCATGTACGGCCCTCCACCCTACCTAGGTCATATAAATACATCCTAAAATGTAATTTCGATGAGGATACAGTATTTTAGGATTACACAACACCTTTGAGGCAAGAATACACCAAGAGCAAGAAGGATAATTCAATCACATGTTTTTCCTTTCTTCTTCCAATTTTTTTTTGTTGGTTATGAATTTTAGTATTGCATTTACATACTACTATGAGTAGCTAATATATTATTTATGGTTTTGACGAAACCCTTTGGAGAATAAATTCATGTTAAGTTTTAATATAATTCAACTTTTGAATTTATTTATTCGTTCAATAACATGCTTATTTCTGTTGATTGATAGGCCATCAACTAAATGTGCCTATTTATTATGTATTTTTTGGGAAAGGGTACATACTTAGGTAGTTGTTGAACAAGGTCACTCCTAATGTATATAAGGTATCAATACGACAAGTTTAAAGGTGGATTTAGGAAGCCTAGCTTGACGTGGTCATAGTGAGCGGTGAGATTGTACAAACTAGCGTAGTTCGGAGAATAAGTCTAGTAAATTATAGTAGTTGCTCGGCAGATAATTACGACATCTGAAAATCTCATGATTAGTAGAGAATAATTAGGAAAATTATAAGAGACATACCGGGAAGGATTCCGGCAATTGGAAAACTCATAATTCTAGACCTCCTTAATCTTGTCTCCAACTTTTAGTATCTTTAGTTGTTAATTTTTAATTTCAATTTGTTAGTTAATAAGAATTTTCATATTTATAATATAGAAATTTTTGAACTTTTCTTCTTGGTGATAGTGAACAGTTGTAGCTAAACCTTAGTTCTCTGTGGAATTTGACTTAGGACTTTTAGACCGGATTATATTTGCAGCGACCACTTATATTTCATATGACTAGTCTGACGTGATCAATTAGCACCAAAAATTATCATTGGATCTGCCACTGAATATATCAAAGATTCTTCCATCTTCTTCACTATAATTTCGTAATTTTCATACCATTATGATATATATGTGTGCCAATGTTTTTTTTATTAGGACTATAGCGGTCAAAGTGGGTTTAATCCGTTAGGCCAACCCAATCTAGCCCGCAACATGGGTAGGGTTTGATTAAATTTTTTTTTGTTTTATTTAAAATATAGGCTTATAAGCGCGACCCAAGTATACATGCTAATCTTTGAGGCTTCACCGAGGATAGGCTTGGGCCAGCCCATGAGTCAAAAGTTAATTAAAATTTAAATTAAATATTTTAATATTTATTCTATTAGCTATAATTTTCTTTCCTCGACCCTAGATTGCTCATTGTTCCTTCCATATCAACTAAAATTTATATTCTTGATATGCATATAGTATGATAAGATTAGTTTTTTTTTCTTAATTAATAATGAATTAAGAAATTTTTAAATAACCAATAATAATTTCCTCAAAGAAAAATATTACTTTGGCTAATGATCATTTTGCATTACTTTGATATATTATTAATAATTACACTACACTTCAGTAGAGAAGAAGACTATTTTTTAATACCTTAACAAATTCACAATATTAGTAAATTACACGAATTTTAAAATTTCTATTGACTTAATAATAAAATCAGTAAATGATAGTTTAACCTAAAATAAAAGACCTCAGTTTATGAACTTATTAAAAAATATTCATCTAACGTTAAAAAAGAAGAACTAGACTTAATAGAGAATTTTTGTTTTAGTTACGAAATTTTTCGTCAAATATCAAGCTTTTAGTACGCTCTATCTAAACAGAACTTGTTGAAATGGTTAAGAGACTATATGACCAATAAATCTTTAAAGATTTAAAAATTTAAAAAATAATGAAGGGTCGGCCCACCCTAGCCCGCGGCCCTGTTAGACTAGGTTGGGCTGGCCATTTTAAGGGCCATTCAAATGGCGAGACAATCCGTTCTAGCCTACTAAATTTAAAAGCTCGCGAGGCTTGGAATGGGATGAACCGGTCTAGCCTAATTTTATCGCTCTAATTAGGACTTAAAGCCAACTTAAATTTGTATAGACTTTACCCAATCAAAATATAATGTCAATATAGGGACTTAATTATATAATGAATGATCTAAAAACTTAATCAGCCAGATAATAAATATTTTTTTGAATTTAATCCTGTCTTAATTAAATAACTTTCATTATTTAACTGGAGTGTGGAAAAGCATTAAATGATTTCAGAAAGGTAAGAATTGCAGGAATCCAAATCAAGATTTTGTGTATAAAACTCTAAAAACCCCTTTACTTTTTGCTATACTTATTATTTTCTCAATATGACTCTCTCCTTGATCAACATCTTCTTGTTGTTATTGATCATGCCCCTTAACCTTTCAATAGCAAAAAAATGCATATTTACTACGAAGTTTCAGGTACATGTTATCAACAAACTTCCTTCTGATTCCCCACAACTGAGAATTCATTGTGGTGTCGGGAGATAATGACCTTGGATACCATTGTCCTGCCATAGATGAAGACTTTAATTGGTCATTTTGCGAGTCATTTTTCGATAATACTTTATTTTTTTGTCACTTTTGGTGGGGTTCAAATGAAAAAAGATTTGAGGTATTTAACGACCCATATGGCTGTCTCTTTGATCAAAAAGTAATTAATTTTCTAGCCTACTGTAAATGGGAGGTGAGGCCAGATGGGTTTTATTTGGAACAGTATAATATAACTGATAAATCATATTATATGTATCATTATTCGGATTGGTCTTAGGGAATAGGATTGATATTTGTGTTCTTGTCTAAGTTAAGTGAGAAGGAAAAAAGACTAATTCATAGACTATTCGTCTTTGTGAACCCTCGAATATAATTTTTCTTCTCATTTATCCTGATCTTGTCTTTTTGATAGGATATCATTTTACGCTTTTGAGTTCAATCAGTTTTATGATTTGAATCTGATACTAGTTGTATTTTCGGTAATTACCTCAATGTCTAAGCTTGAAACCTCAATGAGGTAAAATTAATATACTCGTCCCCGGTCAAGTGTAGGTGTCTTTTTTGTTTGTTAAATTTGGCCCCTCACAAGTGTCACTTTAAGAAATCAAAGACAACTTTAATCATTTTTTTTTTATCCTTGCTCTAATAAATGATCTATACAACCGTTTAAACATAAAAATTACACGCTTGATGAGAGATAAATGGTAAATTATTGTTAGTCAAATAACCCTTATTGTTAGTACTATTAATTATTATTTAATGAGTGTGTCAAAACCTTATAACGTCCCAAAATAATCTATGGGAATACTATGGTAGATCACTCCCTAGTTCAAAGTATATTTGGAGAAAAGCTCAGCTATATTTAACCTAAATTTTAAAATATTTATGAATGTAACTTGTGATGATATTTGCCAATTTTTGTTCCACAATTCACTTGGCTTTAAAAAATAACACACGACTATCATAAGATAAAAATAACTCGTAATGTATCATCCTTATCATTTTGATGAGCACCCTAGCCTCACCCCAAAAGTACATGTTATAACTTTCTCAATCTGTCGATTTTCGACGAAACTTGTTTTCTTCAATTGGTTTAGCTTCTAAGCCGTCCAACCTTTTGGTATTTGCAGTCCATGATCTTAAATATTTGTGACCTTCAAGTTAATATAGTTAAGTTACTTTATATACTTTCAAAGATGATCTCATTAGTGAGCTTACATCAATTGACTTATAATGTATATTCTCACGTGTGAAAACATGGGGTGTAACACAAAGACTTCTATGTTTGTCGCCAACGCTTCCAATTGTTCATGAGAAAGAAATGACTATTTAATAATAACAACAGAATATCCAACAGCACACAAACCAAAATGGACACGGTAATACCTAGGCTACATTTAAGTTTCTAAATTGTATTGAGATAAATTGAGTTTACATATTAAAGTAATATAAATATGACATGTCATGATACAAAGAATGATCAAAGAGTTATGAGTTGCAATAGATACGAGCAGGGGCATAGAAAGAGGCACGAGTGGTAATTCAAAAACTCGGCGCCCTTACCTATTTAAGCACAAGAATTAAGGGGAATGAACCTTACAATACAAGGAAGTGTAGATACAATACTTAATGTGCCTTAAAAACTAAAAATGTTAGAGAATCTGTATTGAATACAATAATTATGTAACGTAGCATTTAATATCTTTAATTGTCTATAAGGACCTTATTATGAAAAAAGTCAAAACTCATATCTCCAAAATAGCTATAAAATGGAGAGGATGAATCAGTTGTAGGGACACAAAATACTATTTGAATTCACCGGTTTACTTTGTTTTCCTGACTATTTTATTGTTGGCAAAATCATTCTTCTTTATTCATTCTTCGATTATTAGTAACCCGAGTTCTTCTCAATTATCGCTTTGATAGAAATTTCATTTTTTGGGTTAAATAAATTGGTTCCGTTACCGAGAATCTGATAATCTATTTTTTCTTAACCTACTTTGTTGCATCAACAATCACGTCAAATGTTAACGATGGAACAAATGATCCACGAGATGTCGTTGATATAATAAAGTAGGTTAAGAAAAAATAGATATGAACAACTGATCCATGAGCCCACGTGACTGCATCCATAATTGGCGTAAAAGGCAACGACTTGACCAAGCAAAAACCTTAATCAGTATTGGTCAAAAAAATCGGTAAAACGCTCACTACGGGAGCATTAACATGGTATTCTCTTTTACCCGAAAATTATATAAATTCTTTTGTTGAGCTTGCAGTTTCATTTACCAAAGCACATTCGGGAGTTCAAAAAGTCAAAATGAGAATGGAAGATATTTTTAAAATCAAACAAGAGGACTCTGAGTTACTCAGAGAGTTCATGGATAGGTTCTAGCATGAAAGAATTACGTTACCACGCGTACCAAATAAATGGACATCTATAGCATTCACTAAAAAAGCACAGAAGCCACGAGGTGGCTCAAGGAAAATCTTCGTGAATTCCTAGCAAAAAAATGGAATGATGTTTACAATAGGTATATCACAAAGTTAAGGATCGAGGAAGACATTATCTTGCGGTCCCAAAAAGAAGAAAATGTGAGTTCAATACAGATGGAATCAGAAAAAAGATCGGGTAAAAATAGATACGAACCATATATGGGCCCAGCTGGAAAAGATTCACGATCAAAGCATGATTTGTCAAAGTACGATCATAGATCCAGATATAGAGAATCGGGCTCATCATCGAGGTATGGAAATGGTAGCAACATACGAGTGTCACGAGATGATGACAGAAACTTGAAGGCACGATTTGGCGGTATAATTTTAATGCAAGCACTTCCGAGATCATTGTTGTTTTAAGAGGCATGGGTGATAAGGTATGGTGTCCAAAAAAATGTGGTCAAATCCAAATAGGAACTATCCCGAACATTGGTACGAATTTTACAACAATCATGGTCGCAAAATAGCAGATTATAGGTTGTTACAAGGTGAAGTGGATCATCTGTTGAAGCGAGGATATCCCACTGAGTTATTTGGATGGTTTAATACCATATGTAAGATGAATCATGTCACGACCTAATTGTAAACGCGTGATTTTTGACCCTCCCCGAGATTTTTTATATTTTTAGCGTAAAATATTTAGTTTAGTTTTAATATAGCTATTTTAGCTAAATTTGACTCTTTTACTTTATTTTTACCTCAAAATGAAAAATAACAAAAATATGGTTTTATTAATGTTTCGTAGTCATTTTTAAATTTGAAAAATACAAAAATAGTACTTTATATTTTTATCTTTATTAAAAAAAACGAAAATTCCAAAAAAATAGTTTTTGGTTTCTAGTCATTTTAAACTTGAAAAAATACAAAAATAGCACTTTATATTTTTATCTTTATTAAAAAAACGAAAATTACAAAAATAGTTTCATTAACATTTTGTAGTTATTTTAATCTTGGAAAAAATAAAAAAAAATGGTTTTGTTTTAATTGTGAGTTTTCTAGTTATTTTTGCTTATATAGGATGAATCAAATAAATCGTGTTCTCATTCTCGGTTCCGGGCAAAGAATAATATTCGGGTTCAAACTACCCGGTTTTATAATTTTCGGACCTAGCCCGTAATAGTCCGAGTCCGCACATGGGGAACACGGACAAAATACAACCATAACCCATGTGAGCCCCCATTTTGGTCTTGACATTTCACATGCACACACGATACATAATCACATGAACACACCTAAGAAGCTACACTTTACACCTAAGGGGATAACACTACATGTGAGGGGGTTGTGATTTTCTTCTTCTTAAAGCAAGAAGAGAACGACAAAGAATGGATTGAAAACGAAAAACAAAGGAGAGAATTTTGAATAGAGAGATACAATAAAAAAGAAACGAAAGAGAAAGAAAAAACAAAGAAAAACAAAGAAAGGAAACAAAAGAAAAACGGGAGAAGAGAAAAGAAAAGAAGGAGAAAAAAGGAAAGAAAGAAAAAACGGCAAAAGAAGGAAAAGGAAAGAAGAAGAAAGAACGGCAGCAAGACATTCGAAAAACAAAGAAAAAATCGAAACAAAATCGGATTTGCAATGAGATGCTCGTGTTCGGCCAAGAGGTTCCGATCCCGTTCGTAGTCCAATCCGAGGTTCCGAGTATATTGCTCGTCATTTCCGTTGTTGATGTTTCATTGATTTTCCATTTAGTTTCTCATCTTCGTTGCTTACTCGTACATCCGAACAAAGGCTAAATATAAAGAAAGCTTCTTTTAAGGTCGGTTCTTCCTTATCCTTTATGTTATTGTTTTTAACTATTTGCGAAGATTTGGTTTATACTTTCATGGAATATATCTTGTTTACTTTGCTTCTTTCTTGTTATTTGGGTTTAATTGCTCATGTTTGCAATGTCCTCATAGATTGATATTGAATTACTTTTGAGTAATGTTGTTAGAATGATTTTGTTGTTAGGTATTTCTTGTTTGGGATTGATAACGAAGTGGACTGTAATTATATCTTTAGTGACATAGGCCATGAGGGAATAATCTGATTTGAGGCCTAATTTAAAGTTTGCATATATAGTTTTACATGGTATAATCCAACTTATTTATCAATTAGGATATTGCTTTTATTATTTGAGACAAGGGGTAGAGTAGAAATCGTAGTCATTTTAGGATTGGCCTTTAATAAAATAAGATGAGCCTCGCCAAATAAAAATGCACAAAATGTGGGGCCATCAGTAAATGTATATATTACAATACTTAGAATACGGGACGAGTCGTCTAACGAACTTCACGGTTGTCCCCAAAGATAATGACGCGTTAGACTCTTTAGGTGTGATTTTAATTAAATTACGTTCTTAAACTCGGGTGCACATTTATGTGACCCAAATCTAAATCTCAACGAAGTCGAAACGTGTCAAAAGTCACGGGTGCACTGGTGCGACGTGGTTCGAGATACATTTTCACAATGTTGCAATTCTTTGTAAAAAATAATAATAATAATAATAATAATAATAATAATAATAATAATAATAATAATAATAATAATAATAATAATTTTTATAATAATAATATCATAAGAGGTTAAAAAATTAAAATTTATACATAAGTTAAGGCATATTATAAAATCAGATAAAGAAGCCAAATATGACAGTTGAGCGACCGTGCTAGAACCACGGAACTCGGGAATGCCTAACACCTTCTCCCGGGTAAACAGAATTCCTTATCCGGATTTCTGGTACACAGACTGTAATACAGAGTCATAAATTTCCTCGGTTCGGGATTAAACCGGTGACTTGGGACACCATTATTTTCCCAAGTGGCGACTCCGAATTAATTAAATAAATCCCGTTTCGATTGTCCTTTAATTGGAAAAAACTCCCTCGCGCTCTCGCGGGTGCGGAAAAAGGAGGTGTGACAGCTCTGGCGACTCTGCTGGGGAAAATTAAAACCCAGAACCACTAGTTCAAGGTTTAAGAATTCGAGCTTGGAATAATTGTTGTATTTGGCTTATTTATTATCTGATTTTATTATATGTTTGTATTAATGTGCTAAATATTGTTTTTTCCGCTTTGATATTTTGTGAATTGTATATAAATTGTGCCGATACCCATTTTCTCTTCTGAGTCTCTTTAAAATAATATCGGGCATTTGCTGGACATAGCCCGTTTTCTCAAGATAGCTGTGGTGCTTGGCACCCGGTGAAGGATTTTTAGTCACACATGTTTAGGCGGGGAGTATGGTCAATTAAGCCGGAAAGCTATGCTACCGGTGCACTGACACTCCTCGGCTCGAGTTGTCCGCTCGAGTAAAATCCAGTCTAGACACCTTTTCCAACAAGATGATAAACCCAGAACCACTAGATCAGGGTTTTAGAACTCGAGCTTTGAATAATTGTTGTATTTGGTTTATTATTATCTTGGGTTTAAATGTGCAAAATGATATTTTTATCGCTTTGATATTTTTTGAACCGTACATATAAATTGTGCCGAAACCAATCTCCTTTCTGAATCTTCTAAATCATGAAGAAGGGTGCACTTCGTATGACTCCTTTTCTGTATAGTGTCTAATTCCCACTTTTGGTTCCCGAAAGGAGCTCCTTCCTCGACTCGAGTTGTCCGCTCGGGCACCAATAATTGAACGAATACCCAGGTTTTTAACATAGTATAACAAAACTTCATACCGGATCCCTAGTAGGAACGCTTATTTGCATCATGTGCATATTGACTTAGAGAGGCTCAACACAGGGGTTGGGCCTGTCTAGGACAGGTGACCTGAAATGAAAAGACCATCCTGCTTGCATCCTATTTGTTTTACGCATTTCTTTGCTTCAGACTTGCAGGCTAACCGGTTTTTAAATATTGAGGAAAATAAAAAAATAAATAATAGTTTCAAAATAGTTTGTTTTTTTACTTAAAAAGAAAAAAAAAAGAGACGTTTGCTTTTCAAAAAAAAAAAATGTGTGATTAAAATTAAAAAAAAAAATTTGTTTGTTTCATTTACCGATGTAGTTTGTTTATTTGACCGAACTACGCAGGTTTGATTCTCGCCATTAGGTGGGATACGTAGGCAACCCTCATCGGGTCCAACCACCCCTTCAAAAAATTAAAAAAAGAATGTCGAAGTTTTAGTTTTCAATAAAATCAAAGTGATGCCATTTTGAAAAATAGCCGAATATTCCGAAAGGACGCCGGAAGGCTGTTTTTGCAAAATAGCCACTTTGAATCATTTTTAATAATTTGCGGGCACAGCCTTGAAATATTCCTTGTGGAAATGTTGCAAGGCCATAGCCGCAAAATCAAGTTCGGGTTCACACCCCGTTTGCAAAAACAACCAAAAAAAATGTCAAATCTTTGATTTTGTTATAAATAAGTCGGGTGATGCTATTCTCGCTTAAAATAAGCCGAACGTCCCTCAAAAGACGTCGGAAGGCTGTTTTTGCAAGAATAGCCACTTTGGATTTTTTTAAAATAATTTTGGACACAGCCTTGAAATATTCCCTCGCGGAAATGTCGAAAGGCTGTATCCGCAAAAAATCAAGTTTTGAGTCATCACTCAACTTTACAAAAATAACCACTTTATCAAACAAGCCATTACATGGCCGAAATTTTACTGAAATAGCTACATTTTTGCATTTTAACTTTCTCAGTCTTGTGTTGGCCTGTGTCGATGCTGAACGATGCCCCATAGGCCCAGGATAAAATTTTGAATTTGCATCTTCTTACATAAAATTTTGCAAAAAGAGCCACTTTGTCTAAATAAGCCATTACATGGCCAATTTATGAAAAAATAGTTTTGTGTTGGTTTAGGGTGATGCCGAACGATGCCCCATGAGCCACAGGATAAAAAAAAAATAAAAAAATTTCAAGTTTTATCTTTCTTAAATAAATTTTGCAAAAATAGCCATTTTGTCAAATAAGCCATTATGTGGCCAATTTTGTAGAAATAGTCATAAGTGACACCAAAAATATTTTTATTCTTGTAGAAATCTCCGACACAAGGTGTGAAAGTTTTTCATCAGAGTTTGTAGTTGGAGTCGGCTTTTACAATTTTTTTTCAAAAAAAAAAAAGAAAAAAAATCAAATATTCATCTCTTTATTTCTTGCATTAATTTGCAAGAACTACGCTCGGTCTGATTCATGCGGGGTCATGATACGTAGGCAATCTCCATAAGATTCGACCACAATTGTATATGTATATATATATATATATATATATATATAAAAAATAAAAAATGGAAGTTAATAACAAGAGAGGTTTTCAAGGATAATGGAAAAGAGAAAAGCTGGAATGACGCATGTTACGAGTACATGTAGAAAGGGTTATTTGGTTAGGTACATTACATCCAACGTGCTATAACATATCTGTTAAACTCGGTAAACTAACAAGTTTGTTGCATTTCCGGAAAAGTTTAGCAGTTGGTTTGACAGAATATACTGGCCAGCCACCATTACCGTACTAGATCTAAAGGGCCAATTACCTAGCAAGCATGTCTAGTTCCGGCAAGAGTCTCGATGGAGAGAAAACAGAGATATAGATAATGAAAGATGAGGTGGATCGGTTGAGACAACAAATAACATAGATGCACCTAGCCTGGGCTAGGGGACAGTCACCACCAAACCTTCCTACTCTTACACCAGCTCCAGAGCATCCGCCTATTGATCCCTCGACAAGTGCTCCGATCTATCCATATTATCAAGGGGAAAACCCTTATACATCCCAGGTTCCACCAGCTAGACAAAATACTCCTCCTCCGGTCACCCCTGTTTTCGTGGCACCTCCGCCTGCTACTTTACAGAAGTCGTCCGGTGAACCGCTTTTTCAAATACATGACAATCATTGTTATGATCCTGAGCCTACCTTTAAGGCTCCTGAACCGCATTCACACACCCCTCACTGGGATAACCCTGCAGAACCGGAAAAGCACTTCAAAAGTTTGGAGCATGAGGAAGTTATTCGGAAAGTCAAAAGCCTGGAGCAATCCTTCAGGAATATGCATGGTTTAGGCAACCAAGTCAGCGTTGCTTACAAAGATCTGTGCCCATTTCCAGATGCCCAGTTGCCCGCTGGGTTCAAATTGCCCAAGTTTGATCTATACGAGGGGCATGGTGACCCTGTAGCCCATCTCCGATGTTTCTGCAGCAAAATGCGAGGAGCCGGAGGGCGAGATGAAATTCTGATAGCTTACTTCGGTCAGAGTTTGGGGGGATCTGCACTGGAGTGGTACACTAGGCAGGATCCCAGCAGATGGTTTACATGGGATGATTTGGCTCAGGCATTCATTGGCCAGTTCCAGTATAATCTTGAGATAATCCCTGATCGCTTATCATTGCTCAAGCTAGAGAAGAAACCCGCCGAAAGCTTCAGAGAATTTGGGTTCCGCTGGAGGGAACAGGCAGCAAGGGTGGATCCCCCGATGAGAGAGAATGAAATGGTAGATTACTTCTTGCAGACACTGGAGCCAACCTACTTTAGTCACCTGGTGACATCGGTTGGTAAATCTTTCAATGAGGTGGTCAAAATGGGCGGAATGATAGAAGAGGGACTTAAGTCCAATAAGATATTGAGCTATTCCGCGTTGAAAGCAACAACTCAAGCTATTCAGAATGGCACGGGGTTGCATTCGGGAAGAAGAGAAAAGAAGAAGTTGCAACAGTAGAGAGGGTACTTGGTCCAGATCGAAAGGTCCTTCATCTCACTACCAAGCCAAACCCTACTACCCAAATCACCCTAATCACCCTCCCCGAAACACATATCCACCACCAAGGGCTTACGATAACCCTCTAGGACCAGGTTTCCGAGGGAATCATGCCTTCAGAAAGGAAAAGACACAAAGAACATTCACTGAGTTGGGAGAAACTTATACTGCTCTGTTCCACAAATTGAAGCAGATAGGTTTGTTGAGTCCCGTTGTGACAAGATTGCCAAACCCCCTACCCCCAAATGTGGATCGCTCAGTAAGCTGTGAGTATTGTTCAGGAGCTCCTGGACATGATACCGAGAAATGTTGGAAACTGAAACATGCAGTGCAAAATCTTATTGACACCAATAAGATCGAGGTTCAGACACCAGAGGCACCCAACATTAATCAGAATCCATTGCCACCTCACCCTTAGACCCAACATATAAGAAGTCATGCTTGGTAATCAGGAGGAGTTTCGGTGGTTTGTTTTGTTGTCATTTCTTTTGTCCGAGTTGTTTTCGGGGTTGTGACCCGGATCTTGTTTTGAAGTGAAACCCCCTTATCTTTCCATTTTTGTCATTGCAGTTTGCTTGGTCGTTTCAAGTTTCGTTTTAGTTTTGTATTTTGGTTTGCTTATTTGTATTTGAATCATTTCGCCGTTTAGTTTATGAAACTCTCGGTCTTTTATTACCCCCGTCATCTTTTGTTTAGTTCTTCTATCTTTAAGTTTGTCATTTGTTCGAACGCCGACTCTAATGACATGGCATCGCACATAATTTTGGCCTAATATTAAGGGTTAATCATGAAGCAATTCGAAGATAATCAGGTCATTTTAAAAAGAAATAAAAATGATTTGAGATTATTTGGAGCCCGAATCATGTGAGACTGGGGCAGGTAAAACATGAAGAAACCCTTAATGGAAAATTGGCTATGCTAAGACGGGGTTCGCTCGTGATACTGAAATGAAAGTGTCATCCAGCAATACTTTAAAATGATAGATGAAAAGGCAAATGGACGATATGGCTATCAATCATGATATAACCAGAAGATGTCGTGAATAGGTTGTTTGTACTTGGTATGTTTTGAAGATTGGAATGACGAAGGCATTTTGTTCTGCTATCCAAACACTTTGTCCATCGTCAACCCTTTGTGCCTTATTTTAAAATCTTTCATACCCCTCCTTCGGAATTAGTTGCAAAGACTAGAAACACAATGTTTGAAAGACAAGAGAAGAAAGGGATAAAGAAAAGAAAAAAAAACAATTAAAAAAAAGAAAAAAAAAGAAAAATGAATGAAAAAGAGAAACTTGAAAAAAGGAATTGGGAACTACGTTTGACCTGATTCCTTAAAGAGGATACGTAGGCGCTTCACAGCTCGGTCATAGTGTAAATAAAGTAATAAAAATTCCCCAAGTAAAAACTGGGGCAAAGAAAAATTGTGTTGATTATAAATAAATTTAGTTTCGAAGGTTGTAAATTTTTGAACCCAAAATTGATTTTGTTTTGAGCCTTCAATACCCTTTCTTTATAACCCTATCCAAATCCCACATTACGGTCCAGAAAGACCTTCCGATCAGTCTTCAAAAGATGCCACGTCAGGCGAGTGAGAGAGTCCTATCAGAATATAACACTCTGATTCTCAGCAGAAAAGACTCTGATTCCCAACAGAAAGGAAACACGAGAGAGTCTTAGCAGTGACACCCCAATCCCCAGCTAAAAGTGATACAAATGAGAGAGTCTTACCGGTGAAAACCTTCACAGGCACCATAAGGCGACGAAAGCCGAGAGAAAATCAAAATGAGAGAGGCTTGAAAGTGAAAACCCTTCGGGCATTACAAGTCGAACAAAGGTGATAATCAGATGAAAATCACGAGACAGAAATCGTGAAAGGCAATTAATGACGAAGGATAGGGCATATATGCATGTCATGACCAGTAGAGTTTGGTATTCGCGTTTGATAAGTTTTTGTAGATATTTCTTGCTAGAGAGTCATTTTTTTCTTTGTCTTCTATTTTGTTTCTTTTTATCTTTCTCATTTTTATCAAAAATTCCCCATCAAAGTCTGTGTAGTCAGAACAAGTGAGAAATGACTTCAAAACTTGCCACCAACTTTCCAATTATTATACAAAGCAAGGAAATGCCATTGACGGCAGAGAAGTAGGGTGCAAAGAAGATTATTAAACCGGGGCAGAAAATTTTCTTTTCAGTTTGAAAATTTTCTGGAAGTCAATACCCACTTGGGGAAGAAGGAAAGTCTTAAGGGAAATGGTCTTCGAACCAGTGTCATCCTCAACAGCCTTCAAGAAGAGTGAAACGTCAATTTTGAGGAAATGAAAATCCCCCAGCAATGTTGTCTACAGCAAGTTCCGAGGTGGTCGGACAACACAGAATGATAAAGGAAGAAAGAAAATCCCATCTTCAACAAAATAACCCCCAGCAAGTTGAGAAACATAGAACGGGGAAGGGATAAATGGAAAAACCCATCCCCAGCAGGAATATCATCTCCATCAAATGAAATCATTCCACAACAATGTTTTGGGAACCCCGAGCGAGGAAAAGGAGAACAGGAAAAACCACCCCACAGGAGCGGCACAACCGCTCACAATGTTTTGAACTAACAAATTTTCTTTGATTTGAAACAGGGAAAGAAAATGCTATTGATAGAAGAAAGTCATGCCACAAGGAAGAACACCAATACTGGGGCAGAAAATTTTCCGCCGTTGTTGAAAATTTTCTCGGAGAAATGAGGAAGGCAATTCAAGATGACGTATCAGGTTTGTCCACCTTCAAATGGGATGTTTCAGGTTTGTCCACCTTCGAACAGGACGTCCCAGGTTTGTTCACTTTCATACATTGATATTATGGGAGTATTCGCCCTCGAATAGGATACAATGGGAGTATTCGCCCTCGAATAGGATACAATGGGAGTATTCGCCCTCGAATAGGATACAATGGGAGTATTCACCCTCGAATAGGATACAATGGGAGTATTCGCCCTCGAATAGGATACAATGGGAGTATTCGCCCTCGAATAGGATACAATAGGAGTATTCGCCCTCGAATAGGATACAATGGGAGTATTCGCCCTCGAATAGGATACAATGGGAGTATTCGCCCTCGAATAGGATACAATGGGAGTATTCGCCCTCGAATAGAATACAATGGGAGTATTCGCCCTCGAATAGGATACAATGGGAGTATTCGCCCTCGAATAGGATACAATGGGAGTATTCGCCCTCGAATAGGATACATTGGGAGTATTCGCCCTCGAATAGGATACAATGGGAGTATTCGCCCTCGAATAGGATACAATGGGAGTATTCGCCCTCGAATAGGATACGACGGGACCATCCACCCTCGAATAGGATATTTTACGTATGTTTTATCTTACATTGTCCTATGCATATTTTGTAAATTATTGCCGGCATGCATTTTAAATTCAAAAATTGCTACTAAAAGCAGGCGCCTACCTGTATAACAAAAGGCAAGTCTTCAGTCTTTACATTGCAAGTCTTGAAACCAGTAACCCACCATAAAGCAGAGGGTTACAACAAGAGATCCCAGCGCAAATTCAAGCGCATGAGTCAAAGGAAATGAGGGAATGAAGGAAAATATTCCCAGCATCATTATCCTCGGCCGGCAAGTAAACAGTTCTAAAGATATCCCCAGCAGTCAGGAGGGAAAACAACACGACCCAGGAAGAAAGCAATTCCGAAACAAGGAAATTTAGGAGAAATGATGGTTCAAGAGTCGATGCAGCAAGAATAAAATGGTACAAGAAGTAAAGGAATGGCGATTTATTTTCAAAAGAGGTTGAAGTTAGGAGCCCGCCTGAAGAGAGGAATGGCGTTTTATTTTCTAAGTTGATGTTGAAGTCAGGAGCCTGCCTGAAGAGAGGAATGGTGATTTATTTTCAAAAGATGTTGTTGAAGTCAGGAGCCCACCTGAAGAGAGGAATGACGATTTATTTTCAAAAGAGGTTGAAGTCAGGAGCCCGCCTGAAGACAGGAATGGCGTTTTATTTTCTAAGTTGATGTTGAAGTCAGGAGCCCGCCTGAAGAGAGGAATGGCAATTTATTTTCAAAAAGATGTTGAAGTCAGGGAGCCCGCCTGAAGAATGGAGTGGCAATTTATTTTCAAAGTTTGTAATTGAAGTCTGGGAGCCTGCCTAAAGAATGGAGTGGCGATTTATTTTGAAGTTGTAGTTGAAGGGGATCAACAGAAGTTTAGTCACAATAAACAAAAAAAAAAAGAGGCATGAAGCCAATCCAAAATGCAGAAGTTGATGAAAGATGTGGCATGCTCAAGACATGGCCGAGGTCACAAGCACTGTATACCTGGTCTTGATTCGAAAAGCAGCACCTGCAACTAGCAAGTATCAAGGTTCAAATTTAGAGTCCGCATGAAGCACCAACCAATACTCAAGATCAAGCTTCGGAAGACTTATAGATAGGAATCTTGTAACTAGTAGCTGATAGGCTTAGTTAGTCTTTCTCATGTTTTGATTTTTGATGTAATAACAGGACCACGGACCGGAACTTCGATGGAACGGAACCTCGACGGAACGGCACCTCGACTGGCTCTCCACCTCGGTATACCCCTTCCTCACTCACTTTCGAACTACACATGGCCTGATTCCTTTATAGCCAAGGATATGTAGGCAGCTCAGATACAAGGGCTCGGTCACATTCCTCTTCTTTTAGTTTAGTCCCTCCGAATAAGGGTCGGGTCAAAAACACTTGTCTAGTCGTTCTTTGTCTGAAAACTCTTTGTGTTTTCAGTCAAAGAGGGGCAGTTGTAAACGCGTGATTTTTGACCCTCCCCGAGATTTTTATATTTTTAGCGTAAAATATTTAGTTTAGTTTTAATATAGCTATTTTAGCTAAATTTGACTCTTTTACTTTATTTTTACCTCAAAATGAAAAATAACAAAAATATGGTTTTATTAATGTTTCGTAGTCATTTTTAAATTTGAAAAATACAAAAATAGTACTTTATATTTTTATCTTTATTAAAAAAAACGAAAATTCCAAAAAAATAGTTTTTGGTTTCTAGTCATTTTAAACTTGAAAAAATACAAAAATAGCACTTTATATTTTTATCTTTATTAAAAAACGAAAATTACAAAAATAGTTTCATTAACATTTTGTAGTTATTTTAATCTTGGAAAAAATAAAAAAAAATGGTTTTGTTTTAATTGTGAGTTTTCTAGTTATTTTTGCTTATATAGGATGAATCAAATAAATCGTGTTCTCATTCTCGGTTCCGGGTAAAGAATAATATTCGGGTTCAAACTACCCGGTTTTATAATTTTCGGACCTAGCCCGTAATAGTCCGAGTCCGCACATGGGGAACACGGACAAAATACAACCATAACCCATGTGAGCCCCCATTTTGGTCTTGACATTTCACATGCACACACAATACATAATCACATGAACACACCTAAGAAGCTACACTTTACACCTAAGGGGATAACACTACATGTGAGGGGGTTGTGATTTTCTTCTTCTTAAAGCAAGAAGAGAACGACAAAGAATGGATTGAAAACGAAAAACAAAGGAGAGAATTTTGAATAGAGAGATACAATAAAAAAGAAACGAAAGAGAAAGAAAAAACAAAGAAAAACAAAGAAAGGAAACAAAAGAAAAACGGGAGAAGAGAAAAGAAAAGAAGGAGAAAAAAGGAAAGAAAGAAAAAACGGCAAAAGAAGGAAAAGGAAAGAAGAAGAAAGAACGGCAGCAAGACATTCGAAAAACAAAGAAAAAATCGAAACAAAATCGGATTTGCAATGAGATGCTCGTGTTCGGCCAAGAGGTTCCGATCCCGTTCGTAGTCCAATCCGAGGTTCCGAGTATATTGCTCGTCATTTCCGTTGTTGATGTTTCATTGATTTTCCATTTAGTTTCTCATCTTCGTTGCTTACTCGTACATCCGAACAAAGGCTAAATATAAAGAAAGCTTCTTTTAAGGTCGGTTCTTCCTTATCCTTTATGTTATTGTTTTTAACTATTTGCGAAGATTTGGTTTATACTTTCATGGAATATATCTTGTTTACTTTGCTTCTTTCTTGTTATTTGGGTTTAATTGCTCATGTTTGCAATGTCCTCATAGATTGATATTGAATTACTTTTGAGTAATGTTGTTAGAATGATTTTGTTGTTAGGTATTTCTTGTTTGGGATTGATAACGAAGTGGACTGTAATTATATCTTTAGTGACATAGGCCATGAGGGAATAATCTGATTTGAGGCCTAATTTAAAGTTTGCATATATAGTTTTACATGGTATAATCCAACTTATTTATCAATTAGGATATTGCTTTTATTATTTGAGACAAGGGGTAGAGTAGAAATCGTAGTCACTTTAGGATTGGCCTTTAATAAAATAAGATGAGCCTCGCCAAATAAAAATGCACAAAATGTGGGGCCATCAGTAAATGTATATATTAAAATACTTAGAATACGGGACGAGTCGTCTAACGAACTTCACGGTTGTCCCCAAAGATAATGACGCGTTAGACTCTTTAGGTGTGATTTTAATTAAATTACGTTCTTAAACTCGGGTGCACATTTATGTGACCCAAATCTAAATCTCAACGAAGTCGAAACGTGTCAAAAGTCACGGGTGCACTGGTGCGACGTGGTTCGAGATACATTTTCACAATGTTGCAATTCTTTGTAAAAATAATAATAATAATAATAATAATAATAATAATAATAATAATAATAATAATAATTTTTATAATAATAATATCATAAGAGGTTAAAAATTAAAATTTATACATAAGTTAAGGCATATTATAAAATCGGATAAAGAAGCCAAATATGACAGTTGAGCGACCGTGCTAGAACCACGGAACTCGGGAATGCCTAACACCTTCTCCCGGTTAACAGAATTCCTTATCCGGATTTCTGGTACACAGACTATAATACAGAGTCATAAATTTCCTCGGTTCGGGATTAAACCGGTGACTTGGGACACCATTATTTTCCCAAGTGGCGACTCTGAATTAATTAAATAAATCCCGTTTCGATTGTCCTTTAATTGGAAAAACTCCCTCGCGCTCCCGCGGGTGCGTAAAAAGGAGGTGTGACAGCTGTGACTGCCTTCTCCAAAAAGATTGTTAATGTTATAATCGAGGGCAAAGAAATTAATGGTGTGACATACACAACAGCAAATAAAGTATCCAAAGGCACGATTACCCACGGGAAGCGGGTGCGACATGTATTAGAGGAAGAAAGCATTAGGTTTGATGATACATATGTGTATGGCGTATTAACTCCACATAATGATGCACTGGTAATCTCTTTACGTGTGCATGACACTATTGTGAAATACGTTTTGCTTGATCTAGGTAGCTCTATGAATATTATTCTATTAAGATTCCTGCATGAGATGCACGCTTAAGCTAAATTAATACCCAAGGTGTATACTTTGTCTGGGTTCGAAAATTCCAATGTCGTGACGAAAGGTGAGGTAATGCTTACAACATTTCCAGAGGGTCGTCAAGGATATAATATTACAGGTAGTAGAGATGGAGATTTCTTACAACATAATTCTCGGAAGATCGTCGATCCATGAGATGGACGACGTTTCATCAACCTTAAATCAGGTTATTAAATTTCCATCACCATGGGAAATACGTCAAATGCGTAGAGATCAACAGACATCTAGAAGCATTAACTCTATGGCAGATTCAAGCATGTGGAACGAAGAAAAATTGCAGTTATAAAATCCAGTTGAGGGTACTACAACACAAACCTCAACTGAATGGGAATGAACAGAACTGGATTCAAGGTCTGATTTCATTCAAGAACCAGAGGAAAATGAATACATTAAAACAACGATTGAAGACTGTCACAACCCAGACCCCGATCGTGATGGCGCCCAACACCTTGTTAGGCAAACCCGACCATTTGAACATTTCCAACCTAATTAATACCTTAAAATATCAATTAAGCATAAATTCTCAATTTGATAATAATAGGAACAGTGCAGAACCACAATAAAATTAATAACAACCCAATAGATGTGGCATCACAAGTCAGAGCCTCTAGATACAATTGATCAATATCCTATACAAAGGAAATCTAGATTGTTGATGTAACATCGGGCTCAGCTTCCTTTTCTTCCCAAACTGCATAACACCCTTCGGGGGCGAAACCTTTGACAAGACCTTCTCGCCTACCATATATGACACATCACGAACCTTGCGGTCCGCATAACTCTTCTGGCGTGACTTTGCTGTACGAAGGCTCTCCTGGATCAACTTCACCCTATCTAAAGCATCTTGAACCATCTCAGTCCCCTACAATCTAGCCTCACCGGGCTCGAACCATCCCACGGGGGATTTACACCGTCTGCCATACAATGCCTCATACGGGTCTATCCGAATACTCGACTGATAACAGTTGTTGTAGGCAAACTCAGCAAGTGGCAAGAACTCATCCCACGAGCCATCGGAATCAATCACACATGCCCACAACATATCCTCCATTTGTACTGTCCGTCCGTCTGAGGATGGAATGATGTTCTCAACTCTACCTTTGTACCCAACTCTCGCTCAAACACCCTCCTGAACCGATAAGTGAACTGAGTACCTCTATCCGAGGTAATAGACACTGGGACCCCATGTAACTTGACAATCTCCCAAAATAAAGATCCTTTCCAATCGCTCTGATGAGTAAGTAGTAAATACTGGAATGAAGTGCGTGGAAGTGGCCAGCCGATCAACAATCACCCAAACTGAATCAAACTTCCTCGAAGTCCGAGGGAGACCACTCACGAAATCCATAGTAATACGCTCCTATTTCCACTCAGGAATAACCATACGCTGAAGAATACCGCCCGGTCCCTGATGCTCATACTTGACGTGCTGACAGTTGAGACATCGGGCCACATGACTCACAATATCATTCTTCATCCTCCTCCACCAGTAATGTTGTCTTAAGTCTTGATACATCTTCGCGGCACCCAGATGAATGGAGTACCGCGAGCTGTGAGCCTTCTCTAGTATCAACTCCCGAAGCCCATCTACATTGGGCACGCAAATCCGGCCCTACATTCTCAACACACCATCACTATCAATCGACACATCTCTGGCATTATCGTGCTGAACTCTGTCCTTAAGGACAAGCAAATGTGGATCATCATACCGATGCTCTCTGATGCGATCATATAAAGAGGACCGAGAAACAACACAAGCCAACACTCGACTCGACTTAGAAATATCCAACCACACTAGCCGATTGGCCAATGCATATGAACAAAGGGCCTCTCCCCAACTGGACTATAAGCTAAGCTGCCCATACTGACCGCCTTTTGGCTCAAAGAATCGGCCACAACATTGGCCTTCCTCGTATGATACAATAAGGTAATATCATAATTCTGAAGCAACTCAAGCCACCTCCGTTGTCTCAAATTAAGATCTTTCTATTTGAACAGATGTTGAAGGCTACGATGATCAGTATACACCTCACAAGAATTCCATACAAGTAGTGCCTCCAAATCATTAGAGCATAGACTATAGTTGCTAACTCCAAATCATGCACAGGGTAGTTCTTCTCATGGGGCTTCAACTGACGAGAAGCATATGCAATAACTCTACCCTCCTACATCAGCACACATCCGATGCCAACTCCCGAGGCATCACAATACATGGTGTAGGAACCTAAAGCTGATGGCAATATCAATACTAGAGCGTGGTCAAAGCTGTCTTGAGCTTCTGAAAGCTCTCCTAACATTCCTTGGACCATACAAATGGAGCACTCTTTTAAGTCAATCTAGTCAAAAAAGAAGCAATAGATGAAAATCCCTGAACAAACAGGCGATAATATCCCGCCAAACCAAGAAAGCTCCTGATCTCTGTAGCTGAAGACGGTCTAGGCCAACTCGCACCGCCTCTATCTTCTTCGGATCAACTTGAATAACATTACGAGACAACATATGTCCCAAAAATGCTACAGATTCGAGCCAAAACTCACACTTGGAGAACTTTGCATAAAGCTTCTTCCCCCTCAATCTCTGCAATACTACTCCCAAATGCTGAGCATGCTCCTCTTGGCTACGCTAGTATAACAGACTGTGATTAATAAAAGCAACCATAAAGGAATCCAAATACAGCCGGAACACGTTGTTCATCAAATGCATGAACGCGGCTGAGGCATTAGTCAGCCTAAAAGACATGAGTAGAAACTCATAATGCCCATATCTCGTCCTGAAAGCTGTCTTCATGATATCATAATCCCTAATCTTCAGCTGGTGATAGCCTAAACGAAGACCAATCTTTGAGAATACCCTCGCTCCCTGGAGCTGGTCAAACCAATCATCAATGCACGGTAGAGGATACTTGTTCTTCACTTTAGAGTATAAAGGAACGGAGCAAGAGACTCCAAGAAAGCAAACTATACAATAGATAAGAAAGTTTCTCTACAAAAGGGGCTTCTTCCTAGCTGGTATGCCCCTGGTTAATTTTTGAAAATCTAACCCTATGCGTTTAATTACCACCTTAGTTCATTAGTCATGAGTTCCATTATTGTTTCTGTTTACTACCTTGCATAGCCTTCCTGACACTGTCTTGTTCAATATGTGACTAGCATATCTTAGCTATACTTGATGTCTACTACTCATTCTGTTTTGTTCTATATGTGATTATCATTTCTAAGCATGAGTGCTTGTGTGATGCTTGCCTAGTCTATTCATTTAAGTCTTTGCCTACTCTGTTTTACTAATGAGATTATTCTAAGTCATCTAGTCTCTCAAGGCAACTCTAGTTGTGCGTTTGGTCACGTCCAAGGTCTATTGTTCTTAACATGTCTCTGCTGTAATCTTTTTAACTAATTTATGAACACTACAATTTCTTGAGAATATTGTGCATTTATTTAGCTTCTGTGCTCCATTCTACACTAAGGTGTATTGTATGTTTCCCCAACCACTCTTTTCCTGTGTGGAATCTTCTTGCCAAAGTATTTTTGAATATGGTTGTTCTGTGATTTGTGTTCTAATTTTAAAGTATTTTCATACATTACTCAGCTGTTTTACTACCAAGCTAGTACTTTTTCAGAAAATCTTTTCACCTTTAAGAATCCTCTCTATATTGTTTGCCTCAAATTATGTCAAATACTCTAACTTACTCTTAGGTTATTAAGTCCCGGCCCTCTGGTATGTGTACTGCTTAGAGACCCATTGAGATCTCTCCGAACTCTGGCATATCAAGGCTGGCTTTTCCACACTACACATAATCAATCTTTATTTGAGAAAAGTCTGGGTGTGAGCATTGTCCCATTTCCTTGAGGTTCTTATGGAACTCTAATACAGCTGGACACAAATGGCAATGAAATATTGGGCATTCGAAACAATCAAAGGCCAGGCACACAAGGATTTGCTTTGGGCCTACTTCAGGCTCCCTATAGCTTAATTTATATTTTATTATGTAATTTATGCAATTATTAGTCTGTAATAATTAATTATCGACAGATATTGGGGTGACTAGTTAAAATGGAGGGTAGTTGTATGGTATTGTGGGTAAAACTGGATAGAAATATACTATAGGCATTATGTTCTGCTAATCTGTATTAGAATCCATGTTCTGGGACAGTGTGTTCACTTGCATTTGAACCATGATGATCTTGTGCATTAGATAACCAGATTTTCGGATATTCACGTCATTGCTTCAGTATGCTACATATTACTATTCCATGCTTTTAATTTTGTACAAGTATTGTCACTTATAGATCTTGCTGCTAGGATAATAATCATGTCTTAATAAAACTGGCACTCATGTACGCCTTAAATATCACGTCTTTTAGGAACTCTATTTGCATTTCGTTGAACATGTATATTTTGAGTGAAGTAAATAACTGTACATGAAAAGGTTCAAGACAGCCGCCCACGCATAGACACCATGTCTCTAAACACAAATTAGTATAAATCACCTATTGCAATCTCTGCCACCATGAATAGCATGTTTGTAGATTGAACAATTCCTTAAATTGTTAATCACGTCCTGAAATTGTGATTGCATACAGTCCCACGCATATGCAATCCTTAGGCAATCGTCTTTATATAAAAACTGGAAATTGCATTTTGATTGCACTACTTAAGCATAACAAGCTATAAAACCAGTAGGCAAACTTTTTAGGATTCTGCCACTTTTCTTATATATATTGGTATATGTAACATCTATCTAGATATCATGTTCTTGGGATTTTTGAATTTCTTCAAGATTTGTATTTTAGACGTGCTATTTGTTTGCCTATATACATGAAGTGGTAAATATGATCCTTCTAATTATTTGTCCCCATTTTCTAGTCCTACATGTTATTTGTTTGCCGCCTAGATTTTTACCTTTTAAATACCTTAGGCTTGTCTAGAACTGCCCATATTTAGGGGTCATATGTTTCTCTGGAACAATAAGAAAAGGACGGGTAGCAACACGCTTAGGGGTCGTTAATCAAACTTGCTCATATAACCATTAAGGGTAGGGTAATGGGTAGTAAAAGGATAAGATGACATGCGTGCTAATGTCACGTGCAACCTCTCTAGTTGTGGAGGATTAACGGGCATTACATAGATTGATTCTACAGGCTAATCAACTTAGGACTTCCCTTTCCCAATTCTTATATGTGTTTAAAGTATCTAAACTTCCCTTTTCTTTGCATATATGTGTGTTTAAGCTGCCCAAACCTCTTTTACTTTAAAAATTTCCTTGATCATATATATGTTTAGACTGTGAAAAATACCTTTATTTACCTATACGTGCTTACTTGTTAATTGATTGATTCACATAGTTTGAGTTCGGCCGGGAACCACCATTGTGGATCTTGAAGGATGCCTAACACCTTTCCTTCAAGGCCATTTCGAACCCTTACCATGTTCTTTGGTAATGCAAATTAGTTATACGATTTAATTACTCTTGGTGCCCTAGACACACCATAATCTGTTAGGTGGAGACTCTTCAAATACCCAATGCCCAAAAGGAAACAAGTTGTTTCCCCATGAATGTCGAACCCCGGACTCCGCGAGGAAAAAGCGGGGCCGACAGCTTCCATAACATCATAAGAATCACACATCTATTGTTTACCCCGCAAGTGATAACCCACCAAAAATATTGACCAACTTTGATTGATTTTTTTTTGCAATATTTTTTTTTTCGAATTTAGTTGACCGACCAACGTTAGTCGGTAATTGCTGATCAACTTTGATCCGTATTGTTAACCGATCGTCAAAATACAATCCACATGTAAATGGTTAAATTTGAGTTGGTAATTGGCCATTAACCGATCAATTTTGATCTTATATTTGCTCGGTTTTTTGGCATATTTCTAGTAGTGAAAGAGAAAAATACGGTAAAATATAAACCTTAATACAATTTAATCATAAAGGAAGATCATGAAATAATTAAAAATTATTATGATCAATCTCAAAGCTTCTACTCAATTGGTTAGAGTCTCGTGTTGATAACGTATTATAAAACAATAAAATAAGAAAAGAATATTGCATAAGCATTTACCATAAATACAATTCTATTTATAACTAGAACAACATTTTATATAGTATTTATCTTCGCAGACCTTTCATCCAACGGATCACTTTCATCTCTAAATTATTAAACTTTTTTACAAAAATTCATAATTAAAATTATTGCAAAAAAAACAACAACAACTACCCAGTATAGTACCAAAAAGTAGGGTCTTGGGAGGATAATACGTACACAAGCAACTTATGATTTTCTTAATAAAGACAATCAACAGTTTTTTTTCTTAATCTGCTTGATTTTGTTACCATTTTATGGATACACTTCCCGTAATATATCTAACGTTCTTTAAAGGACATTTTATACAAACCAATTTTGGCTGACATTACCTACGCAGAGAATCCTCCTAACCAAATGGAGTAGATAACTAACCAACTTATTTCTGGTAATAACAAAATAATGGGGAAAAAAATCACCTGATTGATTCACTTTCCGTTACTAGTGATCACGGAAATAAAATTAAATAAAAGATATATTTCCTTCATTATATGTAACGGTAGAAATCACGATGTCTATATTATATATTCAACTATAGTATCCAGTCAAATCCTCCTTAAGGTGAAAAAAAAAATATTTTTTATTCTTTAATCTCTCAACATGATTTCCTTCTTAGTGAAAATCTTTTTCTTGCTACTTATCATGCCCTATGACATTACAGAAAGTCAATGCATGTTTTACCACGTGCACATTTTCAATAATCTTCCTCGAAATTCACCACAACTACAACTTCACTGCGCGTCTGGAGATGATGACTTTGGACATCAATATCCTGGGGTGAGAAAAGACTTTAGTTGGTCATTCTGTGAGAATGTGTTTGCAAAAACTATATATTTTTGTCACTTTTGGTGGGGTTTTAAAGAACAAGCATTTGAAGTATTTAACAACTCAAATAATTGCATAGATGGAGGGGATAAATATGTTCCAGATGAAACTACAAAATGTGTGTGGCAAGTCCAGAAAGATGGTATTTATTTGGGTTATGCTAATTCAACTACCCAACTTCATCTCACCAAATACGCTGAATGGTTAAGTAATTAGCTTTTATGTTTCTGAAATTAAATTAGAGTAATTATGTACTGGGAATAAATGATTTTTTGTTTAGTGAACTTGCATATTTTTTTTTAATAACCGATTATCTTATTAATCATGCTTGTATTATATAGTCTACATATGGTTATTGTTCTATACATGTCCACTACTGGGAGTGTATGTAACTTCTATATGAAAATACATTTTCTATAAACTTAAGTTGTTATCTAAATATATGGATCTAAGATTCTCTAAACAGCTTTTAGAAACACCGCCGGGTACACCAGAATACAGCAAGAGTATGGAAATAATTCGCCAGCCTTACCTGAAGAAAAATCATGTAAAAAAAGATAGTCTTGGGCAATGGCATCACGTGTTCACGTAGGGTTTAGATAAGAGCTGCAATTCAAGGGGCCTGATATAAAAAGGTTATCCTAAGACAAGCATTAGTGACTGTTTCTACTGCTCGAACTCATAATCTATATATGACATGAAGACAATTTTACTATTACTCCAAGGCTCTCTCAATCATTTAAAGACTAGCATGCAAATTTATTTGAGTAATGATGAAAGGATTATCCTTAAAACATTACACTAGATCCTCTCAATAACACAAGTTCACCTTTATAAGAGAAACATCATAACTTTAGGCAGTGTGTCACATAGATTGGGTTGGTTTGACTTTTATTAAATCAAACAAAAGCAACTATATCAATTTGGATTGATTCAAATTTCTCGGATTTTTGTTTTTTTTTCCGGATTTTTTACTAAATGAATATTATTCCAATCATACTTTGTTAAAATTATAGAGAAAGTCTTGATAACTAGACATATATGTAGTAAAAATTAAAAAACAAATCGACAAACATATGGTATATTAAACTATTCATATGGGAGAATTTTTTAGTAGTACATAATAGTTATTTTCTAAGTCGTCTAACAATAACGGTTTTCTGATGTATGTTTTCGAGGTATTTTTATAATTATACATAAAAATCATTATGATACCAAAATAATAATATCTTCTATTTAATTCCAAATTATTGAAATATTATTTCAAATTTGAAAAAGATATAAGAAATTTTGATATATGAATATAGAAGAACAAATAAATGATTGACACATTTTAATAACACTTGATAAAAAACTGATACAATACACTATTTAAAGTAAATAAAATTAAATGCTCTTCATATTTCTGTGAAATATTACATCCCATGAGAGGATCCCATATATTTGTAGACATTTTCTATAGAAAATTCTATATAATGTCTTGAAGGTATATATAAAAATTATGTAGTTATATGTCGGTTTGCTTAGTTTTTTTTTTATCCAACATCAAACCTATTAAGACTTTTCAATCGGTTTGATTTAATTTTCGATTTGATGCAGTTTTTCGGATCGGTTCGAATACTCCTGACTTCAACTAAAGTATAAGCTACATACTAAGTTTATTATATTTTAAAAGAGTAACCTTACATCATATAGTGTGCTAAATGGGTGTGTCGGGTCGGATATGGGCGAGTTGAAAATGAATAAAAGATTCAAATCAACCTATATTAAATGCGAATAGAAAATTGGTTAATTGGCGAATAATGGCTTCTTGGTTATGATCGCTTTTGGAAGAATTTCTAGCCATCCCCAATTTGAGTCTTTGCAAATATAAAAATAAAACTTATTGATTATTCATTTTTTAAATAGACAACCTGGATCTTAACTATTTTTGACTTATTTTTAAAAAATTTATTATCCAACTATATCTTCAACTTGCTTTTCCGCTTGACGTTTGAGTCCTGTCACGACCCAATATCACTTCGAGTCTTGATGATGCCCAACACCGTTGTCAGGTAAGCCAACACGAAAATATTAATAAGGTCTAGTTTTACTTGGTCCAATACACTTGCCACAATCTCTAATTTTAAATTTAAAAAAAGCAATAATTAACTTCGTACCATAATAGTTATACCATCCCAACAAAAAAAAGTCTACTAATGTGTGTGCCAAGACCTGGCATCATAAGTATGGGACATATAGCAGAATAAACAACTGAATAATCTATCCTACTGTCTGAAATAGAATAGACAACAAAATTTTTAAAAAAAAGACTCCATTGGACAACTGAATGGCATAGGAAGGGAGCAACTCACCATGGAATCTCGGGCTGGATCAAGAGTATGCACTAGCATGGCAAGAAGATGTACCTACCTCAGATCCTGTACAATCAAGTACAGAAGTGTAGTACGAGTACATAAATAATTTCAACCCAGTAAGTATCCTATTGCTCAAAGAAGTAGAGACGAGAGATCGACTTGATACTTACTATGGTTAAATAATATGAGAATGTGTTATACTAAACTTGGATAGCACAAACGATTATTAATTTGTAGCAAGAAGTAACATGTCCTTTCCTAGATAACATCACAGTTAGCAATTTACATTTCAGGGCATATAAGAAAGTTCAGTCCACAGCAATATACCAAGAAAGAAACATGCACATGTACTGCCGAGGTCGTGCGACCCGATCCAACATAAAAATAAAGAGTGCATTGCCGGAGGGTCGAACGATGTGAACCATTGATGCATCTATTACCCCGCTCGAGAATCTTACATGTGACACTGTCAAATGTAATCAAGCATAACAAACAGACATACAATAATATATCAGGGGAGCAATTACTCACATATGTCAATTTCTCTTTAAAAGATCAATAAAGTGAAGTTTCTCGTACTATTTTCATTTACAACATTCAATATGGTTTAAGCAATCCAAATTAACCATAAAGTCACAAGAGTATCACATAAAGCATGTATATGGATCCTAGACTACCGGACTTAAGCATAATAGTGGCTACGCAAGACTTTTATCACCTAGTGCATCTGTAGCCCCCCATTTAGTGGAAAATTATTCAATTATTACACATTTGGTGACAATTCCCTATTACAAGGATTCACCAAGCGTACTTCCAATATCAAGAACGTGCTCAAACCCTCAATTTGGAGTCGAACGATCCGAAACTAATTAAACAAGGTAGGAACTAGTCAATACAAGCTCAAAAGTTTGCATTTTACTTACTAAAGTAATCCCCCAATCGTAAACACAAGTTTCCTAAAATCTGACCTCGAGTCCACATGCTCGGATCATTGTTTTGATATACAATGGATCTTTTGCAGCAACTGACTTGATCTTATAAAGAAGATCTGATTCAAGTCGTGTAATTGAATAAACAGCAGCAAAGACTTCTTTCCGACTCAAGACATCCGCAACTTGGTTGTGCTTTCCTGGCTTGTGCTCCCATATAAAATCATATTCTGCCAAGAATTCCTGCCAACGTGCCTGCTTTGGACTCAATTTTTTCTGAGTTTTGAAGAAAGTATTAGCCACATTGTTCGTCCTTACAATGAACTTTGTTCCGAGCAAACAAACACGCCAAATCTGCAATCAATGAATAACAACAACCATTTCCTTCTCGTGAGCCGAATACTTTTGGTCCGCTTCATTCAGTTTCATGCTTTCAAAGGCCACAGGATGACCTTCCTGAACCAACACACCTCCAACAGCTTTGTCAGATGTATCAGTATGAACATTAAAAGGCACCTCAAAATCAAGAAGCCGCAAGATAGGTTCCGATGCAATGGCTTCTTTCAACAACTCAAATGCAACATTGTATTTTTTTGTCCACTCCCACCTAACATTCTTCTTCAAAAAATCTGTCAAAAGAGTTGCTTTCTTTGTGTAAGCAGCAATGAATTTTTTGTGGTAATTTGCCAACCCGAGGAAAGACCTCAATTCTTTCGTAGCTTTAGGCGCCTACCACTCCACAATAACCTGCACCTTATTCGGGTCCATCCGCACTTGGTTTTGGCTCACCAAGTGACCTAGAAATTTAATCTCCTGTTTAGCAAACCCTCACTTCTCCATCTTCACATATAATTTGTACTCCCTCAAATGAGACCGCACATTGATCAAGTGTGATAGGTGTTCATAAAGGGTCTAACTATAGATGACTATGTCGTCTAAGTAGACAATGACAAAGTCATCCAAAAACTCATATAGCACATCATTCATCAAGTTGCAAAAGGTACCAGGAGCATTGTTTTAGCCCAAACGGCATAACAAGGAATTCATATGAGCCATACCTCGTAACACATGTAGTTTTAGACTAATCACCTTCTGCAATACGCACCTGCCAATAACCCGACCTTAAATCAAGCTTCATTAACCAGCAAGCTTTACTCAATCTATCCATCAAGTCCTTCATCAACAGAACTGGATATTTATTCTTTACAGTCACCTTATTTAACACCCGATAGTCAACACACATCCGCAGCGTTCCATCCTGTTTCTTTTGAAAGAGAACAGGTGCACCAAATGAGCTTTAGATGGCTGAATCAAACCCGCATCAAGCAGCTTATTCAGTTATTTCCGCAACTCAGCTAATTCCTTTGGCGCCATCTAATAAGGTGGTTGAGCAGGAGGCACCGCACCAGGCATTAACTCAATTCTATGATCAATCGCCTTCCGCGGTGGCAGATTTGTGGGCAATTCTAGAGGAATCACATCAGCAAAGTCGCTCAAAATTTTAGCGACGCAGTCCGGCACTTCCACTTTGACATGAGGTTTCACCTCGACCATCGCAGCAAGGAAAGTATCTTCTCCATTTTCAACACTTTTTCCACCATCATGGAAGAGATTAATGAAGCCTTCCTTTGAGTTTCTTCCTTTCCGTATGGATGAACAACTTTAATAAAACCAGGAGCAATTTTGTTCATGATCATTACTCCGTCCAAGTGAGGCATTGGGATGAAACGATACTTCCGTAGAAAGTCAATTCCAACGATGATCTCACACTCTTCTAATGGGATCACCATCAGATTTACCTTCCCTTTCCGATTCCCGCAAGACATGAGAACGTCATAAGCCATACCCACAATGGCTTGCGCTTTAGCATTCACTGTTTTCACGTAAGAGGAACACTTCGATATAATCAAACCATACCTATGCACCAAACTGGATGAAACAAAGGTGTGTGTAGCGTCAGTATCTACCATAGCTATCACACCCTTGTCCCCAATTTTCATTTCGATGTGCATCAGCAAAGAATGAGGGTTACTCTCGTTGCTTGTGGCATTAACCAATGAGATAACATTTAGCAATTGCAAAGGATTCACCAAAACAGTAGCAATTTCCTAGCCTTCTCCATCCCCTTTCTTTTCTGTATAAAGCAAAGCATTAACCCGCTCCCGATTTGGACAATGCTTGGCAAGATGAGGTTCACCGCACGTCCAACAACCATCGCCCTTTTTGTTTGCGAAGCCTTTATTTCTGGCATTTCGATCAGCAATATTCTTGCCCTTTTCCACAACTTCCGTTCGAACGTCTTTCCTCCATTCCCCTTTCTTCTCCACCCTTTTCTTAGGTTTTGAGTAGAAGGAATATCAGAAAGACTATGGGTACTGAGATAATCCACCAAAAAATCCGCTACAGCAATCGCACTTGGGAGATCTTTCACATTCTATCTCCTAAGTTCGATCTGTGCCCATGCTTGCATTCCAGAAATAAAGTTTTGCAATTTATCATCCTCCGACATGTTTTGAATAACCATCATTAAGGAAGTGAATTCCTTAATATAATCACGAATAGATCCGATTTGCCTTAGACATTTTAAGTAATCCCTAGCAAGCCAAGATGCATTACTAGGCAAGAATTGTTCCTTCATTCCCTCCCGAAGTTTAGCCCACGTATCAATCTTGGGTCTGCCCGCACTTTCATCATCCGCCATGCGAGTTCTCCACCACAATTTAGCATCTCCCGTGAGGTACATGCTTGTAATTGTGACCTTCTCTTCGTCCGAAACTTTGGCAGCAGCAAAGTACTACTCTATATCCCATAAAACGTTCTCCAATTCTTTAGCACTACGCATTCCACCAAACGCCTTAGGATCAGGGATCTTCACTTTCAAACGTTCTTCACTCACTTGGCCTGGAGCGGCCAATGCCCGTCGAAGAACACTAATTTCAGCATTCAAAGTTTCGATCTCTTTCTTTAGATCTACAACTTTGCCTTCCGTAGCCTCAAAAGTTTGTTGGATCTCATCATGGAACTCAACCATTCCATCCTTTAGATGGTAAATCTCAGTAATAAGATCTGCCAAGTCTAAAGGACATCCCTTCTAATCACTGCACACGATCACGCAACTCTGAAGTTCCGCCAGCCATGGCCACTAAATACAACTTGGCTCTGATACTAGTTGCTACAGGGCCAATTTTTTTGCAAAGATTGACACTGCACGGTAGTAGCAAATTACACTGCTGCTCAGCCTACTTTTCGCACACAACAGTCTGACACTTAAAAGTTTAAGACTTTAGCCAACCTTAAAGAACACACACAGAATTACGGGTAAAATCACCCTACCTTTATTACTCTTGCAGAATTACAAAGGACTCGGTTTGGATGGCTCACATATGCTACTTGCCATAAAACCAAATGAAAATACATACATAAAGGGAACTGCCTGTGGCAGTTTACAAAGGGGGCAGTTGGGGCAGTTTTTTACTATGTGCTATGCACATGACTTTCCTACAAACAAGCTAACATTTCAGTTTGAATTCAAATTCAAACTCTTTCCCACGAAATGGCCTTGTCCTAATCTGTAGAAGTCAACTTCTCATGTGCTTTGCACATGTTTTCAACTTGCATCACATGCCTTGCACACCACTTGCACCACATGCCTTGCAGTGTAGCTTTTCCAGCTTCTTTCCCACGTTTTGCCTTCAGCTTTTGCTTTGCCTTGCCCTTAATATGTAAATAACCTATCCTTCTCCGATGTGTAGATTACATATAGACAACTTTAAGATCACTCGAACGTTCCCTTATCCCGCGCTGCAATGTGTCATTCAATATGTGCTGATTCATACGCCAATGTTTAGCTTAATCTTGCTGATTGTTTTATCATTTTATGGAGAACACACATTTGGTAACATATTAAAAAGGTATCTTATTTTCACTACAAAGCTATCTTATAATGATATCCTAATTAGATTGGGACTTAATAATATTCCTTAATAAGTAGATGACCAAATACTTTTTGGTAATAACATTATGAAAATAATTTTTTTTCTCTTCATATTTTCTTGATTTCCAAAACAGAATAGTCTAAAGAGGCAAAACACAAAAGAAATTGTGACTATCCAAATTAAAAGGCTCGAAAAAGTTATAAATTTCAGCATATTTCTCCTTTATATACCATAAAAAACATTGAGAGGAAGCAAACGAATTTCATATTATTCAAAAGCACCATTCTTAATCATTTTCTCAACATGGTTCACTTCTCAGTGAAGATCCTCTTTTTGTTAGTATTATTTATCATGATCCATAACATTCAAGGCTGTGCGTTCCCTCTACTTCGACAACACCAGGTTCACGTTCACAATAATCTTCCCGTCAAATCTCCTAAACTAAAACTACACTGTGCATCCGGAGACGATGACCTTGGGTATCATCACCCTGCTGTTGGAGCAGATTTCAATTGGGAATTTTGTGCGTCCAAACGTACATTATTCTTTTGTCATTTTTGGTGGAATGGAAAAGATCAAGTATTTGATGTATTTAACGATTTGTATTATTGCATTCACGATGGAAAAGGTTTTGTCCCAGAGTATACTACCAAATGCCAATGGAAAGTGCAGTCTGATGGTTTTTATTTGGGTTATTATAACGATGTTGGTACGATTGTTTACACAAAATACCGTGATTGGTGAGCTTATATTTTTTCTTGCTTGTGAAATTAAGTAAATTAGAAGGAAAAAGGGGACTGCAACAATGTTGAGTGACTGCCAAAAATATTTATTTGTTTTACTTTAGAAAGCTTGCATTGCAATATTTAAAAAATAAACGTTGTTTTGATCATGGTTGTATTTTATGGATGTTATTTCAAATAATGCAATTGTGGAATTTCCCTGTGTTTACTACTTACTATAGTCCCCTTTACATTTTTTTCTTTTTTTTTTTCCTTCAAAGGATCTTTTATATATTCGTAAATATTACACAAGTTACATGTCACTAGACGAGTAATTTAACAAAATGCATGATGCCAGCACCATTTTCGCTTGATGTTTAAGAATCACAAAATGGTTCATTATTAACAAAGGTAGAGCCTTGATTTGAACTGTATAGATTCGGGATACTAATCGTTTTAAGTTACTCACTTTTAAAATATTTTATTTTTTATATATTCAATTTATTTTTAAGACAAAATATTGTACCGGAATTAATGCTAGTAAGTTCGGCCACACCCATTCTCAATGCTCCGTCCCTTATTATCAATCACATGAAATCGGCTTTCAACAACAATAAAAGCAGGTTCAACAACTGTTCTCAATGATGTACGACGGAAATTGAACAACTCTTTCTCATTTTGGAGACGACGATCACTATACTCTTGTAAGGGAGCGTACTCCGTGATAGAGATGAATAAACGTCCCCTAATACAATCCATATCCAACATATACGAAATACTATATTTATTTACAAAACAAAAGTAAAGTAATTTAATATACATTATTCATCTATTTCTGTCTATAAACTACTTTAGACTAATTAAGATACCTTAGGAAACTTGACACTCCCGTGCTCCAGTGTAAAAAGGACAACATGGTACACAAGGTATTCGGTGTTTACGCAGGATTTGAAGAAGGGTGATGCATCAACGAGCGTGATATAGACAACCTATCCATTTCTGAGATGTAGGTGTCACAAGCCAAAATCCACTAAAAATCATGATAGCGTCGGACACCACTGTCAAGCAAGCCAACACTAAATAGTTAATTAAATTCTCATTTTAATATCTTTGGAATAATAAATTTTCCTAAATTTAACTAGTAAAAGATGAACTTTAAAGAATAAAAATTAATATCTTTTAATTTCAACATTGAATATCCCATAATTATTCTAGAACCCGATATCACAAGTGCATGAGCAGTTACTAGGAAATAAAAAAATAATAGCTGTCGAGAATTCAAATTTGGCACAGAAAAGAAAATACAAATACTCTGAAGGAGACTCTGTTGGGTGCAGATCGTAACATGAGATACAACTCACCTAAATTCCTGTGTCAACCATGCCGCTGCGCCCACTAAGCCAATAGCCATACAGGTGCCTATATAACAAATTGTACAACAAGTGTAGTATGAGTACGAAAATAATGCGTACCCAGAAGTATCAAGTCTAATCAATGATGGATTCTTTTAAAGACGGTTGTAAACTCAATAGCATGAAACACGTAAGCAGTTTTTTTTATTAATATGAGATTTCCAAATGTTTTTTCATCTTTTCAAAATTATTTCTCCGGCCAATGAGGTAACATCAATTATTAATAATTCCCAAATAATCAACTAATTCATGTGCAAATCATATAGAGGTCGTACGACCCGATCCCATATAATATTTAATAGTACAACAATCTCCATACTTGGTTCCAATCTTCGATCAATCAAGTGACAGCATGTCGCACATATAGAATCTTCTTGTGGGATACGCTCCCACGACCTTCCGCACCAGGCAACAAGTCTGCACACCCATACTACTGCCATAGACATGTTCTAAAGCAAATCAAGAATCTACAATCTATACGCTAAACCTCTTACACAGGACACTAATTTTAGGTTACGCTAAAGACAATACCAGCTTACTCTAAACATCTGAATCCTTTTTCCTTCTTATTTGAGCTGGTGACATCCTTGTCATCTCCAAACTGCGACCTTGATCCTCAACTTCCAAATCCCATGCTACTCACTACACTTAGTCATGCCAATGCGCAAGAGTAAGAATTTTATCATGACTCTTGAACAGCTAACATGGTAAACACTTCATCATATATAAATCTTTTCACTTAACTCATTTCAGGAGAACCATAGTGACGCGCGATTGAATCCCTAGAACCGCAGAAAATATAATTCTCTAATAATGGCCTAAACAACCACAACTCTTCCGGGATCAATCTATACTTAATAAGCTATAGTATTTGAATGCATCCAAATAGTTCAATTACAGCGATCATCAAACCTCGTACGTATCGACACCACTCACATGCATAATTTAACACGAGGCCACGTTCTATAAAAATCCATGAACCATCTCATACCCTCCTGGTGCACATATTCGCATCTTCAAATGGTACATCTATTCTGTTAATTCCTCTATGAATCCAAAGTTATTTCTTCTGGTTCCTCGAGTGCTACACTGCAGGCCGAAGATAACGCAAGACACCCCAAGCCCCTTTCATAATCCACTGCAAAAGCTCGATACTTAACCATACCGCGGACTCAAAATTCATAGGCACCACACTTTGACTTTTTAATCCACTAGGACAGTCATTGAGAGTCACCCACTCTGACTTGGTCCTGAATATAATCAACCACAAGGATCTGCTAGTACATGAACACCCTCTTAAAGAAACACCTCGCTGAATCACCTTTTCTTGTAAATTACCTCTTTGTGAAACATAAATCCAGAGTCTTCCCGAAGTTTGAGCATAAAGTGATAAGACATATCGTAGCATGCATTCCTCAAATCCTAAGCTCAAATTTCCACTGATGTCCTCTTTCCTTAGTCGTAATAACTCATCAATATGCCGATGACTAGGAACCTCACAAGTATATAACCATACAATCTCATCACAGGCGGTGAGGCTTTCCCACTTAGCTTGAATGTACCATATCATAAATCAAGATCACGCCAATATTCCTTATCCCCCATTGACATGATCTTGCACAATCAACACGCCAAATCCCTCAAAATCCTTCCGTTGGCATTTTATGACCACTCTGAATCACTAACCGTATTTACATATTCAAACTCTAACCAAATAGCTTATATAATTCTTTGTAGAATTTTCATCAACACCACGCAATCAGTAACCTTCTCACAGGATATAACCTTCATGGGGAATATTCTCATGCCGACATCTTCCAACGACACTGCTCGGGGTACATTACTATGAAGTATATAAATCGCGCTGGGCCCGTGCTCATTCACAAACTATAAAAGCATGTTCACTTCTTATGGACATCACCTAAAGGTGTGACAATACATTCTAATCCAAAATGATATTGTATCCTTCTCCATATCAAGGAAGTCATTTTTGCCATATCCCACTCCCACCGTATAATAGCCTATATTCCAAATTAATTCCTTAGACCTAGTCACTATCCAACAGGAATCCCGAATCACTGTAAACTTTTCCCAAGGAGTGTAGTCATCCTCCCACAGAACCCATTTGCTCCTCAACCACTCTTGCACTTTGGTCAAACTCACTCATTCACTGCCCAATGGTTGCCTTAAAAATTAAAATCTATCTATGTTGCACTTGAATCGATAGATCTCTAACAACTTTAAACCTTTTGAAAATCATTTTTCTCGAGACATCAAAATTAGGGATGCCAATTCGGTCTTGAACCATTGCACACCGTGACCTCTAACAGCTTAATCTTCTACTTATATGTTCGAGGTGGGAGAACCTTCTCGGGTGGTTGAAGATATTGGCAGATCGAGTACTCCTTCGACGGAAATGGTGGCGGCGGGGGAGGGATCCATATCCGACTCTAATTTAGACTTTGAGGACGTCCGTATGTTTCATAACGGGATCACGAATGCAACAGTCCATCCAGATGGGAGGCCGCAAGTAATTGAGATTCCTGCGAACGAGAACCTATTGCTAAAGGAATTTGCTTTGGTGCTGCAGCTTGGTCAGTTTTGTTCTGCGGTTGAGAACGAGTCAATGAGGGGGTACCGGATGTTGGATTGATGAACAAGGTGGCGGTGTTGGGAATGAGGGTATGTATTCCAGGGTAACTATTTGCTCGTGAGCACCTTATTTCCCATTTCTTATGAGTTTCTGTATCCTTATCTGACTCCTTCATTTATTTTGATTTGTTTTGCAGGCGTTTTTGTTGTAGGTAGAGAGCGTTCGTCGGGCCAATGTTCGGTCCGGGGTGCTTCTACGCGTTCCTGATATGTGACGTCAGTATGGGAACAGGTGTAGGGAGCTTAGCGAGTGCATAAGGACTGATCCTCGTAATCGGGCACTAGTTGAAGAGCTGGCGAGGAAAGAGCTGCAGAGGAGTCAGGCGCTCGGTCATGTAGAGGTCCTGGAAGATCAGTTGCGTCGGATTAGCGACGAACTTGAGGCTGGGCGGCGGGTGTTATTGGAGAGTGAATGCTTGTGTCTGACAAAGGTGACAGAGGTTACTTCGGAGTGGAGCGGGAAGGTTGCCGTGCTAGAAGGGGAAATAGCTGCCTTGAAGCGTAGGCTGGCCGAAGCCTCTGCCCGAGAGGACGAGCTTCAAGGGGTTATCCGTGCCAACGATTCCCAATTGTCATTGGTGAGGGCTGTTGCCGCCTTCAGAGAGAGCGGCCTTGAGGAGCGGATTAGGTTCTGAAGCAGAACACTCAGGATGCGGCGGGGCAAATCGCGCTCCTAGAGGAGGAGAACAGGCGCATTCAAGAACAATATGCTTTTATGGGTAGCTCTCGTAAGGCTTGGGTTTATGCCGAGGCCAAACGGGATATATACAAGCACCTGTTCGAGGCTGGTATCATTTCTGAAGCAATCTTCGAAGGGGCGCGCCTGAGGGCACGGGAGGCTCGCGAGTAGTGCGACGCCCGATATTGATGACGGCTCTGGTGGGAGTTTGGCCGGAGCTGGTAACGGCATGGGAGCTACGGGCGATAGCGAGGGTGGAACAGGTGGTGAGGCGGCGAGGGCAGGTGACGGTGCGACTGGCGTGGGTGGTGGTACCGATGGCCCTGAGTGAAAAAGGACTAGTTGATGACTTTCTTGACGGTTGTTGCCGTGTATTGTTATTTTTCTCCTTTATTTTCCGCTTTATTGTTGTTTATTTTCGAACAAAGTTTGAATCGGGATGGACGGGCGTGGCCCGCATCTGTCCCTTTGAATTAAGGGGAAATTCCCCTTTTCGTGTTGCTTCCTTACTGCTTGCTTCATTTATGTTTTCCCATAGTTCGACTGTTGTCGATTATCCCGGATCGAGGGCTCATAGCCCTAATACTGAACCATCTATAGTTGAATCAATTTGGCAGGGGCTCGTGGCAAAGGCCCCAGCATGACTTGTCGTTAAACATTGATTGAGCATTTTTGAGACGAGGGCTCGTAGCCCGAGTGTTAGTTCAACCGAGGTTGAATTAATTTGGCGAAGGCTCGTGGCCAGAGTCCCAGTTCAACCGTAGTTGAACCTTGTTGATTTTTCTTTTTTGGTCGAGGGCTCGTAGCCCGAGTGTTGATTCAACTGAGGTTTAATTAATTCAGCGAGGGCTCATGGCCTGAGTCCCAGTTCAACCGTAGTTTAACCTTGTTGATTATTTTGACTCGAGGGCTCGTAGCCTGAGTGTTAGTTCAACCGAGGTTGAATTAATTTGGCGAAGGCTCGTGGCCTAATTCCCAATTCAACCATAGTTGAACCGTGTTGGTTTTTTTGGTCGAGGGCTCGTAGCCCGAGCGTTGATTTAACTGAGGTTGAATTAATTTGGCGAAGGCTCATGGCCTAAGTCTCAGTTCAACCGTAGTTGAACCTTGTTGATTCTTTTGAGTCGAGGGCTCATAGCCTGAGTGTTGATTCAACTGAGGTTGAATTAATTTGGCAAGGGCTCATGGACTGAGTCCCAGTTCAACCGTAGTTGAACCTTGTTGATTCTTATGATTCGAGGGCTTGTAGTCCGAGTGTTGATCCAACTGAGGTTGAATTAATTCGGTGAAGGATCATGGCCTGAGTCCCAGTTCGACTGTAGTTGAACCTTGTTGATTCTTTTGAGTTGAGGGCTCGTAGCCCGAGTGTTGATTGAACTGGGGTTGAATCAATTCGGCGAAGGTTCATGGCATGAGTCCCAGTTCAACCTTAGTTGAACCTTGTTGATTTTTTTTGTCGAGGGCTCGTAGCCTGAGCGTTGATTCAACTGAGGTTGAATTAATTTGGCGAAGGCTCATGGCCTGAGTCCCAGTTTGACCGTAGTTGAACCTTATTGATTCTTTTGAGTCGAGGGCTCGTAGTCCGAGTGTTGATTCTACTGAGGTTGAATTAATTCGGCGAAGACTCATGGCCTGAGTTCCAGTTCAACTATAGTTGAACCTTGTTGATTTTTTTGGTCGAGGGCTCGTAACCCGAGTATTAATTCAACTGAGGTTGAATTAATCCGGCGAAGGCTCATGGCCTGAGTCCCAGTTCAACCGTAGTTGAACCTTGTTGATATTGTTTTGGTCGAGGGCTCATTGTCCGAGTGTTGATTCAACTGAGGTTGAATTAATTTGGCAAGCGCTCATGGCCTGAGTCCCAGTTCAACCATAGTTGAACCTTGTTGATTCCTTTGAGTCGAGGGCTCGTAGCCCGAATGTTAATTCAATTGAGGTTGAATTAATTCAGCGAAGGCTCATAGCCTGAGTCCTAGTTCAACCGTAGTTGAACCTTGTTGATTTTCTTTGGTCAAGGGCTCGTAACCCGAGTGGTGATTCAACTGAGGTTGAATTAATTCGGCGAAGGCTCATGGCCTGACTCCCAGTTCGACCGTAGTTGAACCTCGTTGATTCTTTTGAGTTGAGAACTCATAGCCCGAGTGTTGATTCAACTGAGGTTGAATTATTTCGGCGAAGGATCATGGCCTGAGTCCCAGTTCAACCGTAGTTAAACCTTGTTGATTTTTTTTTGGTCGAGGGCTCGTAGCCCGAGTGTTGACTCAACTGAGATTGAATTAATTCGGCGAAGGCTCGTGGCCTGAGTTCCAGTTCGACCGTAGTTGAACCTTGTTGATTCTTCTGAGCCGAGGGCTCGTAGCCCGAGTGTTACTTCAACTGAGGTTGAATTGATTCAGCGAAAGCACATGGCCGGAGTCCCAGTTCAACCGTAGTTGAACTTTGTTGATTCTTTTGTGTAGAGGGCTCGTAGCCCGAATGTTTATTCAACTGAGGTTAAATTGATTCGGCGAAGGGCTACGCCATTTTCCCTTTGCCTTTGTCTTCAGGAAGGGCTACGCGATGCTTTGAAATCCCCACAGACGGCGCCAAATTGTTTGACTCAAAATGTTTACAAGCTTTTATGAATTCAAGACAATCAATGAAAATGAAGGGCCAATCATAGCAAGTCGTAACATATGTGAAATCTAATAAGGAAAAGGCAATGGAAATAATTGTATGGACAACAGAAAATTTTGGCGATCTTTATTGATGATAATGGATTAATCTGCCTCTCCATGAAGAGGTTTAGATATTTACAATCATGTTTTGAGAGATTTACCGTTATTCTGTTTTTTTGTTTTGGATTCTCACTCTGTGTTTTACTCTGTATTTTTAGAGTCCTCCTTGGGAGAGAGTGGAACCCCTTTTTCTGATGTATTATAGACGTTTGCCGTACGAATTGACTCTCTTGGAGATCGGGCCCACATTAGGGGTTATTTCGGACATATCCGAGAAGTGTCGATTCTGACCAAGGCTTTAGGCGGATACGGGTAGTATTCTCGGTTGAGGCGATCCTAGCGTCTGTTAATTTGAGTTAGTCGAGAGGAATGGTTAATCTAATTGATTGTCGTGCGATCAAATTATGACCTATATATATATATATATATATATATATATATATATATATATATATATATATATATATATATATATATATATATATATATATATATATATATATATATATATATATATATATATATATATATATATATATATATATATATATATATATATATATATATATGTGTGTGTGTGTGTGTGTGTGTGTTTGTGTGTGTGTTGGATACAGTCACGATACATTATATGCGTTCGCTCAATTTCACTATATCAACGCATAAATATAGTGTGTAAATTAATTACACCATATAAGATTATTCCTTTTGAATTTGTTTATCATCTAGAATTACAACAACTGTGGCAGAGCTTATAGCATGAGTCAACGATATATAAATTGAGTAACAATCTGTTAAAAATGTTACTTGAAAATTGTAGTAAAAGAAGTAACAATTAAACAGGAATAACCCTTCAGCAAACAATAAACATTTAAGGCAATACTAAAAGGCTTGCTTAATTCCCATCTTATTGCTACCACATTTCTTACCCTTAGGACAATACATTTAAAAAAAAAAAAAAAACACAGAGAACAAATTAATTTCCATTGATTTCCCACTTACCACCTGCGTTAAAATTGATATTATCATATGAATAGAAGAGGCCGTCATTTTTAGGCAGCCAAAAAATTTCAACAGTAGTTGGAGGGTCTCTTGCTGGGTCAAACGCATTAAAATGGGAAATAAATCTACCCCGTAATAGTTTGCAAACACATGGATTTTCCATATTAACTTCAAAGTCATATTGTTTTTCTGATTCAATTGTCACATTCGATTGTATTGTTATTGTGGCAGAGTCGCAACTGAGTACAAGAGCTGGTGCATTTTTTGGAAAAACATTTTTAATGTGTATTGGTACACTAGCAGCGGAGGATGTTTTGTAGAAAATAAAGAGAAAGGAGAGAAGGAGAACAATGTGAAATTTGCGTTCCATTCTTTTGAATTTTGTTGTGGTTGTGCCTTTCTTTGCTACATTTTATAAGAGGAAATAAAATGAGATTTTGAGAATAAGATCTTCATTATTAAATGAGAATGGTATATTCATTATATTTTAGTCAAAAATAAATATGAAAAGAGATCTACACTTTTGGTAATTACTTAATTCAGACATAGTTACCTCTTTTGCTCTTATTCTTTAAGAACTTAACAAAATTGGGAAATAAAAATGAATAAATTGCAACTTAAGGCGTGTCTCGTATGAAGGAAAATATTTTTTGTCGAGATAACCAATATTTTCTTTTAATCAAATAAGAACAACTGAGCTCACTGCTTTTCTGTCACGACCCAAAATACTCTAAGGATCGTGGTGGTGCCTGACATCTCTGTCAGGCAAGCCAACTAAATTATCAATTAAATTCTCTTTTAATACCTTTGAAAATCTAGGATTTTTCCTTCCATTTATCATGATTATAACAATCTCTAGTTCAATTCAAATTAAATAATAAATGATTAGTACAAGTCTTTCAAAAATTATCCAAGAACCCAATGTCAGAAGTGCATGAGTAACTATTGATAAGAAAAACAAAATACCAACCTCTGTCCGAAATAAAGTGGACACGAAATAAAATACAAAATGCTGAAATGAAAGCTGCGGGTCCTCGAAAAAATCACCTAGTTACAGAATCATCCGTGATGCTACACCCAGTAGGCTGCTAGAGGTATATATACCTGTGCAATAAAAATGCACAGAATTGTAGTATGAGTACGTAATCAGTGTGTACTCAATGAGTATCCCGCCTAATCTCGAAGAAGTAGAGACGAGATGGCCAACTTCGACACTCACTAGAGGTCAATTAACAATATTCTATAAATGCGAGGAAAAATCTTGGATTTATATAGTAGTTTTAATTCGTGAAGCTAGAAAATAGGTAAACACCTTCAAAAAATAATCAAGGGCTTTCAAGGTTTATTCTTCGTTATCTTGTCAGTTTATATCAAGACACAAAGGAAAAATTTCACGTTTAGAAATTCTCAAGTGACAAATAACATGCGCAAATCACACCGAGGCGACGGCCCGATCCAACAAGAATGTAAATTGTGCACTGCCGAGGGTCAAACAGCCCGAACCATAGATGCATATATTACCCTGCTCGCGAATCATCCATGCAACATGGTCAACATAAAATAAACAATCACCATTCTCGCGAATCATCCATGCAACGCAGGTACACATAAAATACATTCTCAAATAATCAATTAAGAATTTATCGGGGATATTTATCCAAATAAAATAGTTTCTCGTTTTTTCAAATTCAGGAAAAATAACGTTTAATCTCTTTTAATATTTATTTACTAATCCAAGGTGATTTAAACAATTCAAGCTATCAATGAGTTCATAAATAATCCAAGTATAACATGCTTATGGGTACTAACTACCTGGACAATAGCATAATAGTAGCTAAGCACGGACTCTCGTCACCTCGTGTGTATGTATCCCCCACAAAGAGGAGCACATAACCAATTAACTCACCTAAGGGGACAATTCCCTCTCACGAGGTTAGAAAGGAGACTCACCTCGCTCTGAAGATCCATAACCAACATTCCATGCGCATCTGAAGACTCTACTTGATGCACCACGCTCCAAAACTAGCCAGGGGTTACGCAAATCAATTAATATATGCTCAATTACTCATTACAATCTAATTTATAGCAATTCCTAACTCCGATCGAAAAGTTGACCAAAATATCCTCGGGCCGACGTGCCCGGAATCCAAAATTTTTGGGGGATAAAGATTATCCATGACATTAGGAACTCAAATATATAATTTACTCTCAATTCCACATCCAAAATCGTGGTCAAATTCAAAGAAGTGTAAATTTCTAGGTTTCCCCCAATACCTCAAATTTATACTAATTTAAATGTCTAAATCTATATGCAAACTTGTATTTAACTCAAAAAGAGTAAAAATCACTTACCCTATGCTTGGTGATGAAAATGACACTCAAAAGTTGCTCCAAGATCGGCTCCCATGGAAGAAAATGAAGTGAAATGAGCCAAAACCCAATTTTAAAATAACATCGCCCAGACGACTCTTCTATACGATTGCAACCACAGCTCTGCGATCGCATAGGCCAACTCTGCTGCCTCCAAAATCCTTCTATGTGTCCGCATGCACGCTCCTGTATTCACACAGACCAAATGCCTCACAGCCTCCAAATGCACATTGTACGATCGCAACACATACCATGCGATCGCATAGGCCCAGGCATCATTCTCTACGATTGCATTTCACCTCCCGCAATCGCATAGACCAATTCCAGCTCCCTAAAATCTTGCTCTATGCAATCGCATACTTCTCTCGCGATCGCATACCTCTCTCGCGATCACATAGGGTAAAAACCTGGTGCAGTTATACAAGAAAATCAGCAATCCCCACAAGGCAAAAATCGATCCGTTGAGGATCCGAAACACGCTCGATGCCCCCGGGACCACAACCAAACCTACTAACCAATCCCAAAACATATTACGGACTTTCTTGAGGCTTCAAAACATAACAAACAATGCTAAAATCACGGATTACACCCCAATTCAAGCTTAATGAACTTTAGAATTTCAAACTTCCATATTTGATGCCGAAACCTATCAAACCACGTCCAATTGACCTCAAATTTTGCACACAAATCATATTCGATATTACGGACCTACTCCAACTTTCAGAATTGGATTCCAACCCATATATCAAAAATTCAACCACCGGTCAAACTTCTCAAAAACCTTGAAATTTCTATCTTTACCCAAATAGCTCCAAAATGACCTACAGACCTTCGAATTCTCTTCCGATCGCGCCCTCAACTCCAGAATCACCATACTGAGCTATTTACAGACTTGAAACTCCAAACAGGAAATGATAACACTGAAATAAACTTCGAGCCAAACTTATAAAATTCCTTCTAAAATGCTAACTTCCACAATAGGCATCACAATGCTCCCGGGTTATCCAAAACCCGAACCGGGCATACGCCCAAGTTAAAAATCATCATACAAACCTGTTGGAACCTTTGGATCCTGGTTTTGAGGTTTTTTGCTCAAAATTCTAATCCTAGTTCATTCTTTCAGCTTAAGCTCCTAAAATAGGAATTATCTTCCGAAATCAATATCGGACTTCCCAAACTCAATTTTGACCGCGCGTATAAGTCATAAGGCCTGAAATGAAGTTTCTCATGGCCTCAAACCGCTGAACACGCGCTAGGACTCAAAACAACTGGTCGGGTCGTTACACTTTGTTACTAAATATGTTCATAGTATATAAATTACCCGCCTAGTCAATATTTTTCCTACAATTTCTGTACCGTTCATTTATTAGGAATCAACAGGACAGAATCTTCCCTTAATAATGCGCGAAAAAATGATGAAAGAATCTTGGGATTGATTTATTCTACATTAAATTCAAGTTTTGAAACGGAAATGAGATTTCGTATCTGCGTAATTTACTCTTAAACTGCAATTCAATAAAAAAATTTTAAAAAAAGTACGAACAACTTCAACAAACTACGAAAAGCTTCAACAAACTGAATTCAAATCTTCAAGGTTCACCAACTCAAAATTGTTATATTCTATATTTTGTCGTTTTCAAAAATCAAATTGGCGATCATATATCCGTTCTTCATCTTTTTTTCTCTCAATCTAGAAATCCAAAAAAGGAAAAATTTAGAATAATACATCAGTAACAACATACAATCAAGTCCAAAATGCATTCATGCTACAATTGAATGGGAATTGAGATAACTATGGCAGATTTAGAGATTTTGAAGTTGATGCCATTGTAGTAGATGAGAATGCAAGCTATAGTATTCTGATTACTACATTGTAGAACAACTATTGACATACTTCAGAAAAATTGTAGAAATCAAATACATGGTGAACGACAATTGTCTCCCAATGGAGATTAAGAATGATATGGGAGGTTCATGTATATATGGAGACCAAAAAGGAGAATGAAAACTTAGGTTCATATCCGTTATGTAAGTGTACGAGATTTCAATATGGAATTGGCAATCCCCAACGATAACACAAGTGAAGGTTTGTATAGTTCAAAATTGCATAGAATTATGATTTTATGGTATTATCTACAAAATTATTATATTTTCCTACAATTAAACTAAAAATCAGTTTAATGAAAGAATAAAGCGATGTTGTTATCAAAATTATCAATAAAGTTACTACATTTATACGATAAAATAAACTACAATCTATGATTAGAAATTGTTGATTTAAGAATGTTGTCTTTAAATAAAACTACAATCTATGTTTAGAACAAAATCAAGTCAAATAAAATACAAATCATTTTTATTATGTACGAAGCAATATTATTTTAACAAACTTCTACAAATTGCAACAGTTATAGTACAATATTAACTACAATATCTGACTTCCTAAAATGGATTACTACAAAATTTTAATTATATCTACAAATTATCTACAAAATTAGAACACTGTTTATCTTTATTTTGATGCAGGTTTGTCTGGATCCCTAAACACTAGGGTAGGATCATACAAAGTGTGGAATCTAAGTACCCCATAATTCATATAATGTGGGGCAAAATAATGTCCATTATTCCCAAAATCATAAATTATTTCACATTAGTAAACTGTATAAAAATGAAGCATTAATCTATATATTATCTACGTATAACTACACAATCACTACACAAATAGATAAAAATAAATCAGGAAGAAAAAATATATACAAATCTGCTTCAAACAAATATAGCCTACCCACACATATAACTACAAAACACTGCAAGACATCTACAGATATAAACATTATCTACAAATATGCAGGAAGAAAAAAGTAACTACATGTAACGACCCAAAGGGTCATCACCGAATTTTTTTTTCTGTGCTTCCGAGGCCTTGAAAACCTCACCTTTAGTTGCCTCGATTTATGTGTGCAGTTCGGACACGTAGCCAGAAAGATTATATATTAAATTCTATGAAATTTTTCAAAATGTGGCCTTAAAATGATTAAAGTTGACTTCGGTCAATAGTTTTGGTAAATAGACCCGAACCCATGATTTTATGACCCAAGAGGGTTTGTAGAAAAATACGGGACTCAGACATGTGCCCAGATTAAAAATCCGAGGTCTAGAGCCCGAGAAAAGAATTTTTCTGTAAAATTATTTTTCTGAAATTATCAAGAAAAATGGAAATGAAAAAATTATTAAAAGATTATGGTATTAGGCTCGTATTTTGGTTACGATGAGCGAAATAACTCTCATATATGTGTTAAGTGCTTTCCAAAAAGTTTGGTCGAAATCAGACGTCATTTGACGTGTTTCGTACCTAAATATCTAAATTTTGAAGTTTATGAAGTTAGAATGAAAAATGATGATTTTGAGATTTGATTAATTGATTTTGATGTTGTTTTGGAAATTTGATCGCTCGGTTAAGTTTGTAGGATGTTGTTGAGTTAGTGTGTGTGATTGGTTAGAAGCCCCGATGGGAGGGCTCGTGAGTGTTTTCGGAGGTGTTCAGGGTGGTTTTGGACTTAGGATGATATCAAATTTTCTGCAATGTTTGCACAGGCATTCCCTTGTTCGCGTTCGCGTCCTTCAGCACGCGTTCGCGATGCTTCCCAGATTCCCTTCTTCGCATTCGCATCACAACTCTCGTGATCGCGTAAGCCAATTTCAAGACCCCCAGAAATTCCTTCTTCGCGTTTGCACTCCCCAGTTCAGGAACGCGTAAGTTGACCAGCCTTCTCATCGCGTTTGCGTGGATTTTCACGCGTTCGCGTATAACGAATTCCTGGACCCCTCAACTTTCCCCTTAGCGATCGCGTTCTCCCAATTGTGAACGCGATGCCTCTAGTCCCCCTTCATCGCGAACGCGACCTATGTGTCGCGAACGCATTGAGCAAATCCCTTCAGTGATTTTTAACGTTTAAAAACAGAATAGTTACGGGATTCACCCCATTTTTTCACACGAACCCTTCTTCCTCACACCCCATAGACGAATTTTGAAGAGTACTTCCTCTAGAACTTCATAGGTAAGTGTTCCTAACCTCGTCTTCTCTTTATTTCTTCAGCTAATCACCCATTTCTAAGCCTAGAAACATGAAATCAAAGTAGAAATTAGGGGTTTTGGGTAGGGTTAGGATTTTGAGAATTTTTGGTGATTCAACCTCAATTTGGGGTCAAATCTTAAAACAACTTGCATATTTGAACTCGCAGGGTTATGGGTGACTAGGTTTTGGTCTCAGCCTCCTGTTTGGACAATGTGAGCTCGATGTCGAATTTTTCTATTTTTGGAAGTATGCTAGGAAATTCATATCTAGGCTATGGGATGTTGCCATTGAGTCCTTATTGATTCTACAGATCGGCACAAGGCCCCAAACATGGCAACTAGCCCAAAATATACGGATATAAGTTCTGTCTTAGTCAAAGGTACAGTAAGTCATCAATTGGGATGGAACGAGTCCAAATCTCTTGCAGTAACATCACCATGCTCATCGTACGACATGTATCTCATCTCAACATAGCGCCACATAGTACAAATACGGGGTTTTAAACCTTCAGTGTATCATTCATAACCATTACTCACCTCAGACTGGCCAAAATCCTAGCTCGCCTTACGTTTCCTCGCAAATCAACCTCCTCGCGTGTAGAATATGACCAAAACCACAAGGAATAGGTTATAATAAGCTAATGAGGCATAACCCAATTGAAAGAACTGGAAAAATACCAAAAAATACGAAGTTTTCAAAACCTGAGCCCTAGGCCCACTTCTCAAAAAATTATGAAATTCACATCACAGGAATCCTCGTCTCGCCAAGAGTCCGTACATATAAAATACACAAGAATCGGAGTCCGTGGCCCCTCAAATCATCAATTTAAACCCTCTTAGGTTTTAAGCCCTAACCTACATTTTTACCCTATTAATTCCTTGAATTTCCGTGATTAATTCATGTTTTTGCATCATAACAACATAATCCGAGTCAAAATATTCATACATGATGAAACCCCTTCGAATTCTTCTCAAAATTGCCCAAAACCCCGCTTTGCTCGAAGTCCAAAATATTTTCTTCCTTTCCAAGTTCATGAAGAGTGTTCACTAATACACAGGTCTGTTTTCCGCTTCTGCGCTCCACTGATCGCACCAGCGGTCCCGCATATGCAGAAATTTGACCGCTTATACGGTCCAACTGAAAAACTCTTGGGACCGCTTCTGCGTCCAAACACCGCTTATGCGATTTTCCTCATACCGCTTCTGCAGTCTAATAACCGCTTACGCGGTCCCGCAAAAGAGACCCCTCTTCTGCTTCTGAGGAATATCCTCTGGGCCACATCTATCTGCTTGTGCGGCTCCCCACTGCATATGTGGAACCTCTTAAGCGGCTCCTTTTTCGCAGATGCGGAAATAGAAGAATACTTAAAAATCTGACTGCAACAAAGGCTTCAAACTCTCGTTTAACCATCCGAAATCACCACAAGGTCCTCAGGACCTCAACCAAAAGCATCAACACATCCAAAAACCTTATCCAAACTTGTTCCAATCCTTAAAACACGCCAAACAATGCTAAAACCAATAAAATACAATGGATTCAAGCCTAGTTTTCATCAAAACTTCAGCAATGCGCATTCAATCAAAAAGCTGACCAAACAATGTCCGAATGACCTGAAAATTTGCAAACATATCCAAAATCACCTAAAGAAGCTATTCCAACTCTCGGAATTTCATTTCAACGATCGGATCAATATCTCACCAATCAACCAGATTTCACCAAAATTCTAACTTCGCCAATTCAAGCCTATTTCTACACCGGACCTCCAAATTCGATTTCGATCGCACTCCTACAAATCATCCCCCGAAGGTAACCGAACAACCAGAATTTAGATCCAAGCCCACTAAGTACATAGTCAACATCCAGTTAACTTTTCCACAACAAGCTTCCTTCTAAGAGGCTAAGTACCTCATTTCCAATTAAAATCAATCCAACTCTATCTAATCAACTCAATACTAATATTAAATCATAGGAAAATGAAATATGGGAGAAACGGGACGGTAAATCATGTGACGACGGGCCGGGTCATCACATAAATATTGAGTATGGTGTATAGACATGGTGACGAGTATCTATACACCGGTGTCTAGCATGACCGTGGGTCCTTATTTTTGCTTATTTGGGATTTGGTAGTGATTTTCCTTGTTAATTGGCGGTTCTATATGATATGAAGAGAATGAAAAAGAAATATGATTTGTAAACTCCTTGGAGTGTTGGCTCGAATTTTTTTGACTTGATTAGAGTGAGAAATGAACATAAAAGGAATAGATGTGATTATTCCCTTGTCGGGACGTGTAAATTATGGTTGTTGCTCCCTTGCCGGGAAATTGAACTGCTTAATCGTATTCTCCCTTGTCAGGAAATGTATATATTATAAAATGGGATCGTGTGGCATGCCGATAACTTATATATGCTGAAATGGGATCGTGTGGCATGCCGACCACTTATATATGCTGAAATGGGATCGTGTGGCATGCCTGACACTTATATATGCTGAAATGGGATTGTATGGCACGCCGACCATTTTTATATTATGAAATGGGATCGTGTGGTGCGCCAACCACTTATATAGATTATGAGAGTTGATGTAGTTTGTGTTTACTTCTGATAAGTTGTTTCCTCTGTATTTCCCCTACGTATGTCCCCTCCCCATTTTAAATTTGTATTTTTCTGCTGTTATTATGTTGCACTTCTATATATATTTATCTGTGCATGATATTTTTGGTAGGTCCTGTCTAGCCTCGTCACTACTTTGCCGGGGTTAGGCCAGACACTTACCATCACATGGGGTAGGTTGTGCTGATGTTACACTCAGTGTATCTTTTTGCACAGATCCAGGAGCAGTTTTGGCCCACATCAGTAGGATATTGATCGCGAGCTGACTTCAGTCCAGGGACTTACAAAGTAGCTTAGCTGGCGTTCGAAGATCAGAGTCCCTTTCTATATTTTCAGTTTGTTTTCATTGTATCGAGACATACATTTATGTATTTCTATTCAAACTTGTTTGTAGGACTCTTTAGTTGTTCATGAAAGAATGACACCAGTCTTGGGTAGAGAAATACTAAACTTTCACATTTTGGGTTTTCAGTTATCTATATTTTAAAGGCTTCCGCTTTTATTTAAATGACTCGTTATATTTATATTGTTATTGTTGAGCTGAAATCAGGGAATGTTTATAATGTCTGGCTTGACTAGCTCCGATAGTAGACGCTATCACTGTCACGACCCTAGTTCACCAATTGTGAACATGTCGTGATGGCACCCAGTCCCCACGACTAGGTAAGCCTAACACGTTGCGGAATATACAGGTTATAAAATACTTAAATAAGGAACAGCGGAAAATAACACAAAAAGGTATGTAATCCGTGCCGCTTGGCACATACATCCGTCATACAATAAATAGAACACTACCAAGAATCCGGAACCCCACGGTAACACAGACTAAAAGAGAAATACAACTGGGGCTCTATGTATAAAGAGTTTCTAACAACGAAATGAGGAAAAATGCCAACTAGAAATACTAGAATAGAAGGGAAGCCTCCGGATCCGCGGACGTAGCAGATCATACCTCGAAGTCTCCCAGAAAGCTGCAGAATCACCTAGTACGAGCCTGCTCTGATGTACCTGGATCTGCACAACAAAAGTGTGCAGAAGAGTAGCATGAGTACACCACGGCGGTACTCAGTAAGTGCCAAGCCTAACCTCGACGGAGTAGTGACGAGGAAGGTCAGGGCCCTACCGAGAAATAATAACATAATGATAATAATAATATCGAGCAGTTCAAATAACAATGAGACTGAATAACAACAATAAAGTAAATACTGCAACCATCTACAATTAAGCTAACAAAGAGTAACCAACACAACAAAAATACAAATCAACAAGTCCAGGATCTCCGGGAAGTCCACATTTCAATAAATCTCAGGATCTCGGGAATCGAACCCGTAGTCCACATTTCAATAATCTCAGGATCTCGGGAATCGAACCAGTAGTCCACATTTCAATAAATCTCAGGATCTCGGAATCGAACCCGTAGTCCACATTTCAATAATCTCAGGATCTCGGGAATCGAACCCGTAGTCCATAACCACAGCAAGTAAAGGAATACACAGAGAGAAGTATAATATGCCTAATGATAACTTCGCCGATGAACCCGTAGTCCCTACCAATATCACATCGGGTCTCTGGGAATCGAACCCACAGCCCTGGGTCTCCGGGAATCGAACCCGCAGTCCACAAGCACAGCAATTAAAGGAATACACAGAGAGAATAAATTATGCTTAACTATAACTTCACCGAAAAATAGTGCCAATAATTTTCAAGGAGTTCAAATAAGGCAATTAGGCAACTAAATAGTTAAGGGCTACCTAATCATGTTTTTCTATCCACTACCGGTAAAATATCAAATTAACAGCCAAAGACAGGAATACCGCTCTTCGAACATTTTTAATAAATACGTGTTCAACAACCAGCGCATGTACACGCCCGTCACCTCGCGTACAAGGCATTAAAACTATCACATAATATCCTAGGGGTGAAAATTCCCCCACACGAGGTTAGACAAGCCACTTACCTCAATTCCGGTACAAAACCGCTAAGAAATCACCCTCTTGCCGCGAATGTCGGCCTCCACAAGTGTAGTATCTGATAAAAATCAATAGAATCACATCAAAATAGGCCAATTGGGCATTACCCAATCAAAATAACTCAAAATGCACCAAAACCCACAAGTTGCCAAAACCCGACTTCCGGTACGCTTATCGAAAAATCACGAAAATTATATATTCGGGTTCCTTATCTCAATACGAGTCCGTGCATATAAAATTTATCGAAATCGGACTCCATTTGCCCATTCAAAATCAAAGATTTTCTAACATTTAGGCCTAGGGCTCAAACCCACCTTTAATCTTCCAATTTCAGTGAGATAATCACGGATTTCATGATAAACCAACGAATTAAGGTCAAGAAACTTACCCCCGATGATTTCCCGATGATATCCCAACGTCTTCCCCTTCAAAAACCTCTCTTGGAGCTCAAAAATGGCGTTTTTGTGTATGGGGGTCGCGGGTGTTATGTTCTGAACTTAAGCTCACTGCCAGACATTTTCCTTCATCGCGTTCGCGTGGCCTGTCACGCGTTCGCGATGCTCTAGCCCATTTACCCTTCGCGTTCGCGTGACGCCACTCGCGTCCGCGATGCACAGCCGGTTAAACCTTCGCGAACGCGGCTCCAGTCCACGCGTTCGCGATGACCTTATTTCCCATCCAACCCGCCTTGCTCTTCGCGAACGCGACACAGGGATCGCGAACGCGGTGCCTCCCCTTCTTCCACTACGCGAACGCGACGCCTTGGACGCGAACGCGATGCTCTGCAGCACCCGGCCTACGCGAACGCGAACAAGGCCCTCGCGAACGCGATGGCTTAAATCTTGCCCAGTGATCTGCAGTTTTTTCTGCAGACTTTACATGATCCAAAGTGCCGGATGATGGTCCGAATTCATCCCGAGGCCTCCGGGACCCCAACGAAAACCACCAACATACTCCAAAACACGATACGAACTTATTCCAATCATAAAAACACGTCTAACAACATCAAAACCCATAAATCACATCGATTCAAGCCTAAGTTTCTTCAAAACTTTCAAAACTAACATTCAATCCAAAACCCGGCCAAATGACGTCCAAATGACCTGAAATTTTGCGGACATATCCAAAATCACATAATGAAGCTACAGAAATTGTCGGAATTCCATTCCGACCCCCGGATCAAAATCTCACCTATCGTTCGGATTCACCAAAATTTCAACCTTCGGCATTTCAAGCCTAATTGAGCTACGGACCTCCAAAATATATTCCGAACGCGCTCCCAACCCCGAAATCACCTAACTAATGGAACCATCGGATTTCCGTTCCGAGATCGTCTTAACACTGTTCCGGCTATGGACCGTTTTCTAGTTTCAAAGCTCTTAATTGGGGACTAAGTGTCCCAAAATGCTCAAATTTTCGGAACCGACTCTCCCGGCAACCCACAATAGCAGAAATGAACTTAGGGGAACAGTTAAATTAGGGATAGGGCGTAATTTTCTAAAACGACCGGTCGGGTCGTTACATCTTCCCACACTTAAAGATTCGTTCGTCCTCGAACGAGCATAGAAAACATACCCGGAGTAGTGAAAAGATGAGGGTACTGGCTGCGCATATCCTGCTCGGTCTCCCAAGTCGCCTCCTCGACCGGCCGACCCCGCCACCGAACCTTTGCTGAAGCGATTTTCTTTGACATTAGCTTCCTGACTTGCCTGTCTAGAATGGCTACTGGCTCCTCAACGTAAGACAGATCCTCGTCTAGCCTGAACAGATGTGAAATCCAATACGTGCGACGGGTCACCATGGTATCTCCGGAGCATGGAGACATGAAATACGGGGTGAACTCCGGCTAGGCCGGGAGGTAAGGCCAACTCATAAGCAACCTCCCCAACACGCCTCAAAATCTCAAAAGGGCCAATAAATCTAGGACTCAGCTTTCGTTTCTTTCCAAACCTCATAACGCCCTTCATGGGCGAGACTCGAAGCAGAACCCGCTCGCCAACCATAAAAGCCACGTCGCGAACCTTCTTATCCGCATAACTCTTCTGTCTAGACTGAGCTGCACGAAGTCTGTCCTGAATCACCTTGACCTTGTCCATAGCCTCCTGAACCATATCAGTACCTAGCAACCTGGCCTCGCCCGGCTCAAACCAACCCACGGGAGACCCGCACCTCCTACCATATAGGGCCTCGTACGGTGCCATCTGAATACTAGACTGGTAGCTGTTGTTATAAGCAAACTCCGCCAGTGGCCAGAAGTGATCCCATGAACCTCCAAACTCAATCACGCACGCACGGAGCATATCCTCCAAAATCTGAATAGTGCGCTCGGACTGCCCATCAGTCTGGGGGTGAAAGGCTGTGCTCAGCTCCACCCGAGTACCTAACTCCTCCTGTACGGCTCTCCAGAACCGTGAAGTGAACTGAGTGCCTCTATCTGAAATGATGGAAACTGGAATACCATGCAGCCGAACTATCTCCTTGATATAGATCTCCGCCAGTCGCTCCGATGAATAAGTAGTGCTCACCGGTATAAAATGGGCGGACTTGGTCAGCCGATCCACAATAACCCAAATAGAATCAAACTTCCTAATAGTCCGTGGAAGCCCAGATACAAAGTCCATGGTGATGCGCTCCCATTTCCACTCTGGAAATCTCAATCTGCTGCATCAATCCACCCGGACGCTGATGCTCATACTTCACCTGCTGGCAGTTGAGGCATCTAGAAACATAATCAACTATATCCCTCTTCATCCGCCTCCACCAGTAATGCTGTTTCAAGTCCTGATACATCTTCGCGGCACCCGGATGGATGGAATACCGCGAACTATGGGCCTCTGCTAGAATCGGCTCTCGAAGATCATCTACATTGGGCACACAGATACGCCCCTGCATCCTCATAACTCCATCATCCCCGATGGTAACATCTCGAGCATCACCACGCCGAACTTTATCCTGAAGGACAAGCAAATGAGGGTCGTCGAACTGACGCTCCCTGATGCGGTCAAATAGAGAAGACCGAGAAACCACACAAGCTAGAACCCGGCTGGGCTCCGAAAGATCCAGTCTAACCAACTGCCTGGCCAAAGCCTGAACATCCATCGCCATAGGCCTCTCTGAAGTTGGTAGATATGCCAAACTCCCCAAACTCTCTCGCCCGACGACTCAAGGCATCAGCAACCACATTAGCCTTGCCTCGGATGATAGAGAATAGTAATATCATAGTCCTTCGGTAGTTCCAACCATCTCCTCTGACGCATATTCGGTCCTTCTGCTTAAGCAAGTGTTGCAAGCTCCGGTGATCAGTGTAGATCTCATAAGGAACCCCATATAAATAATGACGCCAAATTTTCAAGGCGTGAACAATGGCAGCCAGCTCCAAATCATGAACAGGGTAATTCTTCTCATGCACCTTCAGCTGTCTCGACGCGTAGGCAATCACCCTACCGTCCCGCATCAATACCGCACCGAGTCCAACTCGTGAGGCATCACAATATACAGTATAGGACCCCGAACCTGTAGGCAACATCAATATAGGGGCCGAAGTCAAAGCTCTCTTGAGCTTCTGAAAGCTCGCCTCACACTCGTCTGTCCACTGAAAAGGGGCACCCTTTTGGGTCAATCTAGTCATAGGTGCTGCAATCGAAGAGAACCCCTCTACAAAACGACGGTAATAGCCCGCCAAACCAAGGAAACTGCGAATCTCAGTAGCGGAGGAGGGTCTGGGCCAACTCCGCACGGCCTCCACCTTCCTCGGATCTACTCGAATACCATCACTCGACACCACGTGGCCCAAAAATGCCACTGAACTCAACCAGAATTCACATTTAGAGAACTTGGCATAAAGCTGCTTCTCCCTCAGGATCTGAAGCACTATCCTCAAATGCTGCTCGTGCTCTTCCCGCTCCGAGAATATACTAGAATATCATCAATGAAGACAATCACGAACGAGTCCAGATAAGGCCTGAACACACTGTGCATCAAATGCATAAAGGTTGCTGGAGCATTTGTCAGCCCAAAAGACATCACGAGGAACTCACAGTGACCATACCGGGTCCTGAAGGCAGTCTTCGGGATATCTGGCTCCCGAATCTTCAGCTGGTGATAACCACAGCGCAAATCAATCTTAGAAAACACATGTGCGCCCTGTAACTGGTCAAATAAATCATCAATACGGGGCAAAGGATACCGGTTCTTCACTGTAACCTTATTCAGCCGACGATAGTCAATACACATACGCATAGAACCGTCCTTTTTCTTCACAAACAATACAGGAGCACCCCAAGGCGAAACACTGGGTCGAATAAAACCCTTGACCAATAACTCCTGTAACTGATCCTTCAACTCCTTTAATTCAGGAGGAGCCATACGGTACGGTGGAATAGAAATGGGCCGAGTGCCCGGCAACAAGTCAATAGCAAAGTCAATGTCTCTGTCAGGCGGCATGCCCGGAAGATCAGCTGGAAATACATCAGCAAAGTCACGTACCACAGGAACAGAATCAATAGAGGGAGGGTCAATACTGACGTCCCGCACATAGGCAAGATAAGCAGCACACCCCTTCTCAACCATACGCTGAGCTCTGAGAAAAGAAATAACACGGCTAGGGGTGTGATCTAGAGTACCACTCCACTCAATACGTGGAATGCCCGGCATAGCCAGCGTCACGGTCTTGGCGTGACAATCAAGAATAGCATAATGGGGCGACAACCAGTCCATGCCCAGAATAATATCAAAATCGACCATCCCGAGCAGCAATAGATCCGCTCCGGTCTCAAAATCACAAATGGTAACCAAACACGACCGATATACGCGGTCCACAGCCAAAGAATCACCCACCGGAGTGGAAACATAAATCGGGGCACTCAAAGAATCCCGAGGCACACCCAGATGAGAAGCAAAGTAAGAAGACACATATGAAAAAGTGGAACCAGTGTCGAATAGAACCGATGCCTCCCCGTGACTAACCAGAATAATACCTGTGATAACGGAATCAGATGCAACAGTCGCAGCGCGATCGAGAATAGCATAGAATCTGGCTCGTCCCCCTCTCGAGGGCGGCCTCTCGGAACCCCGACCCCCGCCCCCGGATGACCGGGCAGCGGTAGTGGCACCGGGGCCGGAATGATAGCCCGTCGGCCCCGAGAGCCACGCGAATGCCGCGACGACCGACGAGGGCTCTCTCCCGCGCTCGGGCACTCCCCAACCAGGTGGCGCAGTATCCCCGCACTCAAAACAAGCTCGGGAGGACGCGGTGGCCGTGACCGACCGGCCTCACCCCCACTAGTCCGACCCCGGAAGGACCCCGCGCAGGGAGGCGCACCGGAAACCGGGGAGCATAATAAGGCTCCCGAGGTGCCGGAAGACTCGGAGTACCACCCTGCTGCGGGCAATGCTGAGTGAACCGGACGACCGGAATATCCCCTGCCAAAACGACCGGCTGCTGAAGTGCGGGCACCAGAGAAATGGCCCGACTCACGAGACCTCTTGGCCTCTCTATCTCCACGCTCTCTGGGGAGCATACTCTCGATCCTCCTGGCAATGCTAACTGCCTGCTGATAAGATATATCTGTCTCCAACTCTCTGGCCATGCCGGATCGGATAGGCGGAATCAGGCCCTCAATAAATCTCCGCACTCTCTCCCGAACCGTGGCTACCAAGGCCGGTGCATGCCTCGCCAGACGGGTGAAACTGATGGCATACTCCGATACTGACATGGAGCCCTGTCGCAACCGCTCAAACTCCGAGCGCCAAGCATCCCTAAGGCTCTAGGGAACAAACTCCCTCAAAAATAAATCTGAAAACTGCGTCCACATCAACGAAGCAGACTCCTCCGGACTATCCAACTCATACGTGCGCCACCAATCATAAGCGGCCCCACGAAACTGAAAAGCAGTAACGGAAACCCCGCTAGCCTCCACAATCCCTATGGTACGAAGAATGCGATGACACTCCTCCAGAAAACCCAATGCATCATCTAAAGCCAAACCACTGAACACTGGAGGGTCATATTTCTTCAACCTCTCCAATCTACGCTGCTCGTCCTTAGAGGCAGCTAGCCCACCTCCGGGCTGTGCTGGGGCGGCAGGAGGCATAACCATAATCTCTGGAACCTGTCCTACTTGCACTCGCTGCTCAAGTGTAACGGCCGCGGGAGTCTGGGCCCCTCCCCCGGCCTGGGATGTAGCTGTAGTGAAGAGGAAGCAATCCTCCCTGGGGCCAAAGTGGTATACATGCTCACGAACCGAGCCGGGTCTCCCGTAGTCGCCGAGTAGTAGCAGCTCGTAGTCGGTGTACCAGTGCCCGCGCTCCAACCTCGGTCTACCGGTGGCACCTCGGCGGCAGCGCGCGATGGTGCCGTGGCCGCACCTCGGGCGCGTCCTCGTCCCTCTACCTCGGCCCCGGCCTCTGACGGCAGCAACAGGGGGCGCGGGTACCCGATCATCACGGTTAGCTCGTGTCCTCACCATCCGTGAGAGAATAGAAAGCAGTAGTTTAGATTTTTGATGCCAAAAATGTCGCACGACAAGGAATCCAAAAGAAATGAAGAATTTCCTAAACAGTTACATAGCCCCTCGTAGATAAATACAGACGTCTCCGTATCGATCAGCGAGACTCTAAGTAACCGGTCTCTGTCCCGTGACTCCTATGAACCTAGAGCTCTGATACCAACTTGTCACGACCCTAGTTCACCAATTGTGAACATGTCGTGATGGCACCCAGTCCCCACGACTAGGTAAGCTTAACACGTTGCGGAATATACAAGTTATAAAATACTTAAATAAGGAACAGCGGAAAAATAACACAAAAAGGTATGTAATCCGTGCCGCTTGGCACATACATCCGTCATACAATAAATAGAACACTACCAAGAATCCGGAACCCCACGGTAACACAGACTAAAAGAGAAATACAACTGGGGCTCTATGTATAAAGAGTTTCTAACAACGAAATGAAGAAAAATGCCAACTAGTACTACTAGAATAGAAGGGAAGCCTCCGGATCCGCTGACGTAGCAGATCATACCTCGAAGTCTCCCAGAAAGCTGCGGAATCACCTAGCACGAGCCTGCTCTGATGTACCTGGATCTGCACAATAAAAGTGTGTAGAAGAGTAGCATGAGTACACCACGGCGGTACTCAGTAAGTGTCAAGCCTAACCTCGATGGAGTAGTGACGAGGAAGGTCAGGGCCCTACTGAGAACAATAATAATGTGATGATAACAAAATAAACAATTTAACAGATAACAACAAAATTTCCAAAATAACAACATTTACTGAAACTGTCTACAATCAAGCTAATAACAAATAACCAACTCAATAAACAAGTCCAGGATCTGTGGGAATTGAACCCACAGTCCCATTCTCAGTACCTCTGGGTCTCCGGGAATCGAACCCGCAGCCCATGTCTCAATAGTATCTCAATAGCTCAGGATCTCCGGGAATCGAACCCGCAGTCCTTACCAATAATCAATAAATCTCAGGATCTCGGGAATCGAACCCGTAGTCCACATTTCAATAAATCTCAGGATCTCGGGAATCGAACCCGTAGTCCACATTTCAATAAATCTCAGGATCTCGGGAATCGAACCCGTAGTCCACATTTCAATAAATCTCAGGATCTCGGGAATCGAACCCGTAGTCCACATTTCAATAAATCTCAGGATCTCGGGAATCGAACCCGTAGTCCCTACCAATATCACTCCGGGTCTCTGGGAATCGAACCCACAGCCCTGGGTCTCCGGGAATCGAACCCGTAGTCCACAAGCACAGCAATTAAAGGAATACACAGAGAGAATAAATTATGCTTAACTATAACTTCACCGAAAAATAGTGCCAATAATTTTCAAGGAGTTCAAATAAGGCAATTAGGCAACTAAATAGTTAAGGGCTACCTAATCATGTTTTTCTATCCACTACCGGTAAAATATCAAATTAACAGCCAAAGACAGGAATACCGCTCTTCGAACATTTTTAATAAATACGTGTTCAACAACCAGCGCATGTACACGCCCGTCACCTCGCGTACAAGGCATTAAAACTATCACATAATATCCTAGGGGTGAAAATTCCCCCACACGAGGTTAGACAAGCCACTTACCTCAATTCCGGTACAAAACCGCTAAGAAATCACCCTCTTGCCGCGAATGTCGGCCTCCACAAGTGTAGTATCTGATAAAAATCAATAGAATCACATCAAAATAGGCCAATTGGGCATTACCCAATCAAAATAACTCAAAATGCACCAAAACCCACAAGTTGCCAAAACCCGACTTCCGGTACGCTTATCGAAAAATCACGAAAATTATATATTCGGGTTCCTTATCTCAATACGAGTCCGTGCATATAAAATTTATCGAAATCGGACTCCATTTGCCCATTCAAAATCAAAGATTTTCTAACATTTAGGCCTAGGGCTCAAACCCACCTTTAATCTTCCAATTTCAGTGAGATAATCACGGATTTCATGATAAACCAACGAATTAAGGTCAAGAAACTTACCCCCGATGATTTCCCGATGATATCCCAACGTCTTCCCCTTCAAAAACCTCTCTTGGAGCTCAAAAATGGCGTTTTTGTGTATGGGGGTCGCGGGTGTTATGTTCTGAACTTAAGCTCACTGCCAGACATTTTCCTTCATCGCGTTCGCGTGGCCTGTCACGCGTTCGCGATGCTCTAGCCCATTTACCCTTCGCGTTCGCGTGACGCCACTCGCGTCCGCGATGCACAGCCGGTTAAACCTTCGCGAACGCGGCTCCAGTCCACGCGTTCGCGATGACCTTATTTCCCATCCAACCCGCCTTGCTCTTCGCGAACGCGACACAGGGATCGCGAACGCGGTGCCTCCCCTTCTTCCACTACGCGAACGCGACGCCTTGGACGCGAACGCGATGCTCTGCAGCACCCGGCCTACGCGAACGCGAACAAGGCCCTCGCGAACGCGATGGCTTAAATCTTGCCCAGTGATCTGCAGTTTTTCTGCAGACTTTACATGATCCAAAGTGCCGGATGATGGTCCGAATTCATCCCGAGGCCTCCGGGACCCCAACGAAAACCACCAACATACTCCAAAACACGATACGAACTTATTCCAATCATAAAAACACGTCTAACAACATCAAAACCCATAAATCACATCGATTCAAGCCTAAGTTTCTTCAAAACTTTCAAAACTAACATTCAATCCAAAACCCGGCCAAATGACGTCCAAATGACCTGAAAATTTGCGGACATATCCAAAATCACATAATGAAGCTACAGAAATTGTCGGAATTCCATTCCGACCCTCGGATCAAAATCTCACCTATCGTTCGGATTCACCAAAATTTCAACCTTCGGCATTTCAAGCCTAATTGAGCTACGGACCTCCAAAATACATTCCGAATGCGCTCCCAACCCCGAAATCACCTAACGGAGCTAATGGAACCATCGGATTTCCGTTCCGAGATCGTCTTAACACTGTTCCGGCTACGGACCGTTTTCTAGTTTCAAAGCTCTTATTTAGGGACTAATTGTCCCAAAATGCTCAAATTTTCGGAACCGACTCTCCCGGCAACCCACAATAGCAGAAATGAACTTAGGGGAACAGTTAAATTAGGGATTGGGGCGTAATTTTCTAAAACGACCGGTCGGGTCGTTACACCT